>JANZLQ010000086.1:38437465-38566668 GCA_026212715.1 Elanus axillaris | reverse complement strand
GGGGGGTGGTTTTTTTTTTTTTTTTGGGGGGTTGGTTTTTTTGGGTGGGTTGTTTTTTTTGGGTGGTTTTTTTTTTTTTGCCTAGAAGATTATTTTTTAAAAGGTCTGTCAAGTTAGACTAGCACAGTCTATCCTTAATCTATCCTTATCCTATTTTCTTTTCAGTTCCATGTCTTCTTTTACCCTTTGTTTTGAGATCTGTTGTAAATCCTTGCATGCAAGTAAGATTCCATGGCTTCTTGGATCCTTCCTCCCCACCCCCTTCTGAAATAAAAGTCCTATGTCTGCTGTTCTCCAGCTGGTATCTCCCTGTGCCTGACTTCATTAGGAAGATGTAGTGCTGAACCAGCAATTTTAGCCTTTGGATCTTTCGGAGTCCTAGTGTGGTTACCTGTGCCATTCCACTGTGTCTACTGACACAGTGTGACACTCTGAGTACATTGAGCTTTTAGCTTGCTTGCAAAATTTGTTTCCATATCTTTGTTCTCTTAGTCATCCTGCTATAACAGCATCTTCATTGTCATACTTACTGGTAACTCACACAAAGCATTCACTTAAACTTGAGACCGTAATTGTGTTAGTTTTTGCGCTGTGCCAACTGCAACGTGCCCCTTCTTTTTCTGTCTTTATTGCCTTCTTTATATAGCAGAAAAACCTTCTGCCCCTACCCCAACACATAGCAAAGTATATCTTTGCTTGATTTTTGATAACTTTCACTTATCCTTTCTCTTCTTGATCTCTGGTATTAGGAAGATTGCATTCCTTGCCATTTTACCCTCTTTTCCGTTACTGGGTAGGCTTTCCACTTATTCTTTGTATCCTCTTCAGGTAGTTATTCATCCACTAGATCTGATGCCCCTTAAAACAAATCCTCCTAATTACTGAAAATATAACTTTGGAATTTATACCCTGCGTTCCTCTGACTTGGAGAGGTTCTAGACCTGCTTCACAGTCAAGTCCCTGATATCCTCAATCCATCTGATTTTGCTAATAGAGTTTATCAAAGCTTGTCGGTCTTCCTTGTAGAAATCTGTTGTGGACTTGCTTGCTTTCTGTTTCCAGTTACTTTAAAGAGAGACCTCTTGTGATCCTTCTGTCCAAGGTCATATTCTGCATCTAGATTTTCTATAATGCCCTTACTGTTCACCAAAAGCAAATATAAATTTGCTTTTTTTATTGCATTGAATAGCTGAAGAGGTCAGAGTAGCTGATTGTATCTGTCATCTTTAGCTCCTTAACTGTATGAGAAAAAGGTTTATCACTGTTAATGTTATTACTCCTTGCTAATGCTTTTGAATAAAACCTATCATTTTACTGTGAAATGTTGTGTTTATTTCACTGTAAAATGCTGAAATTAAACTTCTGATGTAGTCTGGAAGGAAGCAATCTGGAATAGCTCATGATTTTCCATTTGGTGAAATTTTGTGTGCTCATGGTAAGTATTAGAGTTTACATGTAGAGCGACTTCATTCTGGGTCAACTAAGAATCAGTAACATATGAACAAAAATAGACAGGTGATTCTGGTGTGGGCTGTTGCAGTGCCTGTGCTACAACTATTGCTACCTGAAATGGGCATCAGGATTTCTCCCTTGATGTTTTACATATGTTTTTCTGAGGAATCTTTCATCTGGAAATGTAAAGGTATTTCAGTGCCTACCTCACTGTTACCTCTGCTCATAAGGTTGATAGTGGCAACACTTCCATCAGCTGCTGATTCAGAAAGTGCTGACTAACCTAAACGTTCCAGGTAATCTCTTGGCTGTGCCCTCAAGTCAGTTGAGATGCTGTGAGGTTGTAGAGAGGCAAAATGACAGATTAGTCACAAGACTCACTGGAGAGGGTTAAACCTTTGCAAAGAAAGTAGAAAATCTTGTCCCAGAATTTGATTGTGTTTACATAGCTGAACACTCGGAGATGATTTGAAATAGATGTTGGGTTTCTAACTACCTTGGGAGATAGCAAGCACCAGTAGATCAGGATGAGCTTTCTCTGTTGGACACTGATCAGAACTGTGTGGGAAGGTGGAGTCATAGTGTGACAAAAATACAAACAGCACAGATGCAAGGTGTATCAGCCCTTTGTCAGGTACTTACACGCAGTTATCTGAGGTAGCATTAAACACTGATTCTAGGAGGGATATTTTCTTCCCCAGCATTCATTAAAACCGATGTTAAAATATTTGAATAGAAGTCAGGTATTTGAGGATTGATTTGGGGACCAAAGCACAGGAATGTATGTAATGAGGTTTTAGATTTCCTGTGGTACCTGAAATATTGGAAAGAGATGGCAGATACAATGTGGGGTTAACAGGAGACCCACCATCTTCTAGGGCAACAGCTGAAAGCCAGGCTGGACAGCTTATGACTTCTGAAATGCTTGTGCATACCCAAGTTTAAGCACTTGAGACTCTTTCCAAATAGCTCTGTGGATCTAGGCTTTACCCTTTGGTGTCACTACTCTGTTGGATGTTCATCTGCTGGATCCATTCACACAAATGACTGTGTGCGCAAAAGCTGTGCTTGCATGTTTCATTTTCCTGTCATTTCTCTCAAACAATAAGCTTTTCAGGTGCTATGAGAGCTGTGAATCCTTGCTGTTCTGCCTGACAGTCCTTATTCTTCTTTAAAAGGAATATCCTTCTCCAGAGCTCATCAGGGAAAAGGAGAGACTGTGAGAAGGTCATTGATTCCTCTTTGCTCACTTTGACAGAAGGGGAAGGGATCAGGGATCTAATTTTTATTTTAATTTTGTAAGCTTCCTCAAGATAGAGGACCACTTTTCTTCTTCACTTCAACTTCCCCCCCCCATCCCCCATGTTTTTCATTAGCCCCTTTTTTTCCTCAAGGTCAACATGCTGTCTCTGGTTACTCTCTATCTCCCTAAGCCTATGTAATCATTGGAGGGCAGAATGTCCTGCAAGCTTAGCAGACAGTGCTGTTTCTGACTAGTGAATGGTAGTTTGCAGACTGAGCACAGTGAAGACCAGTAAGATATTGGAGAACAGGGAGATTAAGGGCCGGGGAGGGGGGGAGGTTGCTGAGCAACAACATGACATAAGCATGGTTACAATCTATTTTTACAGCAAGAAGGTTGCAGAAGACTATAGAAAATGTTTATTTTCCAGATCCTTATTCATATGTGTGGGCTGACAATGGCCTGAAGGGAAGGAGTACTGTACTAACTTGGCTAGTAGCTGCCCCCTTATAATTGCCTCACAGTATGGCCAGGAGTTGGCAGCAGATGAGAATAGTCATGTACAATGGTCATCCCACAGTTTCTGAGGGGAAAAAGTCAGAGCTATAACACAAGTAGATATAGCAGAGAAGCACAACTGCTGGTAACATCTGGAAGTCAGTTTTTCCACATGCATCACATGTATGAAATGTTCTTATTTTTTAAAAAGTCCAAAATCTGTTAGTATAAATTTTATTTGGCCAGCCAAGATGTCTGCCACTGAAATTGTTCTCTGCTTGAGACAAGGGCATGAGTATCTTTTCCAGCTTTTCTTTTCAAATACCTTCCTGATCCCCTGGGAACAATCAACACACACACCCCCACCCCCCCACCCCCCGATTTTATGTCCAGAATGCACTAACTGTAATTGTGCAATTTGTCACCCTTTTCTATGGGAACATTCAGGAGCAGTCAGGAGGAAGAGTCAAGTCTCACCATCACAGTGCAACGATCACAAGTTTGATTAGCTGGAGTCCTGAAATCAGACGGAGCCATGCCAGTTATGACTTTTTCAAAGGAGGTTGGTTGATCTTTTTGGCAAGAGGTGCATTGCAAACAATTGACTTAGCCTATAACTTCAAAATATGGATGAATTGCCAACTATGCTAGCATGTCTCTTGATTAGTTTGGTATTAGACAAAGAAGCAAAGTGGTAAGGTAGGAAAAAAGTGGAAAAATTTATGAGCAGAAGCAGATGTGGCATGAATTAAAAATATTTCATCTAAATTTACTATAAAATTTTTAAACTCCTTGAAGGCTTGGAGAGAATAACTTTGCACAGTAACAGCATCCCTTTATAAAGCCTTTCATCACTAGAAACTGTATGAACAAGTCCCGTGAAACTACTTCATAACTCTCAGTTAAAGGTTGCTCTGCAAAAATTACGTTAAAACCTTATCCTGTCCCATTCTAAGAATGTTCTTATTGGCTTGTAAGGTTTTCTTTGTTTCTTATTCTTTAATAATAATGATAAATGTAGACTTTCAAATCCCAGCTTTTGAAGTCTACAGCTCGCATGAAAAGTTGAAAGAGCCACTATCAGATTATTGGGTACTTTTCCCATATACTTTGTTCTCTTTTCCCTTTTTTTCTGTTTAAGCTTTTCATTACTGGGAAGGCTTTAAAAAAATGTTGAGGCACCAATTATGAACTCCATGCAAGATATATACAGAATTTACTTAATTTTTGCATAAACATCTTTTAGTTTCCCTGTGGCAAGTGCCCTGAATCAAATGAACCCATCTATGTAAAACATTTTACATAAATTTTTAACATACCTGAAACAGGAAGAGTATTTCTCTCTTGAGATGAATTTTGATGGTGGTTTGTTTTGTTCTGTTTTGTTTTTCCCTCCCTCTGGTTTAGTTTTTATGGATGCCTCTTCAGTATTAACAAATTTAAGCAATATAGTCCCTCTCAATTACTATTTACTGTCATTCCACAAAAATTTGTTCTCCATATCAATTTTGCTGATGATTATTTACTTTGGATCAAACCCCCCATCCTGTTAATTCCAGAATTACTTTTTGAAATGGCATCCTGTATCATTTGTTTCCATTAAATAATAATTTTTTAACACCTCTGACCTGCTATGGTGCAGATCATGCATTACTGTGTGTGTGCCTGAGGACCCGTGTATTTGCTTATGCATTTGGGAACTTGGATTACAGTTCTGGAACTAGTCTTTTTGTTTCAAGTAACAATAATATATAAAAATCAGTTGTAATACTCTTGTTTTGTCTCTCACTCAGCTGTTTTCTTTATATTCTAACTTTTGCTGCCATCCTGTGGTACGTGGAGAGAGGCACACATACACAAACAAACGTTGGTAGAGTAACATAAATGGGGAATGTTTAAATGTAGAGGATGAAGGAAGCCGTAGAGGTGTTTAGAAGAGAAAACAAAGGCAAACAGTCTTCACTTGTTGCTATTTTGAGCAGTGCAGTGTGCATCTCTTTCTCACAGATACCAGAAGGAAGGCTTATCTGGCAATGCAAGAATGGAGAAAAGTTTTATGTAGCTCTACTAAAGGTGCTAAGGAAAACTGAGGTTAGTTTGTTTTATTTTTTTTTTAAATTGAGAATTCTTCTTTAAAAAAATTCTCAAACACCTCTCCTTACTGCTTAACTATTACAGTGATAAAAGCTTTAATAGCTGTCAAGTGCCAGATGCTTTTGCTTTATGTTCAAGCTTTATGTAAAGGCTGTTGAGCAGGAAAGCTAGGTTCTTATACTGGTTTGATCTGCAGTGGTGAGGCAAACCTAGGGCCAGTTTTTGTAACAAACTGAGAGAGAAGGTAATAATGCTTTAGATTAGCTGGTATCTTACTGGCTCGTGTACTTGCATCGATGGTGTAAGATCCAATGGATATGCTAGACAGTCACCTGGATCTTTTCTGTTTTATAGGATTGTTAGCTAGAAACATTTCCAGGTTGCTTTTAACTATAAAGTTCACCCAGAATCTAAGACACCTTACTGAGGAATGGTTTGGGTCTTTCTTGAGGAGGGCTTTGGTTTCAACAAATAAGCATAGTCTGATGACAGACCTTTTAAAATAAAAAATGAAGCAGCTATAAAAGTAGTGTCTATATTCCTTTATAAAAACGTTTCACAGTTGTATGTAGCACTTATGTGAAACAGATAAATGCCTTGGAGGAAAACAGTGGAAAGTAGCTCTTCCTTTTCTGTCTTTGCTCACCTGCTCCCTCTCTGCAACTTCTGAGGGTCCAGCCTTCAGCCTGCTAGCTGGGACAGGGCTTCCAGAGGTTTCCTGCATACTAGAGAGGTCAGAGGACCTCTTCTTGACTCCTGGATCATCTCATGACGCAGTCAGTGTTCCCCAGTCCTGTAAAGCATTTTGGGATTAATAAATAGAGGGATTAATATGGGCCCACAAAAGTGAGACCAAAGACTTCTGGAGGATGACAAAAAAAAAAATAATGCAAAATCCACCAGTAGTACTGCTCTTATTTTAGGTGTTGAAGTAGGCAGTCTGTGCCTTTCCCGAGGCAGTCATACACGAAAGTGAAAGCTTGTAGAATTGGATCTATAAGTGTGGGGAAAGGGGGCTGAGTTTGAGTCTAGAACTTTTTGGCCCCATCTCCCAAGTTTCTGTTACTTTCCATTGGTGTTTTCTGGTAAGATTTGTCCTCTTATTCCTCTTAATAAGCCATTTTTTTTCTTACTGCTCTTTCCTGCTTGCCTTTTAAAGGAGAGAGTTTGTGAAGTCTTCTAGTAAAGTAGGAGGCATTCAGATCTCCCCTTTTCCACCAAGAAAAGATAACTGAAAATGTAGTTGTTGTTACTCTCTAGTGAGGGCTGTTCCAAGTACTTGTTGCTTCAGAGCTTACTGCCAAGTTGGCTGGTGTGACTGGAAAAAGTTTTGTCTTTCCATTCTTCTAGGTAAAAAGGATGGAGAACGGAACCTTTGTTAGTTCTAGCAAAGACTTGGTGAGGCTGTAAATGTTAACAGTTCCACAGAAGACCCAAGAGAGTGGAGCAGTGAGCCAGCTCTCTAAGCAGAGATAAGATGGGAAAGAGCATTCCAGGGGCAAATCCCTCTGGAAGCCATTTCCAAACATGTTAAGGATAGGAAGGTGATTGGGCATAGTTAGCATGGACATATGAAGGGGAAATCAAGCTTGACCAGCTGGATAACTTTCTATGATGAGATGACTGGCTTAGTGGATGCAGGGATTGTAGTGCATGATGCTTATTTTGATTTTAGCAAGGCTGTTGAAACTGTCCCTTATGACAAGGTGATGAAGTACAGGCTAGGTAAGTGGACAGTGAGGTGGCCTGAAAACTGGCTGAATTGCTGTGCCTGAAGGTTTGTGACCAGTGGCATGAAGTCCAGCTGGAGTCCAGTCTCTTGATGTTCCCCAGGGATTGTCACTGGGGCAAATACTATTTAACATCTTCATTAATAACCTGGATGATGGGACAGAGTGTGTCCTCAACAAGTTTGCAGATGATACAAAACTGAGAGGAGTGGTTGATTCATCAGATGGTTGTGCTGGAATTCAGATAGGCTGGAGAAATGCACCAACAGGAAGATCATGAAGCTTGACAAAGGTGAATGCAAAGGTCCTGAGCCTAGGGACAAAGAGCTCCATGCACCAACACATGCTCCAAGCAGAATGGTCAGAAAACACCTTTGCAGAGATGGCCCTGGGTTTTCTAGTGAACAACAGCGCAGACATGAGTCAGCAAGGCACACTTACAGCAAAGTCAGCCAACAGCATCCTGGGCTGCATTGGGAAGAGTGGTAACAGCAGGCTGGGGGAGGTGATCCTTCACCTCTACTCCGCACTGGTGAGGGACATCTGAAGTACCAGGTCCAGTTGTGAGCTTGCCTCAGAGGGGCAAGGGATGTAGACATGCTGGGGTGAGTCCAGCAAAGTGCTGTGGAGGTAGTTAAAAGCTTGGGGCATTTGGTGTCTGAGGAGAGGCTGAGAGAGCTGGGACTCTTCAGCCTATAGAAGAGAAGACTTGGGGGATCTGATCAATGTTTATACATACTGATGGGGGATATTGAAGAAGACAGAGCCAGATTCTTCTCAGAGGTGCCCACCAACAGGATAAGAAGCAATGGACACAAACTGAAACACAGGAGCCACTGCTTAAATGTAAGAAAAACATTTTTTAATATTAAGGGTGATTGAACGGCGGTGCAGGTTGCCCAGAGAGGTTGTGGAGTCCTCATCCCCGGAGATATTAAAAACCCAACTAGATGTGGCCCTGAGCAACCTGCTGTAGCCGACCCTGCTTGAGCAGAGGGACTTGGCCAGATGATCTCCAGAAGTCCCTTCCAACTGCCCTGAGATTCTGTGACTGCTGAGCTGAGCAACTGGCAAATGCTGCTAGAAGCACTTTCTTCAGGAAAAAAGAAACACACTAAACCAAACAAGAGGGAGGGATTTTATGCTGTGGAAGGTACTAGATATAGGGCTATTAAGAAACAGAAACTCTCGTTTGATGGGAGAATTTGCTTTAAACAGTATCTTTTCATCCTTAAGCATGTCTTGTTTTTTCTACTTGCTGCAGGCTTTTCCTGCTACATTAGTGAAGCAGAACCCGCAGATCTCCCTCAGATCAGCAGCTTAGAGGGCTTCATGAGTTTGGTAGTGAGGGCATGCATAAAATGTAAGTGTGAAGCCCCTTAGTATATCCTGCCGTTTGTTCAAGGGTGATTCTTTTGACAGAATTGGAACAGGCTGGAAGTGGGAAAGGCCAGTGGTCTGTGTCCAGGGAATGTGTGGAAAAGACAGAAGATCCCTGAGAATGGGGCCTGGAGTGTTTATTGTCAGGGCCCTGAGGCCACCACCAGGCCTGACTGTTCCTGCTTGGTCCCTCAGCCCGTGATGCCATGTCAGCCTTCCTGGGCCATTAGTCTCTGTCCCAGCAACACCATGGCAGAGCCAGTCTCCAGCTCCACACAGCCCTGCCCAGCCATGGGCCTCGCTGAACTGGGCCTACAGGCCATCCTGGCCTTGGCCTGCCCCCATCCCCAGGGAGGTGCCTGATGCCCGAGGCTGGGGCTGCCCCCACCGTCCTGCTCCTGGCTGGGGCATGAGGTGGGCTCTGGCTGCCAGGCCCTGCCCCAGCAGACCCCTGTGGGCAGGCACCATTGCCCCCAGCCCACAGGGAGCCCCCACGGCCCTGGTAATAGCTCCGCCACCTTTCTAGAGATGTTCTGAGGCTGTTTGTTTGTTTAAAGTTAATGCCTCCCCTGGGTTTCGCTGGGATGCAGGTCCCGGCCGGAGCTCCTGCAGGTGGGTGAATACCAGTGCCCTTTGTCACAGCAGAGTCCTTGGGTGAAAACTTCTGAACTTTACCTATGCTTCATGGACTTTGACTCCATCACAAGTGTCTTTCAAATTAGAAAATGTAATGTGGGTACCTTGAGAACTTTATTCCTTTTATTTCTGTGACAGAGCCTCTCTATTAAAATAGCATAATAGATGTGCACTAGGTAGTGCATTAGGAGGAAAAACAATAGGAAACTAACTTCTGAAAGGCTATAGATAGTGCACTAAATGGTGACTTCTTTTTCTTGTTAACTTGGGTATCTTGTCATATGTTAATTAAATGCCTCGAAAAATCTTTAGGAGATAATAAGAAGATAATAGTGCATAGACTTTAATGTAAATTGGAAGCATTATGCTCTATCTCTTCTTCTGTCTTACTTTTAAAGCTCAGTAAGAATTCTTTGCTTGAAGAATTGATCTTAATGTACTAAAAAGTAAGACAATTTAAAAGTAAATTGGAGTTGAAAAGAAGCTTTCTGAATTCAAGTGATTTGGTCTGTCTTCATCATTTGAACTCCCTGTTTCACACTTGTTTTTGTATCATTTCAGGGTTTATATAAAGGCTATCCTTGTCCTAGCTTATTTTTTCCCACTGGGAAAAATCAGACCTCTTATGTATTTCTTTGTTCTTCCTTCCTCCCCCTTCTTCCTTTCACTTTTGGAAGTCCGCTTCCTGTGGTTTTGATCCTGAGTGTGAAACCATAGCCTATGTGCATCCATGCAAAGGTGCTGGGAAGATGTCTGCTATGACCATAACGACCCGAATTCTGCTGTCCTTGGTGCAGAAAACGGGAGAGGGAAACAGCTTCTGGTTATCCTCATGCCTGTACAGACTGGAGTTTGTTGTGAAGGCTGATACTCGCATTCCAGCAGGGCTTGATCCTGTGAACCACACAAAGGAACCTCATTTTTGTGCTCCCCAATACTAATTGAAGAGAGAGTATTTCACTCTGAGGAGAAATCCTAGGCAAAGCTCTGCTGTCCCATCACTATCTTGTTATCTTGTAAGGCTGGATAGTTGCTTACTTTAGATCCAGATAACAAAAAGATGTTTGGAGTGCATACACAGTGTGGCCCATGTATTCACTGTATAAGTTCCTGAACACCTTGATGCTCTTGCTGTTTTAACATCTTGTGTCATCTACTGAAATCCTTCAGCAGAATACATCTCTCAAAACAGAGGGAAAATGAGTTTCTTTTACTTGCTTTCTGACTTCCTGTCATTTCTGTGTTTCTCTTTTTTTCCTCCTTGCTGTGGTTTAACCACAGCCAGCAACTAAGCACCATGCAGCCATTTGCTCACTTCCCCTCCCACCCAGTGGGATGGGGAGAGAATCGTGGGGGGGAGAGTAAAACTTGTGGGTTGAGAAGAACAGTTTAATAGGACAGAAAGGAAGAGAATAATAATGATAATAATTACAACACTAAAATGACAGTAATAATAATAAAAGGATTGGAATATACAAAACAAGTGATGTGCAATGCAATTGCTCACCACTCACTGTCCGATGGCCAGTTAGTTCCTGAGCAGCGATCTGCCTCCCCGCAGTGTATATACTGGGCATAATGTCACATGGTATGGAATATCCCTTTGGCCAGTTTGGGTCAGCTGTCCTGGCTGTGTCCCCTCCCAGCTTCTTGTGCCCCTCCAGCCTTCTTGCTGGCTCGGCATGAGAGGCCGAAGAATCCTTGACTTGGTATAAACAAGACTTAGCAACAACTGAAAACATCAGTGTGTTATCAATATTCTTCTCATACTAAATCCAAAACATAACACTATACTGGCTACTGGAAAGAAAATTAACTTTATCCCAGCTGAAACCAGGGTACTCCTTCCCTCACTCTCTTGTGGAAAGGGAGACTTGACACTGTGTTCTGTATTGAGACCAGTTTTCCCATCAGTTCAAAGCATTAAGCTGGAGATGGCAATCCCTGCTAACCTACGTTGTGGATCAGGGAAAGGCTGTGGTTGTCATCTACCTCGACTTCAGCAAGGCCTTTGATGCTGTCTCTCACAGCATACTCCTTGAGAAGCTGGTGTCTCATGTCTTAGACAAATGTACTCTATGCTGGGTGAAAAACTGGCTGGCTGGATGAGCCCAGAGGGTTGTGGTGAATGGAGTTAAATCCAGTTGGTGGCCAGTAACAAGTGGTGTTCCCCAGGGCTTAGTGTTGGGGCTGGTTCTGTTTAATATCTTTATTGATGATCTAGATGAGGGGATTGAGTGCACCCTCAGCAAGTTTGCACATGACACCAAACTGGGAGGCAGGGTCGATCTACTTGAGGGTAGGAAGGCTCTGCAGAGAGATCTGGACAGGCTGGATCAATGGGCTGAGGCCAGCTGTATGAAGTTCAACAAGGCCAAGTGCTGGGTCCTGCACTTTGGTCACAAAACCTCCATGCAGTGCTACAGGCCTGGGGAAGAGTGGCTGGAAAGCTGTCCAGCAGACAAAGACCTGGGGGTGCTGGTTGACAGCCAGCTGAATATGAGCCAGCGGTGTGCCCAGGTGGCCCAGAAGGCCAGTGGCATCCTGGCCTATATCAGAAGTTCTGTGGCCAGCAGGAGCAGGGAGGTGATTGTTCCCCTGTGTTTGGCACTGGTGAGGCCGCACCTTGAGTACTGTGTTCAGTGTTGGGCCCCTCACTACAGGAAAGACATTGAGGTGCTGGAGCGTGTCCAGAGAAGAGCAACCAAGTTGGTGAGGGGCCTGGAGCACAAGTCTTCTGAGGAGCGGCTGAGGAAGCTGGGGCTGTTTAGTCTGGAGAAAAGGAGGCTGAGGGGAATCCTTATCGCTCTCTACAACTGCCTGAAAGGGGGTTGTAGTGAGGTGGGTGCTGGTCTCTTCTGTCAGGCGGCTGGAGATAGGACAAGAGGAAATGGCCTCAGATTGTGGCAGGGGAGGTTTAGGTTGGATATTAGGAAAAATTTCTTTACTGAGAGGTTTGTCAGGCATTGGAACAGGCTGCCCAGGGAAGTGGTTGATTCACCATCCCTGGAGGTATTCAAAAAGCGCATAGACAAGCCACTTCAGGACATGGTTTAGTGGGCATGGACGATGGTTGGACTCAGTGATCTTGAAGGTCTTTTCCAACCTAAATGATTCTATGATTCTATGAAATGGTCCACCTGAAATCCCAATTTCCACAGCATTCAGAGTGCTGTCATTTACTGTCTCAAAAGTAAAGTACTTATTTTAATGGTGTCTAGCGAGTGTTGCAGCTTGAGTCAGAAAACAGGGTTTCCCCCCTTTTGCTGTGTTATAGGACAGTTATTTTCTGCAACAATTTCTGTCTGATAAATGTTGCTAGTTTTTGCCTGGCTTTGACTTAAAAGTGAAGAGAAATTGATGCTCTCTTCAGTTTGGAAGATAGCGTTCACAGGAGCTGCTTTATTCTCCACCACAACAGTGGTGACTGCAGCCAAAGACAGACTTTAAATCATACCACATCTCATCCACCTACAAACATGTCCAAAGGTTTTGGTGAAGGCTTGTCTGAGACTTTGGGTTCATGGCTTCCAGGTATGTGCAGCTCAGCAAGGGAGGCTTGTACACCTTAAAGGCTTGCAAGAAAGACATACAAATAGCTATTAATTATGACCTGTATGTTCCCTTTACAATCGAGTTATTATGTTGGTGGAAACACCAGTTTCTGTAAGAGAGTACCCTTCTCTGCACCATTATCAGTGGTTTTGATGACACTCTACACCAGGAAGGAGCTCCATGTAGGCAGTTAAAACTATGTCTATTTTTCAAGAAACTCTGTTTTGGGAGCTAAGAACTCCTAGTTTTGGCATGCAGAGATTTTTCTCTCATTTCTAAAATATCTAACCATTAAAATAAGGAATTAGTATTTCCTTAAACTAATCCATAGTGACATTCATATTTTGCTTTCCAGCTCAGTCATCAGCCATACTATGATACTTCAGACAGCCCGAGCTCCCCTAGTACTTACATACCTGGCAACTCAGCTTGCCAGTCTCCAGTTCAGGACATGTTTGTATGCAAGAGTAACTGTTTTCTTAAAAAAAATAATAAAAAAAATCACCGAGAGCATATATTTATTCTTCCTTTCCTGGCTTTTCAATGATGCTGTCATAAGATTAATGGACCCACTTTTTGAACTGTGAGTTTGTGTTACTGAGTTTCATTGTTTTCAGCCAAACAGTCCTTACACTGGAAATTATAGCAGACAGAAAGGTAGGTAAGAGGGACAGCATCGCCATCTGAGGTATTTTATGAAGATGTATTGGATTTTCTTTGCTGTTTTTACCTCACTGATGGAAAAAGATTATAGCTGAGATTATGTAGCTATGTCGTGTTTTTCCTTAAAACCATGAACAAAAAAAAGGCAAAGGTAAATTTCACAATTTCAATCTTCAGGAAATTCTGTTTCTACCTGGATTAATTTAGCTATTTAAATCTGTCTCTCCCATTGTTCTTAATTTATGGGAACAATGTGAAAGGTCAATTCATTGCAACACAGGTCTTTACAGTACTAAAGATCCCATACTAAAGTTATGTGGTAATATTAAAAAAAAATAATTACCCATCGTACTGAACAGTTTATTATGATTATGTGATATTTGGACTGGGCTGGGCTACAATGTGTTCAGATCCTCAACGTGTCTCCTGTGGTACAGTGAATCAGCACCAGTGGCATTTATACAAAGGAAAAAAAAAAATCTAAGTAGCACTAGCACTAACAGAAGGCATGACTTCTGTGACAATAACTGGTTTGTGAAGAGGTGTTGTCCATCTGTATTCTGTGACTCTGCAATCTATAGCTAAACAGACCAGCAAATTCTGCATCCTCTCCAGGGGATATGAACAACTAGGGTTTTCTTATATCTCTTTTGAAGATACAGACACCTAGGATATAGACGTGATTCCCAGTGGATTCTGATGGTTTGAGGAACCTAAGCACGTGCATTGCCAGTGGAAAATGTACAGGTAATTCACTTAAAGAACAGGAACAGCTGTAAAAAAACCCTGATGACTTCTCCCTGGTGCCAGTGAATTTCTGTTTTGGCTACCTGGTTGACCCTGAGCAGTACTGAAAAGAGTTTTGCAACATGTTCTTTTTTTGCAAATGTGTTTAATAGATGCAAAGGTTTTATAAGCTGTCTTCTGCCACAAGGGACATGATTTTTGTATCTATTTTTAGAAATGTACATACAGATCTGATTTGAAGTTATTACAGAATATGAGTTTTCTTTCATTCCTGTTAATAGCAGGGTCTTCAAAATCCATTGAAACATCTTTTTAAACTTTTTAATTTGTAACCTTGCATCAAGAATCATACTGAAATACAGTCATGTTGCATGTATTTGTATCAGTGGCTTTAAATGACAGAACCAGTGGGAAGAACTTCAGACTTATGAAATATTTGAGTGTATGTGAATGTCAGAGGCGACTTTATTTGGTTTTATGCTGGTGGCATCTAAGGGCCCCATATGGGATCAGGGGGCTGTTGTGCTGGTGGTTTTGGAACCATGAAAATCTGTACTATTCTGTAACTGCACAATGGGTTTTTATATAGTTTGAAAAATACTGAGCTAAAAAAAATGCAAGTGTTCCCAGTATATTCAAAGCATCCCTTTCAAATAAGGGATAGTGACATCTTTGTCTTTCCAATCTTGTTATTTTACTATGTTTTACTGCTTTCTTAGAGTGGAATCAATCTGTGGAGCTATGTTATATGAGCTTTTCATAAGTGACTGCCTTTCAAAATGCATAGGTAGAAATGGCAGCAAAGTCTGAGCAGATGATGAGCAACATCAGTTGACATATTATCCTATAACCAAAGAAGGGAGGTGAAGCCACTAGTTGGGAAGAGTATTGTTTCCTAAGAGTTCACTAGGGATTTCCTCACTTTCTTCCCTTTCTCCTTTCTCTTTGGAAGTAGGTTTTTATTTTCTAAACTGGGAGAAGAGAATGGACAGAGTACTTCACTTTTCTGCCTTTCATTCTAATTCAGCAGATGAGATACTAATTTATACATACTGTATCCCACATGTCATGTACAAATAAACATATTATCTATATTTAGTCACGCTGTCCTAAATGAGGTATTCTAACTCCTGTAACAGTGAATTCAGTACAGGATTTTCCCTGCCCATCTTTAGTTCTTTCCAAAAGTATTATGAGTATGTACAAACACCTTTATGAACCCTTGGGCTGAAAGGTGCAGCAGCTTCTTTAATCGAGGGTACCATTTGCGTCAGCATTGAAATTGGAGCCTAACAATCTTCATTTTGCTATTTCCTGCTGGTTTTAACCATTCTATTTGCACAGAATACCTTCCAGACTTCTTAACAGTGCTGTGAATTTCTCCAGAGGGAATGCAGCAATTATGTTGTGGTCACTTATTTAGTGGTTTGGTTGTTTTTGCTTCCTGGATTCTTCTCCTGTGCATTACTTGGGAATTGGTCAAGGGTACATTCTCTCCTCAGATTAGATTAAGAAATTACTTTTCTAGGAGAAAGTGATTTGGATTATTAAAGGATTCATTTCTGCCAAACTGTAGGTAGATATACCAGTAAACTCAGTTTATTTTGAGATTATTCTGCTGATACAGTTGTTCTAGGACATTTAATTCCTCTCCTGATTTTTCTCAGCATTTAAACAATTCTTCCCAAATGGCTGGTTATCCCCAAAGGAAAGATTTTTCAGGTTAAGAAGCTCTCTTTCTGAAGAACCTTTACTTCTGTTGTGGCTCTCCTATTTGAGTAGTAGTTCTACGTTAACCTATTGCCTGAGCCAAAAGGAGTACCAGGTGCTGCTGGACGTAACACAACCAGCCCCTTCCTAGCCGGGCCGATGGTCCTCAAAGAGCTGCAGACCTGCTGGCAAGGGGCTCCAAGCCTTCAGATTTTGCCCCAAAATGGTGCACTCGCTGTTTCTTCCTCAGCTGCCTAATTCTTTGCTGCTTCCTGTCTCATCTGGCTAGAACGGGGCCACACACACAAACATTTCGCTGAGTGGTCATCACCTTCCCCCACCATTATTTTGAGAGTGCAAGTACATTCAAGGAAGAGCCGTTGCCTAACACCAGAGCTGTGAGGGTGACCGTGCAGAGGAGCAAAGACTGTCCGAATGATAAGAGAAACCTAGCTTTCATATAAGGTAGGTGAGAAAGATTTGTGTTTTGGGGAAAGATGAGAGAGACAGATTGGCATATCTAAGACCTGGGCAGATTCTTCCACTCCAGCTGTCTTTTGAGCCACATTCAGGCAATGCTGCATCAGTTGCCAATCATGTCATAGCAGGAAGTTTTTCAGATTGTAAGGATAGAAACCTAATGTGGAGCTATACTGAACTACACCATCTGAGGTTCTGGTTTAATGGGGAATCAGTATAAGGCTCACATTCTGCAATACGATGTTTAAAACACAAGACAGATTCCCTGGCAGATCCCTTGGCTCTGAGAGAGTGAATTATGGGTGGACCTGAATGCTATGTTTTTTTCTCTCTGTAGGCTGCTCATCCTTCTTTGTATTGTATAGCAACCACTGCAGTGATGGCTGCATAAATATTCTTCATGCTTTATTCTCATTTACTTCAATGCCTAAGGGAAGAATTTTATTGAAAAACTTGAAAAAATAATTTAGGCATCTGTAGAATACAGAAAATGTGTGTACATGTGTGGAGGAGAAATAATTTACTAAATATTTATGTGTGCTTGTCTGAGCAGTTCAAAAGCTGAAGGGATGAGGGAGGACACAGTCTGTGGTTTGTGGGGTTTTTGTTTGTTTGGGGAGTTTTTGTTTGCTTTGGTTTTTGTGGAAATATGCCCTTTCCAAGTCTCCACAAGTGTTTTAGAGATCTCTTGTTTTGATTTGTCTGTTTTACTTCATATTTGAACAGGACAGCTGTCACACTTCTTTCTAGAGGTCCCTTTGGAATTGAGGGAGGTTTCACAGTTAGAGGCTGTGTGGCTTGCTTAAATGAATACTGAAAAAAAAATATTGGTTATGTGGTGAAACTCAATAAAATCTGTTGGACTCCTTTTGTTTACTTCAGTGATCTGTGGACCGGAACCTGGTAAAGGTATACAATGCAGTGAGGTAAAGCTTCATAGGAGTCCTGTGGTCTTTATGGCGTGTCCTACTATGTTAGAGATGAAAGACAAAGGCTTCTTATTTGCATGTACTAATTTGCAAGCAAAATAGAAACTCTGCAGCTATATAGGCATATTTAAGGAGAATCTGCCTGGAAATCTGTTACGGTGGGGTGTTGGATGTCCTGCTGTTACTTGGGAAAATAGTATGGTTATTAAATACCTGTTATTTATTTGTTACTATATCCTTTAAGTTTCTAGGTAATTCTAGCAGAGCATGGGCTCTATTGCCCTCCTACCTGCTAGCTGATAATATTGCAGAGCAAACTCTTGGGGGCCCTCCTGATTCAGGCTTTGTAACCCTTCATTGTATCAGGAGCTGGTAGAGCAGAGCTTTCTCTTTCCGCCTTTCATCATGGAGCCTCATGAAGAGACTGCACTGAATAGAGTATATGGACCTCATTGTTTTGGTGGTGTTTTTTTTCCATCACTGGACTCAGCTGCTGTAGTACAGTTTTAGTTTAAATTTTAGCTTATCCTTTGAAAGAGTAGAACAGGCATGCAGAACTGTATTGGAGAGCTTGGAAATAATGATGCCAGCCAGCCATTTTTCAGCTTTTACTGCATGGTAATCCTGTTCCACGTGTGGTCAGAGGGGTAATAGTCACAAGTTAATGCTATGGTGTGGCCTGCATAAAACAGAATACCGGGAAGGAGAGGATGAGCCTTGGCTCTCTGTATCCCTTGAAAGGGGGGAGCTGCGGATGGAGAGAAATCAAGTGGGAGGGAGCAGGGGAGAGATCTACAAAACGTAACACCAATTTTATTGCTGTGATTAAGAGACTTCCCTGGAACGTTGCCCATGCAAGCATAATCACTCAGTGCTCTGACGAACAAACCAAACTGTAGAGCTGACCTGGTTAATTCCATTTTTATTTTATTTTTGTATCTGTAGGGACAGACTAATAAACAAAATGAAACCTGTGAGGAAAGCTAATAAAAAAAATTAATTTGCTTTACATTTTCCTTTACTGATGTCTTTTTAGTCTTGTTTGCTAACATAGCTAACCTTGCCTTGCTTATTGTTTGTTGACAGGCTAAATTGCATCTCTTTCAGTGATGCTTTTGCTAAGCCTCATTAGTTCGCAACCTAGCTTGCATGTCGTATACTCTGCCATCAGCTGGCAGGAGGCTGGTGCCCATTCTCTGTCTCCACTGTTGTGTTTCTGCGTGCCACTGCATGCTCTCCTCCCTGCCCCCCTGCAGGCATGGCACCAGAAAGCAAAACTTGCCAAGATGTTCAGTATGAACTCTCTGTTCTGTTCCACAGAAGAGTTTGAACTGAGGTTGGCTTCACCACTGGCTGTCATCATGAGCAGCTGTGTCCCGCTTTGAAAGTCCAGTTTGTGGGTGCATGCATTTTGGCTGCTGATAAATTATTCCACTTAGGTAGTCCCATTAGAAGTCACCTGGTGATACTTATCTGAGGGAGATGCTTGTGCACTAGCCCTGAGTAGCAGCGATACATGCCAGACATAGAAAGATCCAGTGATAGTTAAGCTTAGCTTCTTAAGGAAGTTGGGCTGCACTATCACTGGGTGTCCTCCCTTTGCCCTTTCCTCTTCCCTTTTCTCTGCCTGACTTTTGAACTCTCAGGGTAAATTTAGCCAAAGATTAAAAAGAGATAGAAGTTTAAAATAGACTCAGTCTCAATAGTTTCCATTGCAATGCTGGTGGAAGAGAAAGACCCAAATTAGTTCCCTGGCCAGTCTTCCCACGTTCAGGCTGGTCAGTCAACACATACCTCACTCCAGAGTAGCCACAACAAATATCATCTCTCACACACAAGGCTTTAGGGGGGGTTGGTGTTATTGCAGGAGTGAGAAAGGTTTAAAGGATGAAGAACACAAATTGACAGAAAATTAATCTTCCCTAGTTCATGGGACAATTTTTGCAGTTAGATATGAGAAAAAGATCTTATCTTGTAAGGCAACTGCTGTATATTAGTAAACATAATTTACCCCCCTGGAGTAATGTAGCTTATCTGCTTTTGCTTCCATGGTGTGGACCCTCTGTGGATATTATCTATTTCATGTTGCTCTGTGAGAGTAGGAGCAGCTAGCTTGGAGGCTCCTTGGCTGTGACAGTTTGCAGATGGAGTTCTGTGGGAAGCATTTACTGTATTTCTTGTATAAGGGTAGAGGAGATTGAGCAATTTTATACTTCAGTTCAGAGCCCATACTACAGCTTTCCTGTGATCCAGTGCAACTAATAACAGGCTGTCTTGTTTTCTTACATTTCTTAATTTTCCTGTTCTTTGTAATAAATGTTTGATTAAGAAACTGTATGATATATTGCCTCTTCCAGAATCTTCCTGGAACAGATTCAGTTGAAGTGTTACAGAAACAACTTCTGTCCAAACATAGCCAGAATGGTGTTGGATATGGAAAATCTCATGAGCTTTGGCAGTCAGGTGATGCTGCAGCAAGTCACATATGTGATTTGCTTGTTAGACAATTGTATATTTTCAGTTGCTAGCATTTTTTACCATTTTGGAGAAAATCTGTTTTGTTATTTTGATCATTTTAACCAATGTATAAAGAAGGTAATACATAATTTTGTCTGTAAACAAAACTATCCTGAAGAGGCATTGTCAGTTCTGCATGCCAGGTGTCATGGTTTAACCCCAGCCAGCAACTCAGCACCACACAGCCGCTCGCTCACTTCCCCCCCTGCAGTGGGATGGGAGAGAGAATTAGAGGGGAGGAAGTAAAACTTATGGGTTGAGATGAAAACAGTTTAATAGGACAGAAAGGAAGAGAATAATAATCCTAATAATAACAATAATAAAATGGCAATAATAATGATAAAAGGATTGGAATATACAAAACAAGTCTAGAGAAAAGGAGGCTGAGGGGAATCCTTATCGCTCTCTACAACTACCTGAAAGCGGGTTGTAGTGAGGTGGGTGTTGGTCTCTTCTGGTCTCTCTCAGGTGGCTGGAGATAGGACAAGAGGAAATGGCCTCAAGTTGCATCCGGGGAGGTTTAGGTTGGATATTAGGAAAAATTTCTTTACTGAGAGGGTTGTGAGACGCTGGAACAGGCTGCCCAGGGAAGTGGTTGAGTCACTATCCCTGGAGGTATTAAAAAAGCGCGTAGACAAGGAGCTTCAGGATATGGTTTAGTGGGCATGGTTGACGGTTGGACTCAGTGATCTTGAAGGTCTTTTCCAACCTAAGTGATTCTATGATTTTAAGTGATGCGCAATGCAATTGCTCACCACTCGCCAACCGATGCCCAGTTAGTTCCCGAGCAGCTATACCTGCAGGCCAACTCCCCCCAGTTTATATACTGGGCATGACGTCTCGTGGTATGGAATACCCCTTTGGAATATGGAATACCAGGTCAGCTGCCCTGGTCGTGTCCCCTCCCAGCTGCTTGTGCCCTTCCAGCCTTCTTGCTGGCTGGGCATGAGAAGCTGAAAAATCCTTGACGTGGAATAAATGCTACTTTGGCAACAACTGAAAACACCAGTGTGTTATCAACATTATTCTCATACTGAAGCCAAAACATAACACTATACCAGCCCCTAGAAAGAAAATTAATTCCATGCCAGCTGAAACAAGGATACCAGGTTAACAAAAGTCTTTGCTTTTAGCAGTAAATATCATTTAACAACATTACCCAGTTTAATCAATTCTAGTTACTCTCTGGCATTTATAATACACTTACTTTATATTATACCTGAAATATCTTATTACAGCTTATTACGTCTTATTAAATTCTGTAATAAAATAAGCATTACATGCTTATTTTGAACAGTGACACAAACATTTGCTGTCGGTGTGCTCCTCAGGTATCCTTCTGTTTTTCATGTTTCCTGCAGCCCTCATCATCAGCATCAGAGGCAGTTTTCAGACCAGGGAAGGTTCATAGGAGCAAGGATTAAATTACCCCTGAGTTGCAGAAGGCAAAGGGAAGCATTCCTGACCACTGGTCAGCATCATGCTGGTCCACACAGTGCTAGGACTTCATAGAGGACACACATTAATTCACAGATATCCAGATCTGACGTTAAAGGTCTATGTTATTAAAGGATAAGCTTAAGCTTAAATGAAGTAGGTTTGCCAAATGTATTGTTAAAGCCTTCAAGCAAGCAGAAATCAAGGGAGAATGATAGAAGTTGTTACAGAGCCAGTGTACTGGCTCTGTAAATTAATTTCAGCCTGTGGGTTGCTCACAGACTGCATGGGATCGGCTTATTTCATATTTGCTGTTCCTGGTGGAGTGAGTGGTCCAGGGAAGTTCCCTTTCATGTCCTGTTCCTGATTTGGTGTTCAAATACCTGGCAAGACTTGGAGGTCTTGTATGAACAAGCCTGTTTGTAACAATGCAAGATGTGGGCAGAAAACGTTAGTGAATAGAGCAGGCTGAGGTGAATAACAACCTGCCGATTCAGTACCCAGGTAGGCACTGGAAGCAGCCCTCTTGCCAGCGGGATTACTGACTGCCCCATTGGAACAAATGAGCAGAAGTCTTTGTGAGCTCTATGGGGGCAGGCAGCAATGAAAGGTAGGCTGTCATAGCACACGATTAGTACTACAAATGTTTGTAAAACCAGCTAAAACTCTAAATGTTTCACGCAGCTTGTCCTGTACCTCAGGCCTGCCTTTAGTGTTTGGGGAGTGTGTGTAATACATATGGGATATATGAAAGATGCATTTTAAGCTTGGTATTTGGTCCTGGGTGCTGCCTGGGAGCTATGTCCTACCCATGCTCACTGCAGCTGTGTTTCAGTTCTTTACCAGCATGGTGTAAAGCCACAAAGGGCCATTTTATATTGGTACTGGTGAGGTTGATTTAAGATTTTTTTCGCTTGACTCCTGTCTTGTTTTCATTGCTGTTGACTGCTCATAGATTTAATAAGAAACTGAGGACACTTGCAAGCCAGTCTGGTGAAAAGCAGTAATAAACAGCTCTGCCTATGAAGTGGTTAGAGGGTATTCCTTCTAAAAGTGCTTCTTGAGATGTGGTGGTGTTTCTGTTGTCCTCTGTGAGAATCACAAAGTTTATGTTCCCCAGCTACTGTAAGACACTTGAAAGTTTACCCCAGGTGTAAGGCTCCCACCTTTCATGTAGGCTGCATTTACCATCCTGGATATGTCCAGCTGCAGCAGAAAAGCCAGAGGCTGCTGAGGAAAGTCCCATGGCCTTCATAGAAGCTCTGAAATGCTGATCTGACCCAACATCTTTGTTTTCCATGGACTTTCCAAGACATAATGACTAATCAGTGATTGATTCTTGTTCATCATTTCCTTTCAGATGTTTTGAGGTTAAACATAATGCTATGATTTGAAATTCATGCAGGAACCAGAAGTCTTGTTGCTATACAATCCTTCTGTTGGCTTCTTAGCTGCAAACAGGCCCTGCTGCCAACAGTTCCTACCAGATCGAGCTTTCCCCAGTTTTCCTTTCAAGTGTAAATTGCATACTGGTCAAATCGGGTGAAACACGCACTCCTTTCTTCCTTTCCTGTGTCCCAGTCTTTCAGCTTAAATCACTTCTGCTTGGCAAGAAGCCTGGGCCACAGATTATTGCACTTGTTAGACTGCAGCGCTGGAATTGTGAAAATTACCGTATGATTGACAGTCATGAAAATGAATCCCATAGCACTAAAGCAAAGTCTCTCTACTTTTCTTGGCAGAGTATTGATTTCAGCTGTGCTTTGCTTAAAAGATACAGACTTTCTCAGAGATGCAGAAGCTGATCGTGATCAGTCCTGAAAGCAGTGTCTCTGCACATATTTTCCTGAGTCACAGGTACAGCTTTCTTGCAGAGCCGCAGGGAGGGCCATCGTTGACACTCTCTTTGTGCATCGTCTGTTGGCAGTGTAGCATTTTGGAGGGAAACGTTACTCATACAGAGTATGAAGTAGAGAATAATCTCTTAGCATGCTGTAATAGCGATGTTTTCAGATTTGAAACACTAAGTGATCAGGGTTCACTGCTGTGAAATTCCTTAATTAAAAACAAATCTGCTGTGTTTATAAAATGTCTAAATGTGCTGTTATGGTTAGAAGAACACACAAGAGAAGGCTTTGTTGAAACGTAAACACTTTGTGAATTATTACTGCAGTGCGTTGTCTGAACGCACTCATCTAATGACACAGTGCTGCTCAACGTTCAAGTGAATGTAATTGTAGCAAAGGGCTATTAGGCTCAGATTCAGTGTTTAGGCTCTGAACTTTCCACTGAAACAGTTTATTGAATCCAGATCTTTTGTTAACTCTTGTGTGGGGTGGTGTTTTTTTGTTTTGTTTTGTTTTCCCCTATTTCTGTGAGCTTTTTTCTTTTTAGGGTAGTTTCTTAGTGTGATGGAAACTGGTAATTTACTGCTTTGAATGCCGTCGTGCAAGATTCATTTGCTGAAAGGGTCATGTTTGTAAATGAGATCTCCAGCACTGCCTTTTTCTCTAAAAGCTTAAGAAGAAATGGCTCCATCAGAACAGTGGGGAAGGTTGTGGGAATTGGAGGAAAATGGTTCCCCCAAAAGGATAAATAAAAGGACCTTGCTTATTTAGGTGAGAGTAAGAGTTTAAACTAGATTTATGACTCACCTGCAGCCAGTGCAAAGCATAGAGGTGCTGTTGTGGTGGGTTCAGAGATGTAGGCAGGGCAGAAGAGACTGTTTGAGAGGTCATGATGCACATGCACATTGGACTCCTCCAAAACCTCAGCTACTGTTACTGGCTTTTGGATGCCCCAAATGATAGGGGTAGACTTCTCTGGTATCCCTATCAGGGTAGGTGCTGAGGTGAACGGTTCTGAAAGTAGAGCTCCTGAGCAATGGCAACAGAGCAGGTATATAGCTTAGACTGTGGAGTGGTGGTATCTGCAGACTGAAGAGTTTGATCACCAAAATCCTTGCAAACTACCTTAAATCTCACCACAGTGAACCACTCCACATCAGAGTGTCTTTAGAGTGAACTGTGGAAAGTTTGGTTGGATTTCAGAAGGAGAATAAGCTTGGCTTCCTATTCAGAATTTGCCTGCTGAAATTTGTAATTGAGTCACCTCTGGCAAAGATTTAGCTCTCGTGGGTGTAACAGAGTGTTAATGTTATGCCCACAAACTTGATTTTAGTTGGGGTTTTGAAGAATTTACTACAGGCATGGTAACAGGAAATGTGAACCAGCCATCTGAAAACTATGCTGATGGAAGCTTCTGTATTTTAGTGTAAGCTGAAGAGTATATCCTCAGCTTTGGGACTCAGGGCATTTGGGCAATAATTGATTTGATTTTCTAAAGTTATCCATTGTACTTTTTTGCTGATTTGAACTAATGAAAGCAGAAAGACATGTCACATCCAGAGTTCTCAGTTTTGGAAACTGCTGTGTTGATGTGGATCTTGCTGAAATTGTCCCCAAAGCTAAAATCTTGCCTGTAAAGTGCACAGATGGTCTTAAAAGAAGACAGTGGTCTCTGCCCAGTATTTTGCTGAGGATACTTGCACAATTAAGCAAACCAGGGCTAAACACTTTATGCTGTTGAAGGGAGCAGCATTACAGGCAGCCAAGGCTGGGTGAGGAGAGGATGCTGCAGTAGCGCAAAGCAGTGGTAATTTGGGGGATCCAGTATCCACCGCTGAACACCAGAGGGCACAAACTCTCTAACAGTCGCCTTTTCTCTCCCGGCCCTGTGAATGCCAACATTGAAACACGTCCAAATAAAAGCAGGCTTGGACCAGCAAACACAATTCACTGGAAAAACAAAGGGAAAGTCAATGGACTAGCAGCTTCAGAGCGCAGATGAAAGTCTCACACGTGCAGGATGCATGCAGCTGCATTATGTGAACTTGTGTCAAGGACTGTTTTATGGTAACACACATGCACACGTTTATTTTTAAATGCAAGGAGATGTGTTAACAGTGTGTCGCCACCACATATTTATGAGAGTTACTTTATGTATGAATGAGAGCATACACCAATTAAGCAGGTCGTTCTGAACTAGCGACAATCAAAATGGCTTCACATAAAATGCATTTATTTCTGTAGGTTGTGTTTTGTAGAAAGGTCACTTTGGAAGCAAGATAGGACAATTTGGTACCATTTAGCTACCTGACTGCCCCGTTCTATTTATGTGTGAAACTGGGTACTTCTGTTGTCATGGACTCAGTTACACAGAGTCACAGGGAAAATTATTGATACTAAATCTAAAGACTTTTCTAAGCCATGCATAAAATTATTACTACATTAGCTTCTCCTGGCTAAGAACATGTGAGAATTTGCAAGTGGATGCATGTGAGTTTTCAACAGATTTTTAAGTGAATCAGTAGCCAGACTGTGGTCTTAGAGCCAGTAGCTTGGGACCCTCCAGGCCTCAAAGCAAGTGTTATCTGTCCCTTTATCAAGTTTCTGCTGTAGGAAAGTATAATACTCCTCTTTTGAGCTGTGTGAGGCTGTCAGCTTACAATGTTAGAATTAAACCTGGAAGAAATAGACTTAAGAGCTGACTGCAATTTATCATGTGATACAATCTCAGTGTATTTTATTTTAAATCTGAGTCTAAAATGGGTGAATAAAGCTGTAATCATCCTGTCAGCACATGTAACTACTTTCAAAATTAGACAGTGATCAGTCCAACAGTAAAATTTGGTGGTAATTTCAGCAATGCCATTAAACTTCTAACTACTGGCAAGTGAGGTGGGTCCAGTGATCCCAAAGCATATCTATGATCTGGGAGACCTAGGTTTAGTCCCTAGGTGTGCCATGGGTGTCCTGTCAGTCATTCATCTCTTGGTGCTTCAGGTCTAAGGCCCTCTGAGAGGATTAACTCTCTCAGGAACTTGGGCAGTGTTCAGGATACCCAAACATACCCTGAAAGTGTTATTCAGGGTAGTTACCCTCAGTCTGGCTCTCTGAAGAAGAGGTGAAGCTCGTGTAAGCAAGCTCATGTGGGCAGGAGGGAAATCCTGTACTAGCTTTTCATGTAGCATTGGCTGGGTGTATAAGAGTTTGTGCTAATGCAGAAAACCTGAACTGTTCTGGCCACATGAAAACCCTTGTGTGGGCATTCAGTGAGGCTGGTGTGTGGGGCTGCATCAGAGAGAGCTTTGCTTACATCGTCCATAACTGGTTACTAGAGTTGATTTTTTTTTTCTTTTTCTTTTTTTTTTTTTTCCTGGCAAACACTGGCATTTAGGATGCTATAGGCCAGAGGTTGCATGTCAGCCTCTGGGGAGAATGTGATCAGCTCAGTGTATCATGGCAGGCTGCTGACAGATCATGGTAGACTGGAAACTAGAAATGGAGCTGCCTGCAGCTGCCCACCTCTCAACCACCATGACAAAAAGTGTGTTTTCTTCTATGGCAAGCCATGGCCATAGCAGGAGCGCTTCTGGCTTGGCTCTTGGCCTTTTTTTGCCCCCGGCAGCCTAAATCACCAACTGGGGAAGAATATTCCAGTTTTGGAAAGCTCCTGCTCTACCTGCAGGAAGCAATGATGCAGTAGCAGTGGCAGCAAGGCTTCAGGCCAGCTCTGCGCTGGGCAGGTCCTGGCTGGGGCTCCTGCCCAGCAGTGTCAGACCAGCAGGAAAAGACCTTTCGCTGGGGGGACGCAGTGTGCTTCCTGAGGAGGAGCTCCCCAGCAGAACTGTCTTTGCAAGCTGGCTCTGAACCAAAATTGTCAGTCCCAGGTGAGGAACCCAGGTGGCAGGAGTGGCAGGTGCATGCTGCCAGTGACAGGGACCGTCACAAATGCCGTCAGGGCTCCCTTGGTGTTAGCACCCACCTTATGCTGGTTAATATACTTCCCTCAGGGAGTCTGAGCTCTGTCATGCCCGTCACTGCTGAGGCTTCCTCTAGTCCTTTTGTGCTCACAGTCCAATCTTTTAAATTTTGTAGCAATACTGTTAGTAAATCTGGTGACTAGCCACAACTTCCAGCTCTTTTTGAAGAGGTACCTCAGCAGGATGATTTGGATAGTGTAAGTAGAGATGGGAGCATGTTGGTACAGCTGCAAAGAGTTATTTGCACTATACCTGCCTCCAGCCTATGCAAATAGCAGAAGTGATTCCTCGCTTCCATATGACCTGACTCCAGGTGTGCACCTGTGCATTTATGGAGCATAAACAGACTCTGCAGTAGAATGGAAAATCTACGAAGAAGCACAAAAGTACGTGTTCTGTTTCTGAGACCTCAAAGGCACCCAGGAGAGTGCAGCATTTCAGCAAGCTGAAGAAATAAATTTGGAGTGTATTACTAGAGATTTTGCAGGCATATTTTAAAAAGAAAAAAAAGCTTCCCTTAGAAACAGTTGTCTTTGATCTCTGCGGCTTTCTAAGTAGTGCCTCTTTGCTTTTAAAGCAGCTAAGATTTGTCGTGCATTAGATAGTTAAAAAATCTTGTGTGAAATCAGGAAAGTGACTGTAAGAAGTGTCTTTCTCTGAATTCAGTGGTTATTTTATGAGTATATTTATCAAGGAGATAATGGACAGAGAGATACATTTAACACTGTTGTTATTCATCAGCAACACATCTCTGAATTTTAATGAGTTCTTCCTAAGCTTTAAAGAGCCTCCTGTTTTGTTCCCATCAAGTGCCCTGCCCTTTCTGTATTCCAGCTCAGTCACACTCATTGAGGATGACTCTTTGCTGTCCCGAGCCCCTGGGAAGGTACTAGGTTGTCTCCAAGGGCTTGTGGAGCTGCCTCCATACTGCTTCAGTTTAGGAGCGAGATGTGAAGTTTGTGAGTGTCATGTTTAGGCTTTCAATGCTGTTCATTCTAAGCACTTTAAAAATCAGATACCTGCCATTTCATACCTGTTGGTTTAAGAAAATCCACAAGAGATTTCCATTTCGTATGGTGTTCTAGACCTGAGCTGTCACTAGCTCTCTGACCTTCTTCCTTGTTGGCTGGTAGCCACCATTAGTCAAGCTAAAGAAGTGACTAAAAAATACTTGGGGCAGACATTCGATTTCTTACACAAGCTTCACAGATGCATATTATTAGGAATAGCAGCGGTGGTGCTATAACCAACAGTAGTGCCATTTCTTAATAAACTTAAGCATTTACTCAAAGAAAGGGCTTGCAGGTAGTGGTCTATCAAAATTGTTTGTTTTCTGTAATGGGCCTGTAATCTGGGAGAAAATCAACTAAACTCCTTAATGTCTGCAGCCATTCTAAATAAAGTTCTAACACTCTGTGAGATATATAATACTCTTATTTTAGTGTACATCTGCATTTCAAATGCAGCTGCATTCACTAGGATGCTTCTAGGCTTGTCTGGAAATCAGAGTTTCAGTTACTCTGTAAAAGCAGTGAGTATTCTGGTGGGGGGAATTTAACACTATTTTGGTATCTGTTTTTTGGCTTCTTGCCAAAGAATAGTGCCACTGGGGCACTTGCTGCTGTTTATATGATTTTCATTGACTTCAGTGGGCATTGAATCAGGCCTTATAAGCACAATTTCCTCATTGTTAGCAGCTGTTCATTGCCTAGCACTACTTGAGCCACTATTCAGTTGGCCATCTGTGATCTGGGACTTCTCAGACTGCAAGAAAATCGTTAGCTGTTCCATTTTGGCAGGATAATATTGCAACTTATCTTAGGGATGTATTTGTACAAGGAGTAATAATGTTTTTCCCCCAATAGCTATTGCTTGTCTCTTACCCATCTGTGGTTCTAACACACAAATGTTAAATAATAAACACAGTAACAGAACCAGTGCTTCATATATTCAAAGGCAGTTTTTTTCACCATGATGCTGAGAAATTAAGTCTGTTAGCAGGATGCAGTCCATATTATCAGTATACATACTTGTTCATCGATCTCTGACACTAGCCAGTCCACAGAGAACCTAGTAAAAGTTTACAAAAAGACAAAAATGGGTCCCTGTCCTGGAGAGCTTGGACGGTGAGTTATGACACCAAATCATGATTGCAAGTTTTGGATGCAGCTGGATTAAAGGGTATAAGAGAAGAATTGAATGTACTTTACATTAAGTGTTTGTATGGCTGAGAGCAGCCATTTAGAGGTAGAGGTATTGTTCTGTAATAATTCTTCCCCAGAAAGAAGTAACTGTGAAAGTGGAGGTCTGCACCAATAAATCAACATTTCAGCTAAGCTGTGAGTGTTATCCTGTATGGCTAGATTCTTTCCAAGATACACCTGTACCTACAGTTTGCTTCTTGCAAGAACCACTTACAAATTCCTGATGACAAATATTTCCCTTAAAATTAAGCCCCATTTTTTAAGAAGGTTTAAAGAAGGAATGTAGTGAGGGTCAGAAAGAAGGAATGAAAGATCATGTATATAAGTCTGTCTATTTCAAGGAAAGGCTACATTAGCCCAAGATCATAAATGAAATATATGGAGAGTTTACTAGAAGGGAAATTATCTTTTTTTTTTAGAAATATTTTACCGGTATTTATTTTACCAGTATTTATAATAATTCCTGGGCTAAAAGCTGCTCCTTGTTTTCCTCATGTGGTAAGGTAAATGACAGCAACCCTGAGTTTGGCTTCTGGTGAGTAGCCTTCTGTCCTTTATGTACTTTCAGTCATGTTCTTGGTAGGTATTGGAAATGGACATCTCTGGCATTGAATGGGAAAAATCTCAGCTTTTTCTGGTTTCTGAGTTGAGCTTCTTTCACTTTCAGATTTTCATCTAAAGCCAGGGAAATTGATTTCACTGTTGCTGCTGAAGCTTGACTGCTCATTTATATTAACAACAGAAATGAGGTTGGGGGGGAGGAGGAAGCAATGGGATTTCCCTGACTTCCTGAAAACAGGATTTCACTGTGCCCAAATTTTCCATTTCTATTTCCAGCATAGAGCACTATTGCCTGATGATAAGAAAAAATTACATTATTTCATCAAAGATTCCCAGACTATGGGAAATTACCACGTTTCATGCAGATTTCAAAAAGAGTTTTCTGGATGCCAAAATAAATGTCTGACTTCACTATGCCTTGGGAGGAGAGCCTGATGAGCTCTCCTGCAGGGGGAGGGAGGGTCTTTGCACTGTACTAGGATCTTTGTTTACTCTCTGAGTCCGTCAGCAAAGTTTTGGAGAGAGATAATATGCAGGACTGTACCTTGCTCGGGGAACTGCCAAGAGAAGCACAAAGACTGCATCCTATAAACAAGACATGGGACACAAGTTCTCTCTTTGTCAGCCAGCTCAATGGCTCAGAGACTGTACCCTCTATCACGTGACAAGGAGAGCAGTGAGGGGACATTCATGCATCCTCTAAAGTGTGTATTAAAAGGGTTTAAAATAATGAAATAACAGTTTTCCCCATAGTCAGGCTGTTTGCCAAATCATGAAGTCCACGTAGTAAGTAAACCTTATGAAAATGTAATAAATCTTCTACTTATTTAGCAGATGTTCGTGGATTTATCCACTATAGGAAGTTATAGATCAAACTATACAATTTACTGCCTGTTTTATGTGCTCTGCGAATCCCAGACATGTTTAATATTTCTCCCTCTGAGGTTTTACAGTGTATAAATAACATTTAATAAACAACCTTTAACTTTAAACAAACTTACTCAGACATATGAGGTCTGCTCAGTTTTCATATTTTAAGAATACTTCTAAATACCGGACAGGACTGATTAAATCTAGCAGTATGTCTTTAATTTACAGGCATTCAGTCCCTCTCCCAGCAGCATCATTTTCAGTGTCTCAGTTAAGGATGCATTACTTTTGTTACAAACTGTTGTTTCAAAGGTGGGCAATTTTGCAATCCTGATTTGCAGAAAATTTAAACTTGGTACATGAAGTTCCTGCCCAAGAGCCAGTTTTTTTCCCCTAAATGTATTCAGTGAAATAATTTATTCTTCATATTGTTGTGGTACAAAACCAATGCCTCAGTGCTTTCATTTCTCTGATTTTTAGGCCTATAAGCACTTTGCTTTAAAATGAAAACTTTTGAGATATACACTAGGATCCTAAGGTACTTTTCAACTAGAAAACTTAAAAAAAAAAAAAGATCCCACAACAAAAAAATGCCCTTTACCTCCTCCAGTGATTGAGTTATTTTTGGATTAGCAACTTCAAGCCATGCAGCAACTCTTACTTCCTTAAATTTCAGGATAAATTTTTTGATGATGGCAAATGATGATCTGAGAACAAAACAAGGAAGAAATAAGAACCTGGAGGACAAACATATGCAGTACAGGAAAATAGGGAAAACAGATTAGCAGGTATTTTAAAAAACCCACAAGTAATCAACCAAGGAAGTGAAAATTGCAAAATTGCTGTGATCAGCAGACTGCTGATGATGGGGTTTGTATTCTTGGAGTGTCCAATATAGGCAGCTTTCCCTGGTTTACCATAAAGTTCCTCATAATGAGACTTGGCTGAAGAGGTCCATGGGCTTGAGAAGCTAGTTGTAGTAAGGCAGAAGTTGTTAAAAAAGCAACCTTGCTCTCCTCTGGGCTTTTTGGTTTGGGTTCCCACCCCCTGAGTATGTTTTCTACTCTTCCATCATTTTTAATGTTTCCTAGGATGGAGCTATTGTCATTGAAGATCCTTTGTCAGGTTTCTAGGAGTCTCAAACTGCTATAAACTGAATCCTTAGCCTACTAGATATCGATCCTTTTCACTTTCAGTGACTTTGAGAGATTTTTTTGGGTGCTCAGCAGCTGTTAACATTTGTCTTCATGTAGTGTTGCTTGGTGTAAGGAGCCTGCTCAGAATAAGTGGGGATGAAGGAGGGGTTGATTGACAAGTCATTCAAAACCCACTCCGAGCTATTGGAGATACTAACACCAGCTTTGGTGAGTGTTAAGACTGCTATTTCCTGATTGCAGTCATGTCAGGGGATTTTGCTGTTGCTCACCTCGGAATACAGATGTCTTCTTCAGCACCACTCTAATATGCATAAAAGGACAGTTTGAGTATCTGTTGCTTATCATTTGTGTTTGTTGATGTGCAGTGTTTTTTCTGTGGTCGTATGAAAAGTCTTGTGTTAGTGTTTTGATTAGATTACCTACAGTAAGAATCTGTAATTCAGAGAGACATACAGTAATGCTTAATGGTAAAGGCAAAATGTCTGTTACATATTTAAAACTGCACTTTAGTTGCTCAGAAAAATGAGAACTGTTCTCGGTTTCATTTCATATTAACCACTGCCTGCTTTGCACAGAGCTGCATAGGTGATTAGGTAGGGAGTGGAGATTTTTCTAGCCCCTAAACTGCCTATTCCTTGAGTAGAAAATTGAAGGTAATTCTTGGTGGAACCCAGCTGGTGAAAAGTCCTTTGCCCAGACATAGCAGCAAGGTGTTACTAAGTGATGTACTTTGTCTCTTTTGGTTGAAAACCCAGGAGGCGGTTTCTCAGACTAGTTCTCCAGAGATGTGTGAAGCGAGCGGTGCTCTAAAATGCTTTGCACCTGGGTTTATGAGCACTTGACTGTCAGGTGCAAACATCAACACCAAAATGACTGAAATGGGTTCGTAGGCTTTCACCTAGGGTGACTTGGTAGAGCCCCCACTATTGGTTACTCTGCTGGCTTTTGAGGTGATGTTACCTGAGGGAGAGAAGTCAACAGACCCTTTGAGTACATCTTCAATTCAAAACTTCAGCAAACTGACTGGGTGCATGAGTTATGATGTTCTCACAACCACTGTTGCTGGAGTGAAATCTGGGGTTCCTTGGATTAGTTGTCAAATTAAAAAAAAAGGCTCAGTATGAATTTGAAGTGTTTCATATAACTGTAAGGGAAACGTTCAGTTTTCAATCTAATATTTTTCACTTCTTTTCCTCTTTTTAAATTTCAGTCAGTTAAAAAATTCTGTTACAGCAAAATATTGACATGTGTAATAATGCGGAAATGAAACATTTCAACATTTCTGAAATGAATGATTATGATTATAAAATGTTGAAATAAAACCTTACATTGTTTAAAATATTTTTTTCCTATTCTTTCTGGCCAAACATTGTCATTAGATGTGACCTGAAATGGGAATAGTGCTGTATTTGGCCCCCTTCCTCCTTTCCCCTGAAATTGTAGGTTTTGGCTAATTTTAGCTGTTTATGAAAAGAAAAAAAGCCAACTCTGGCTGTATTGTCCGTTTACTTTTACTAACATTGTCTTCACTGCTAAATGAAGATAGCTTTTATAGGTGTCTCAATGGTGTCTTCCACTCCTCAGATCTTTAGAGGTCAAGGAGCAGTGTGTAGGCAGGGGAAAGCAAAACTAGTTAAGAGGAGAATAAGTAAATGTAAATGTAGACTAGTCATGTGGGTTTTACGCTTATTGTGAAAGGGCTGAAATATTTCACCCCAGTCCCGCCTGGGTTCACGCATATCACTGAGTTATCACAGCTGGAAGAGTTATTACATGTTAGCCAAGCTGTGAAAGGTAGTCAACTGATCTGGTAGCTTGGGGCATGCCTGAGGTGAGACAAATTTGTCCAAGCATCTTTTGCTGAGGTTTATGCTAATGGGTTTTACCTCCTGTTCATGGCAAGCTCGCTCAGCTGACATCACTGTGTCCTAGTAATCAGAGAGAAGGATCTTCCCATCAGTGAAACACACTGTGGCCCTTAGGGATGATGTGAATAAAGGCCACCATGACAACTGGTCAGCAAGTTTTGAAATGAACACAAAGGGCGTGTTTTTCACATATGCTTTTTCGTCCCTTATTTCAGCTAGCTCTAAGTACAAACCAAGCCCCACAGTAGCAGTGGTGAGTAGTGCAGATCAAGAAAAGGGATTTAAAATAAATATTAATTTATTTCAAGGAATCAAGGATGCAAGCAGCGTTTTCAGGCAGCGATCGCACTTCTTCTGCGTGTTCGTAACCTGTCTTGCTGACTATAGGTCCTAGCTCGAGCCCTAGCAGCTGTAGAAGGCAAAGGGTGTGTGTGAGGCATCTTGATCAGCTCCCAGCTGGCTGCTGCTGTTCTCCCCATCCCCCTCCAAATTACCAGGGTTACTGCCTGGCTCAGATTTGCTCAGGGTTACGTCTGCAAGCGTCACCTCTGCAACTGTAATACAGATAAGAATTTACCAACAATCTTGAGAGACATTCCCTGGCCTGAAGTGCTCAGAGGCATCTGACAGCAGGATCCAGGGCTGCGCTACCAGTGAGACAAACAAACAGAGTCACGTCCAAGCGGTTGTGTTGGCTCGTCAGACCTGGCAAACTGATGATATCGTTCAAATAGCCTGTCCTTCTGGACTCTTCAGAGAGCTTCTGGCTGGGAAGGGTTTTATGCAAAGACTTTCTAAATATTTCTCTGCTGACGTCCTTTGCAGATGTGGGGAAGGAGGAAGCTGGCATCCCCAAAAGGCAGGTCTTGAACAAAATGGGAGCTGCCAGGTCAAACTGAAAAAACAAAACTAGGCTTAACTTTAGATCTGCTACATTTTCCCTAGTAAATGTGTCTGGTTTATAATTGGGGCGTCTTTACTGGGAGGAGGGTCTGATGGCCGCCAGTTAAGTGAACCACTCCTGCTGTGAACTGTCACCAGGCTGTGTGCAGAGGTGCTTAAGCTTAGGAGAGCAGCCCTGCCTCTGCTGTGATCAGGCTCTTTTCAAAGAGTTTCTGCTAGTTGACATATCATTTTTTCCTTGTCCTTATCTACTGGGAGAAGGGAAGGAACTGAAGAAGGTTGAAAAACGTCCCCCCTATCATACCAAAAAGGGGATTATGAAAGGTAGCCTGACTCAGCTCAGGGACACTCCTCCCTCGCTGCAGTGGATGAACAAGGGACCTATGGGCAGTTAGGCGAGTGGAGACCAAGGGCATGAAATCATGTATCCATGGTGGTGATAATTCAGGCTCAAATACTTGGTCATCTGAATGCAGGTAAAAGAGGAGCTAGCCAAGAAAAATCTGAGAAAGGGAGGGGGTTTGGCATCATGGTGTTGCTAGCTGCCTGCTAGCAGGAAACCCACAGGACTCCTTGGATCCAAATATGGGCTCCCAAGACTCCTTTTATGCCAGGCTGTGGGGCCTTATTCTATTTTTGTGCAGGATTGTTTTTGTTCTCCTGGCTGGTGATGCCATTCCTAAAGTAATTCAAATAAATGAATACAATATGTTTGGTGAGTATATTACTGTAATTAAGATTCCCAGTTGGGTTTCTCATTTAAGCAGCAGGATGGTCGAGAGAATTAAATTAAGAATTGGGAACTCCGCTGTCCTAACCTTGCTCTGTAGAGTGATTCATGCTGCAAGTGAGGCCTGTTCACTCAGACCAACATTTCCAGACTTGGGTGCCTAAAGATAGGCACTTGGACTTGGATTTAGGCTCTCACATGAATGTTGTTTACTTTGCAGAGGTGCAGCTCCCTGAGAAGGGAGGAGGTTTACAGGCATTTGGCCGCTCTGGAAAAGGAGCCAAACTTTAGGCACCCAAGCAGAGAAGAGTAACTTTACCCTTTGGGGGGGCGGAGTTCACTCATGCGAAAATAGCAATAAATACTTTGCTATATCACAGGAGAAGGGTGAGGCTGAGCTGCTGAAGTTAGCACTGGAGCAGCATTTTGGAAATAACAAAGCTTTCAGTGCGTATATACTTGATGGCAGAGTTCACAGGAGAAAGAGCATACGTTTATGATGGGGAAAAAATGGAGAAGGGAATAAAAGCAGAAGAATCATAATTTTGAATTTCCTGACTTAATTGTGTGTTTAAATCTCAGCCTTAATAATGGTCTAAATCTCCATCAATTAATAAAGCCTTTTCCTTTTCCATGCAATATGGGAAATAATGAATAGGCAAGTGCCATTTATAAGAGGGGAAAATCCACCAACAGAGCTTGCTGAATTGAGCCATTGAGTGGCATTCCTGTGGGGTGGTTTTACAGTGTCACTTGAACCCCATGGTTAAGCAGTCTCTAGGTAACTGGAAGCAGGTCTGTTTTCCATAATATATTGACTCAGCCTGGAACTCAAAGCACACACACATAAAAATCCCCAAACCTTGCTGTACCCATTGCTGGCAAAAACAAATAGAGCCTGTTTAAAACCTTTTGCTTTTTATCCATGTCGAGTGACTTTTAAATGGCTTGGTACATAAAGAAAAGGGAGATTTGCTTGGCATGTTGTCCTGAATCATAGTTACTTCTTGATATAAGGCATTTGCAAGAGAAAATGTATGCTCTGCTAGAAGTGCAGAATTCAGAACAAGATGCGAATTTTGTTTGGCTCTGGGACAGAGCTTTGGGGGAAGCAGGCAATGAGGGAAGTGTGGTAATAATGAACATAAAGTCTTACATGGAGGGAAGAGTAAATGAGCCTTGTTATGAGAGGACAAAGATGGTGGGAGGCTGATGAAAGTGGTTACAGTGGTTACCAGGAGAGGGTGAAGGAGCTGGTGAAGGGTGCAAGAGGTGTTTATCGAGAAGCAGAATTTGGTGCTCAGTTTGGTGAAGCTGCTGAAAAGGGCTGGAGAGAAGTCAGAGATGACAGCGAGGCACAGAGGAAGTCCAACTAGAAACAAACTGAAAACTTCCTCAAAACAGTGCCGGATGATTCTGGCAGTCTTGCTGGTTCATGAGTGTTGGAGTTCATGACACTATTTGCAGTGTCTATATTATTCCTTGGATGCAGCTTTGAGGAGGATAATGCTGCCAGTCTGAATGACTATTTATCCTAGACTGGTTGTAGGAGACTGAAAAAGGGAGAGTTTTTGCCACCTTTTGCCACAACAGCCAGGATGGGAAAGTTACAGAGTGAAGACTTCCTTGAAAAAAATGGATTTTGGGCACTTTGTTAGTGATGCAAAAGGCACAGGCTGTGTATGTGCAGTAGTTAAAAGTGAAAGGGAAATGCAAGCATGTTTTTACTTCTAATTCAGTCACTTCTTACTGGAGGCAGGTTGACTAAATTTTGGATAGCTGCATTTCCAACAAGAAGGGAGCTGACACCGTGTCTGTTGTACCATCTGTTTACCAGTTACCAGTGTACTGGGGAGAAGCTTCAGTGAGGAGTGGGAAAGCTTCCAGGGTTCGCAGTTGTGTTTAACTGCTTGAATGCCAGCGATGTGAACTCAATGTATTGGCAAGCCTCCAGTGTTTGGAGCTAAAACTACCGCGTGTAGTATCGCCCTTTCAACTTGCACAACTTTTCTGGTCAGGCACTTTGCACACCGCCGGTGGCAGAGGAAACCTGGTCCCTCCTAGCCAGGCTGCAGCAGATGGACACTGTCCTTACCTGCCATTTAACTAGTCTATGCATGGGGAGGAAGAAAAACCCACCTCAAGCCTGCTAACAATGGTACCAGAATAAAAGCTGGAGAGGAAAGTTATTTTGCTGTAGCTGTGTAGGTCTTTCATCCCGTACAGACAAAGCTGTGGTCTGCAGGGTGCCTTGCTGTTGTAGCAGCGCTGGAATGTCAGTTTATTAATGAACTTCTGGTGTGAAATTACCAAATACTTGGTAACTAAAAGCTGAAAAGAAACTAGTGGCAGCAGTTCAACCAATCATACTGTTGCCCCTGGTTTGCAGTTTTAAGATTGTGACAAGTAAGCAAGTTCCCAGTAAGCTCCTGAAATCACATTTGGACAATTTGTGCTTTGGTTTCCCCTCTCAGCTTTTTGTGCTCCGAAGCTGACAAAATCTGGTGACTGCAAATAGGTTTGAGTGAAAGCTGCAGGCCTTCTCTAGCCCTCGAGATTAGAGGTTTCTGTGTCAAAGCTTCAGTGCGGAAGTAGGTACAGAGCATGAATTTTCTAAGTAAAAATTCTGACTCCGTAGGAGGAACAGCAGAATTAGCTTCAAGCTGATAAGGATTTTGAGCCCAGGAAGATGCCACTGACTACCTTTGCTTTCTGAATACTTGATTTCCTTATTAAGTCAGTGCAGCTCAATTATTTTTGCCTCTGTCTCAGATTCAAAACTTTGGGAAACTGTCACAGTTAAACTTGTAGGAAGCAGTTTTGATGTCTTGCAGAACTTTTTAGATATGGAAAATCCTTATCAATTTCTGTTGTAGTTAGTTTTGCTCTCTGAATGGCATCTTTTTCAGGCTTGAGGATATGTGCCTTTTACTTTCCTCTAGCCTAAATTTCCCTTATGTTCATTTACCTTGGCCTGTAGATCTATCCACCCTACAGATCAACTCTGTTGGTTTATCAGGTCCAGCTAATTTCAGACACCTGCAGTTCTTCCTCTTATGCATAATGGGACCCAGAGTGAAGAGGGCCCATCTGTCCTGCAGTATCTTTAGGGCAGACAGGAGCTTGTTCTGCTTGAAAGCTCTGTAGTGGCTGTTAGTGAGCCCCGGTTAATAGACATGTCTGAGAGGTAGGGCATATGGCTTTTTGCCTGACATTAGAATAACAGAGCCGACCATCTTCTAGTGAGCTCAGGACCAGGCAGAGTGAAGTGACATCTGTCTACAGAATAAATTGAGCTTCAAGTGATGGCTGCATGGTATCATTTATTTTAATACATGAAATGATGCACTGAGACCAGACATTTTAAGACAAAAAGATATGTGAATAGCTGTTCCTGAGGCTCTGCTCTTCTATGAAGATAACCTAAGCAGGCTTACATGCCCTGTTGTCTTCGCTTCTTTTCCTTGATCAGCTGTAACTCCTCTCTCCCCTGAGAGAGGACCTTTGAAAATCGCTGGAACCCTTTGATCTCAGATGCATACGGTTGTCTTCTGGCACTGTCTTAAGAACTTGCAAATGCTTGCGGAGAAGAGGTTTTGTTTTCATGCCAGTCTGTCTCCTTCTTGCTTATCTCTCCTGAAGGTGCTAGTAAATGCGTATCTATCAAGTGAACATCCCCAGGACAAGGTTTTTATGCTTACTTGTCATCACAAAACCTACTCAGCTTCCAGGTAAGCATTAAACAAAGCACCGCATTCACAAAAGAGTGCCCCACTTCCTTCCTGATGGTTCTTCTAAGAGAGGGTAGCATTTACTGGGCTTCAAGGCCCTTGCTTAGAAACAGTAGCCCAGAGCTCGTGGTGCTTCTCCTGCTCCTAAGGCACATCATTTTGATGGCCATGCTGTGCTTCGTGTTGGAGTTTATATAGCCAGCCCCTCTGTAGCAGTCAGCAAGATGGCCTGCTTTTCTTTTTTTCTCACCCCACCCCAAGAAAGAAATAAAATAAAACCAAAAGAAAAACCTGACTCCAGTCCTTATTGAGAGCCAGTTTGCTCTGTGCTATACACCAGTTCTGCAGGGCATGTGGGCTTTGCATCACCCATCAGCCTAATCTGGTTTTCCTCCTCAAGGTGTTCCTGAGTAGCTGGGCTCTGGGATGGAGGCCTTTGCTCTTGACAGCCTGGAAAGCCTGTAACCTTTTTTGCAGGCTCTTGGCTTTCATTCCTGGCCTGCCCTGCAATAACCAAGGATTATGTGTGTGAAGAACTGTATAATTGCTCCAGCACCTGGAATTGCCACATCGTAGCCCTCACTACCCAGCCACTGGAGCATGCAAGTTGAGAACCCAGCCAACAGAAAAGCAGGTTATAGTTGTAGCTGTGAAAAAACCTTCTTGTTTGGTTATGGACAGATATGTATGGCTTGCTGGTTGTTGTACATATTATGGAAGAGGATATTTTTCTTTTCTTCTCTGGCATGCTTTTACATCTAGACTTACATTTGATTATACAAAAGAACTGAAGCCAATTCCTCGGCAGCCGCTCACCTGCCCTCTCTGTGAGTCTTCAGCTGACTGGAAAGGAAGGGTCTCTCTGCACCCACATGGAGCTGCCATGGTATATCAGTTAAGATGTACATACTCATGCCATTTGGCAGTTTGCACGTTGGCGAAGCTGCAAAAATTATCTTTAGGGCCTGCTCTCCATAGCTGGTGGCTTCTGCTCTGATCTTACTTACACATCTGCACCTAAATGAACAAAATGGTGGAAGAGACTTGCCTTGCATTGTCACAGCTGCTTTCTGGTGCCAAGCATGTCCCCAGGCCCTCACCTTCCCTGTTCCCCCGCTCCCCAAAGCTGCATGCTGTAAGTGGTCCTCGAGCGCTGTGTGCCCGTGCCAGTGTAAACACGGGGGCTGCATCCTGTGGCATCAGGGGGGCTGTGCAGTGGCAAGGCCATGCAGCAGTGAGGCCCTCCTGCACCTGCTCTGCCTCCCTGATGTGTTTTTTCTGCAGGGCCTCCAGATCGGAGGTTTGGGGCCAGGTGAGAGTGCCAATGGAGTGGCAGGTGCCTGGGCAGCCGGGCAGCGCGGATGCAGTGGCTGCGGGTCTGACGCAAGCCCTGTCTTGCTCTCCTTCCCTTCCCCCCCACTGCTGTCCGCGCTGCTTCCCTTCCTTACAGCAAGGTGGTTTGATTCACGAGCTTTCTCTCAGCTCGCTGCTGAGCTGGGTGACTCAGAGCACAGGCTCTGTGCAGGCTTCGTTAGCGGAGATTAACGTCAGCACGCACCTTTTGTTTGTACTAGGTGGTTCTTCTCCCATCGCTACCTCCCCTCCCCAAGCTCCCTGCCTTGTAGCTGCTTGCAGCCTGAGCATTGATTGTCAGACCCACGTCTGTGTCCTTGCCCTGTCTCTGGTTGCCACCAAAGTGGGCAGGTTTCCAGAGATGCGGTTCAAGTGCCACCAGCTACCTCCAATTAAATCTGGAGTGACGGCTAGGCATAAACTGAAACCTTCTCCATCAAGAGAGGGACTGCTGCGAACGTCAGGGCTCCTTGCTGCAGGTCTGCAGAAATGCTCCGCCTCTGAAGGGAAAAGAAAATGCTGTTGTTTGGGAAAGGGGGTTTGGGGGGTTTGTCCTGTGTTTGAAAGAGTGGGGGTAGGGCAGCAAAGGTATCATCAGCTAAAGAAAAAGTTGCAAATTGGAGTACTTTGCAATGTAAAAATGTCCGTCAGCAGCTTCCAGTATCCTAAGAGGAGACCCACAGGGACCCAATATATTTCCTTCAGATTGGGGAGAGATGTTTAGCAAGGTTTTTGTCACTGCCTGAATCCCTCTAGTTTGCTGAAGTTGGTTCCTGGAGTGGAGGAGACAATTTTTTAGTGATGCAGGGGAGGGAGGGAGGGAGGTAAGAGCTTTGCTTTTCTTTTTACTTGTGCAAAGTGGTGAGAGGAGGAAGAGAGGATTGTATAGCTTTTGGAGCCAGTGAGGGGATGTGGGGTGTGATCTCTGACTCTTGCCACTCCGATCACAGATGGCTTAGTTTTCTAAACCTGGCCTAGAAAACTGCTCCTGAATGCCTTTGTCACGCTAAGGTGCTTTGGCAGTTTGTAGCCAAGGTGTTTCTTAATTCAGCCCTGATGAGCCCTTCCTCAGCAGGAGAATTATTGTGGCCTCTGGAGTCCTCTTGGGCTGTCTCAGCTCTGGGAGGGCTGGGAGGTGGAACTGGAGCTGTGGGCCCTTCATCTCCCCCCCTGGGGGCAGCTGGTCAGGGCAACCACGAGGTGCTGGAGAGGAGCAGCAGAAGCCAAATGGTACTTGGTCATTGCTTTTGCTCTCTCTGAAATGCCAGTCCAATACTCCCATTACTGCTGACATTCATGTTTGAAAACAACAACAAAAAAAACCCAACAAGCACACAAAAAAAGAAAAAGAATGCAGACATAGAAAAAATATATGCCTGTACCAAGTAAAACAAGAAACGGGATACTGCAGGAAGTAGGTGAGACATAGTCCATGCTGTGAAGTGTGACCTGTTTTAACAACCAGTGGATTGAAGTATTACTGCATAGTAATCTAAAAGAAGCAAGGTGAGCATACTGTGACAGCAATGCAGACTGTGCTTCAGCTGTGGGTTTAAATTAACACAAAATGAGAGCAAGCCAGAGAGCAGGTCAGTAGGGCTGTGCCGTTGATATGAAGTAGCCAGACCTGCTTGCAGTGCATCAGAGAGAAATTTGCACGGAAATGCAAGAAACGAGCGTTTGAGGCTGAATATTACACGTCAAAAGCAGTTGACAGGCACGAGTTCAGCAAGCTGCTTGACCACTAAGTCAAAATAAGGAGAGTGGGAAATAATATGGGTATATTGTCATGTGGACAAACACAGACCCACAAGCTGCCTCAAAATGAAACGATACCTTTAGGTGGCCTCTAAAAGGAAAAGGCAACTAAAGCTTACGTAGATAAGAAACAAACAAATTTAGACTTCTGAGAAGGCTTTCAAATCGGTACCAGAATGCTGCAAAATGGCAGCTCGTGCCTGATTCCACGGGGCTGCAGCGCTCGCAGGCATGCAAACTGGACAGCAGGCTTCTGTGCTTCCCAGGGACTTTAGCAAATCACCAACATTATGAGAAGGCTGTATTCATTTTCCAATAAATGGCAAACAAACAGAATAGCTTCTTGAATCTTTTGTCCTCTAAATGCAGGGTGAGGCGGTTAAAGTACAAGGATTTCTGATAAGTGTTTATGTAGTTGCCTGGTTCTGATGTTGTATTTCCGTTGTAGGTGTTCCTTCCTAGCAGTATCAAATTCTGTAATAACTAAGAATTTGCTCTTTCAGCCTGAGAATTGAAAGGGTAGGAAAATGCAGGGAGACTAAATGCACAGAAGCCTGCTATTCCATTTTTCCATTGAACTTTTCAAGTCAATTGGTAAACAAATTTCCCAGCAATTTTTTGGTGGAAGTTTTAGCCTGTTCTTCTAAAAAGCAACATGGATGTAATCATGGAGATGAGACACAACCTGCCTCTAGATTTGTCTGTACCAATATTTTACCAGCTGTGGAGCTTTCTTCAGAAAAGTCAAGTTACTGAGAGTCTTGCAGAAGACTTGCTGGAATCAGGAATTTCCATGAGGTTTTCTGTCCCATTCTTAAAAAAAAATAAAATTGAAATCCCTTATGTTTCTGTAGAAACACAAGCAAATCTGATGTGAATGGGCTGTAAAGCCTCAGAAAACATTGCAAGTAAAAAAAGTAAACAGCAAAACATTCTAGGGATATGTGAATGGAGCAAAAGGAGTGAAATGAAACCTGGCCACATATCTTCGATGCTTTTTTGTAGAACATGGGATCCTTCAGATGGGAAGGGACTTCAGTAGGTCCTTGGTCCAACTTCCTGCTCAAAGCAGAGCCAGCTCTCAGATGAGACCAGGTTGCTCAGGGCTCTCTACCCAGTGACTGCAAAACCTCTGTGGACAACCTGTCTGCACACCAAAATGTTGTCTGTACAGCTATCTTGCTCAAAAGCAGCTTTTTCGTCTGGAAAAAAAACAAAGCAACCAAACCCAAAACAACCAACCCAAACCACGTCTTTATATATTCTAATGAAAATGTGGCAGTCGCCCCTGGGAAAACCCTAGGGGGACAACACAACACAGGCACGTAGCTGTATTTGAGACAAATGACTGGCCATGGCATTGGTAGAACAAGGGAACAGACCTGTTGAACCTGCTGCTGGATGCAAGATCTCTGAGCTATAAAAACCTGAGTGTTATGTAGTCTCATGGAGAAATATAGTATTTGTTACTACACTTGTAATCAGTGGCTTTCAAATATTTTTGATTTTGGACTTTTAAGGATATTCAAGTAGAGCTGCAGATGCCTTTATTGTGATATTTAGCCAACCCTTCCAGGCCTTCCTTTTGTGGACCACTTCAAATTGGCCTATAGATCCAGGCACCATAGTTACAAACTACTGCTAGGAGTCTTCAGCAGTTTTTATGTATTTCTTTTGCTGATGTGACTCATCTATCTGTAAATACAGGGAATTATTTGTACTGTCACCCCCCATTGTTAAGGCTAAATGATCAGGGTGATACTTTGATCTGATTTTTTGCATAAGGCAAACAGAATTTTCTGATTCCTGTCTCAAGTCAGTAACTTCTATTTCTGCTGTTGTGGCTCTTCAGAAAGACATTCAGAATTGACCTGCAGGCATCAAATGATGGAGAATCCTCCACATCTATTGGTAAGATTTTACACTGCAAAACTGTCTTTGCTGTGAAAATTTGACTAGGCTTGAGTTTTCAGTTCTGTAAACACAGTTGGTCTTCCCAGGATATTTTGCTACTTCCAGATATCTATTTTCTATGGAAAATGAGGCGATTTTGAAAATTCTGATTAAAATGTGCCCTGTTTCCTGTTGGCTTGTCTCTTCAGGAGTTTGTTTTGACAAAATGCTGCATGAAAGAATTAAAATATTTCATAATGTTAAAACCTAAAAGGAATCAGTAATATATTCCAAATACTGTGTGTATTTAAATGAAGCATTTAATTTTAAAAAAATGCAAACAAAATAACTGTAAAATGTTTCAATCTTCCATTTCCTGGTAGGAAAAGCTGCTGCAGCAAGAGAATGAAATGCTGCCAAATCTGTTGTAGATTTTACTGGGACATACACAGAAGTGCCAGAAGCTTGGCAGAGGCAGCAGAGAATGCACTGAAAGGAGTTAACTCTTGTAGGTTGTTGTTGGTTTTCTTTACTTCTAAGCTAAAACTCTTTTCTGTGGCTTCCCAATCTTTTTCACTTTATGGTTTATATGTTTTCTTTCTGTCAGATGCTTACTGGATTTTTTGGAAAGGAAGCAAAGACAGGAAAAAAATGTCTGAAAAATTCTGATTAAGAAATTTGGATGATGTGGAATTCTTTAGGAGTATCTTCCTTTAGTAATTATGCAAATCTGATGGCACACTCAATCCTAAAACAGGGAATATGCCTAATGGTAGGAAACGCTAGTAGTTCTGTATCAGTACTTGTACTGCCCTTCTCTACTCTCATTGCTCAGCAGAACAAATCTGATCACAGTAAGGTTAATAACAACATTTATGCTTTCTTCTGGATTTCATACCATGACTGCTTGAACATTGATAACAAAATGATTGTTTTATCTTTAAAGATCCGATATGAAACTCAAATGATATCTCAAAGTCAAATTCACACAAAACTGTGACCAACTGTGCGTTGAAATTCAGGTCTGGGACAAGAATTCAAAAATTGAAAGTTATTAGGATATGAGAATTTGACACAATATAATAATAGAAAACTGTAATATCATAATGTAATATTTAACATGGGGTGTGGAATCCTGTAATGTGGATCAAGGCTTAGCCCTTTTTGCAAATATACTAGACAATGCATTTGTGAACTAGCTTATCCTCATGCGCTGTGAACATTAAGGGTAAATTTTGCAAGAGTTTATCTGCTCAGCTGTTACCCAGACTCCACCAAAAGGTTACAGTCTCCAGGGCTGTCTTTAAGTATCACGTTTTCAAACAAGCATGAAAGTCTTTGGAAATTCCATTTATGGTCTGATCTTTGGTGTCCAAAACAGATCTGAACCTGCATAGCTTAGCAGTTTCCCAGGTACTGAGCATCTAATGCCTGTGGAGCTGAGAGCTTATGAATGCTTACCAAGTGTCTTGGAATAGCAGTCTGGTTACATACTGCTGGTAGGGAATCATTGGCTTTCTCTAAAGGAAAGTTAGTTTCTCAAATGATTTATTGAGTGGCCTGTCTGCAAAACAACCAAGTACAAACAATTTCTCAGTCTGACATAGTCATTCCTTGATTAAATTCTTTTTTGCTATTTGAGAGGAATTAGAAGAAAGTTTTCACAGGTATTTTATTAACTATATAATATAGTTATACTTTGGATTCAAGTATCTTAATGTTTTAATCACAAGTGCATAGAAAGTTTGAAATTATTTGGGTAACTTGTCAGTAAATTTCCCTGAACAGTAGATTGCTCTGAAATCTGAACATTTCATTTGAGAAATAAGAAAATATGAATTTATATGGCAGTGTTTTGCAGGAGAGCAGAAGGCAGGCAGGAAATGAAAAAAAAAAGCTGGTGGGGTCATTTAAAAAAAAATCCAAACCATCTTGATTTTGAATCTGGAGCAGATGTAAGTTCAGATGCAGCATATAGTGATCAGCCAAACAAATGGCAAGTGGGGCTTTTACTTTGAGGGACCGAGAACATCAGCAAGCTGTTCTGTGATGTATAAAAGCCTAAACCACATTTTTCTTCTTGCCTTTCATTTCTGCTTCCCCATTTTTCTTTTTACCTCAGAAATACTAATCTTTGTTCTTTCTATTTTTACTAGAGTCCTACTTGGAGGGTGTGGGCAGTAGAAATCTGCTTGGAAGGGCTGATTTGAAGGGGACGCATTGTTGAAGAAAGATATATTCAATTTTGTCAGAGGTATAAAGAGACCGATTAAGGAACTTCTCTTAGTTTCTGAGGTACAGATTTTATGTAATCTCATCATAAAAAGAGTTCTCAACAGAAAATGAGGGAACTAATGTGTGATAATATTCTTTATTCCATCTTGTTTCTTGGACATCAAATAGCTCATTTAAACTGTCTTAATAAAAGTTGTGGGGTAATTTTTGCTTATAACAAAAGTGCTGAAATAGAGAACTCAAAATTCCACCTCATTTTGCAAACACGTTTAAAAGAATGACATTTGGAGGTGTGGTATTATCTTATCAGAGCTTATGTGCCACTGACTACATTTTACTCAGATTTTATTGTATAATTGTTGTCATTAGTACAGGGGGGTTTTGGCAGCAGGCTGTTTTTCCTGCATGAAGAAAATATTAGTCCTATTTAGGTAAATATTTATTTTTCCTTCATTTCTTATGTTTGTAGAACAAAAGCTAAATGTAAAACTACCTATGCAATACAGTCTTCTGTAAGTAAGAGATATAGCCGAATATCCCGAAGTTATTAAATCAGCACACAATTAGTTTAATCATATCCTAAAATTAATTTAATAGCATGCTTTGGCATAAAGATATGCAAATTCAGGATTTTAAAATGCATTTTCTTTTATTTAATTTTGTAAGCCATGAAGAAAAGTTTGCTGATGCTTGTAGAATAGTATTATAGTTGAAAATATATTTTCCACATGATCCTGTTTGAACTGAATTCGTAGAATACAGGATTTTGCCTATTTGGATTTCTGTCTCCAAAAATTATTTGTGAACTACATCTGATGTTTGCAGATGCACTCTTGGAAAAAGGCTCCAAACTAGACGTCTCAGTTATTTGAGATACCTAACATTAAAGATGAGGGTATGGGTTGCTGATATATTTCTGCTTTCATGGAGCTTAATAGTTAAATGTGCACACACAAAAATAACGTTGAATTCCTGCCCACCTTCAGCAGAACTCTGGAAAGTAATTGTGTCCTTTTTCTATGTTAGATAATTGTGTAATTAGTTGGTGATATTCTCAATGCACATAGCAGGATAAAAATGCTTTTTCAGGACTGCGAGGGGTAGGAACTTTTTTTCTGCCAGTAAAGCAGATTAGTTTTATTTTGAATATGAACATATGCAAGGAGAAGATACAACTTTACACAGTATTTTTACACAGTCACTTTCTGGACCATTGAACAATAAAAGCTACAAAAAATTATTTGGCTAAATGAGAACAAGTGGATGGGGCTGACAGATGTTAGCAAAGATCATTTATCTCTCACGTTGCAGTTGAATGCATAGAGTTTCAAAAATGGAACTTTTGGTTCATAAACCAAATTCTTTCAGTTAGGTTGCTACACTGGGAACAGATTTTAAACTCAATGTTCTAAGTACTTAAGAAACTTTTTTTGGTTTCAAGTTGGTACAGTAAAAGAAAAAGTACTTAAAAACCAGCTACTTTAAAATTTGATGCTTCCTTTCATTTGCAAATACTTTCTGCAACAGAAATCTGATGTCTTAAACAATTTGCTTTTAAAATACGTAGACTTGCAGATCTAGGGAATAAAAATCTCTCCTTCAGCTTCTAATCATTGTCAGTCCAATTTAGTTATTCCAACTTTGTTTCCAGATGGTTTTGGTATCATCTTCCTCCACTAATACTGACAGCTTAGGTATTGTCAGTTTTAACTATATCTAGACCATAAAAAGGGGCTTATCCTTTTTGTGGGCAGGTTTTATCATTAGTGCTGGCATTTGGTGAAAGTATTAGATTACATTGCTTACAGTTAACAATCAGTGCAGATTTCTTTATCTTTTTTCCCTCTGGCCTGTATTAGTTGTCTCTGTCCTTTATTACTCATTTAGATACTCTGAAATCTTTTGCAAAGCTTTACAGGAGATGGGATAATTGGGCTCAGCTGTTGAAATTTCATTGCTGTGGATGGCAAAGTAAGGAGAACTAAGCCGAAGACCTCAGACTATGGTGATAGGTTTATATGATGTGTAGTTTTATGGATATTGGGGAAACTGTGGGGAAATTTCTTCTGAAATATGCCTTTGTTTAGCACCTGTCATACTATTTTGTAATGAGGTTCATGACAGCTCTGTAGAGTATTCTGTGGAGGCTTTTTACTCAGCAGTAAGTTCACTGTTGTTAGAAATTAGTTAATAAATTTTGGGAGGAGTACCCTTTTCTTTTTAATGAATATGGCAGAATACATCCCTCGTGCATGAAGAAATCCTAAACACTTGATTTGGAGAACTTACAAAGTCCGCAGCCATATCCAGGTAAGATTTTACTGAAGACTTGACTGAGGTTCTCTCTGTACTGCTAAATTTTTATTTTTTAAAACTAAATCTAAACTAAATTAAATTACATTTAAATTGAAAAACTAGAGCTAGCATCTCTGTGGCTAGTTCTCTGGCACTGATACCAAGTGTCACAGACCACCATGTCTGTGTTACGTAGCACTAGGCCCCGAGTGTGACGTGACTCTGCTCCCAAGACGTTACGATTAGTGTCTGAGTGGTGGTTTTTCAGGAGGATCTCTTTTCATGTGACTTCAGGCACTTTGGTTTTATAGCAGAAAGCTGAGCTGGGGTGTTGCACGCTCTGGGCTGTGGCATGAGGAGGTGCTGAAGGATGAAAACCCAGCTAGATAGTGCTGGAGGACTCTGCGGGGCAGAAGAAGCCACATACGTTGCAGTCTTGTTCATGCTTCTCACTGAGAATTGCCCAGTGCATGCCACACCCTGAAGCACACCCTAGTGTTGTGCTAGCTGGCGTGGGCCAAAACCCCACTAAGGAGCATGCCAAGAATTAAAGTAGAACGGATGATCACTGAGTTGTTTTACTAATAAAATGAATGTTAAAGGAAGAAGAAGAAAAACCCTATGATTTCTGTCTTTCTAATAATACTTCAGGTTATTAATTTATAGACCTGAAGTAAATACAGTAAAAGAAGGTTTTTTCTGTTGCTACCATTTTTTGATTTTTTAGTGCTTTTTTTATCTTTGATTCTGAGACTTCATAAAATTAAACTTCTCTTCACAAAGACATTCTAGAATCGTCTGGATTCCTGACACTATAGGGGGATGTTTATTTCTTTTGTTTTTATCAACATTTTTTTTTAAAGCCATGCTTTCTCATACACTTTTCTTCTTTACCAAATGTAAAATAGAACATTTATTTAAATGCTTTAATTGTGCCTCTGGCATAAGGAAGGTTCCACATCTTTCCCTTCCCGCCCTGCCAAGTGCAAATCGAATCTTTTCAGACTGTCTGCCGAGGGGCAGCGAGACGTCAGTCTGTGGACACGCGGTGGGAGAGGGTTGTGTGTGCCACAGCTAGAGGTGCATCTCCCTGGCTGCTCACCCCACGCTGCGGCTTCCGAGTCAGCCCCTCACCCCGTGGGGACAGACAGGCGCTGGGGATCCTGGTGGCCGCAGTTTGGGGTCAAACACCAGCAGAGGCTGCAGCACGTCCTCAGGCACGCTGCTGTGCGCAAAGGAGCCTCACCGATGGCACTTCTGCCAATTAACTGACTGTGAGGTTATAAAAAAGGGTTGTGTTTGGAAGGAGAGTTAGAGGCTGTCAAATGTGCGTAAAGGGGTGGGTCTTTATTTCCTTCTGCTATGCAGGGGCAATCTTCCTAAGGTCCTGCTCAACCTCTGTACATCACATCAGGACAGCTTAAGAGTTATTCCTTGGCAGAGCAGTCCCACAAAGGCAAGGCAAACAAGGCATACTGTAAGCAACTCCAGCTCTACTATGCTGTATTTCAAAAGCTCCTTGGAGAGATGCAAACGAATGAAAAATATCTTGGATGATTTCTAGAATTCTAGTTCTTCCTTTCTCATTACTCTGTCTAGAAACTGGTGAAGTGTTTGGATGTTTTCTGACTTAGAGCACAGGTGGTGATTACAGGGCCATTAGGCTGGATACTTTAAAGGAAAAATTCTCCTTCCTCAAATGTTTTTCCTAGAAGAAAAAAAAAAATACTGAGAAAAACTGAAAAATCTGCAGTAATTATTTGCTTATTCAGATGAAATCGTAATTACTGAAATTGTAGTACCAAAAAACCTCCAAAGGTCAGCCGGTCCACCCCCCACTCAACAAGACCCAACTTGAAAGTTACTTTGTGTGGCTCAGAGTTCTATGCATCATTATTTCCAGATAGCAAGTACTGCTAGATGCGGTCACAGAATAATGTGCTATAAATTGTTGGCTTTAAATAATTACAGATTTTTCTAGTATTGGAGCTTTGGTGCATCTGGAGGTTCTTCAGTACTTTTCTGTCATTTGACAGACTTTGAAAACTTGAGGAATAGTAACACTGAAAACAGAAAGTATCAAAGGTGTTCATTAGTAAGCAAAAAGAAAGGTTATAGCTGTAGGGCTCATGAGTAGTGTTTCAACAAATAAACATAAAGAAATGTGTATATTTCAACACTTATGATGTGGTTAATGCAGCATGTTATTTACCTACATGATAAAGGTCCAAAAGAAGAGGAAGGTTAAAAAAAAAAGATAAGAAAAGTAACTGTACAGTATCAAAACTTCTGAAATGAAAGGACTTCATTTGAAATAGACATCTATTATAGAAAAATTTCAGAAAGATTGGCATGTAGAAGTAATACCATTTTTTAAAGTCTAAAAATATATCGCTCGTAGTTATGAAAGAGAATATTTCATTCTCCTCCAAAAGTCGTCCTCTTTTTCTACCAGACCTGCAGTAAATGTGGTGGGGGTAAAATGTTTTCCTCCCACAAGTCCATCAGTTAATAGACCTACTACTTTCATAGTGTTGACCACTGTAGTCATCTAAGAGGGTCACCACAGTGAGAGATGCTTGGACCTAGTCAGGGGTTGTCATGGGTTACCAAGGCAGAAGGTTCCGGCTGAGGCTGTGCATCTGGTTGGAGTGTTGTCCTCCTCAACCTCTGGCCTGGGCTACTACTACCTGGTCTAGGCTCTGGCCAGCTCCTCTGGAGTCCTACCTATGGGAAGCACTGATCCCAGGTAGTCAGTCTAGCTCACTTACTTGCCTGCAGTGGTCCTGCAATGGTCCCTTTACTGCTTCTAAGGGAGCCTGGCAAATGAAAGCTGCTTTCAGAACCTGAGGCTTCTACAGCTGCTCCTGGTCTTCTCTTTTTGTGCTCTTAGAAAGGGGGAAGAGGTATGCAAAAGTGATGGGAAAAGTGGCCAGACTCCACCTTGGATCTGCAGTGTTCCTGCTGGAATAGAAGTTGTCATTACTATCTGTCTGGGTTTTTTTCTAGCAGGGAGGAAAAAGAGACAGTTCCTCTCAGTGAACTGTGGAGGAGTAGAGAATAGAAAGAAAGGTGAGGTCTTATATATATATATATATATATATATATATATATTGCTAACAGAAGAGAGAAGGCCTGGACTTGAAGGTCAGATGCAGTATCTCAGCCACAAACTTCACCTGTGATTTTGGCAAATTGAATACTCTTGGCTATCTTGAAGCCCCATCTGTAAAATGTGACAAACATACCTGCCTCACTGAAGCACGGTGTGTGTAAAGCTCATATGCATGATGGATTCAAGAGCTGATATTGCATTGATGGGGTTGACACAAATCCATGTAAAGAGAGTCCCATTGCTTTCTGGAGTACTAGCTCTGCATTCTAAGCCTTTGGGAAGGAGAAGAAAAACTGCTGGAAGGAGTTGCCTTACTGTAAATAGAAGGTAATTTACTGGATGATGGGAGAAGGTTAAAGAGAACTAGTTTAAACCTGTGATCTTTTGAGGCTTCTCAGTGGCTCTTATTCTCTAAGGTGTTACAAGCACACCTTCCCTTCTCCTTACAACTCTGAAATAGTGGTAGAGGACTACGTGAAAGAAGGTGAAAACATGTCTTCCCCCAGCAAGGCTTCTGCAGTTACGGCATCAGATTTTTTATGGCCTGGGATTTCTGGAATGTATTGCAAAACCATTGATGCTTTTTTCCTTTTAAATCCCAAGAATTTTTTGTCCATCCCTTGGAAAAGTTTTAGTCAGTGCAAAGGTCAGTGCAAGCTCAAGTTGTCCGAGTCTTCCTGAAAGCAAGCGAGTTTCCCTTTAGCGAATGCTGGAGCTGTGTACTACTCTGTCCTGCCATACGTGAAAGCTGGCTGTTTGGCTGGTAATACAATACTCGTGTAAGGATATGCAGTTGCTGGTGTGAGGGAGAAAAACAAGGTCAGCAGCCTCTGCCACTACCCCAGAAGGTTGCCTTTATTTGCAGGAACAGCAGCAGGCTTCTTCAGCTTACTTATGTTAACCACCTTTTCAATCCTTTCCTTAGTGAACAGGACTATTTAAAACTTCAATAGAAATCTGCATTCAAAGAAGACAACTAACTTTTTATTGCATAACTTAAAGATATCACTGATCTTTCTCCCTCCCCCACACCGACAGAGCTGTCAAATTAAAAACATTTTCAGCGTGGAGCACAAGCCTACTCCTTTCAAATCTCGTCAAAATTAACTTGAGAACACTTTTAGAGGGAGAGAAATACTGCAGAGGAACAGCTGCAGCATGCTTGAGCCTGCTTTCTTTTGGGGGACCTATGGAACTGTCAAAGTTCAGATCTCTGAAAGGTAGTGATTATTAAAAAGTAAAATTGAGCATGGTTAATTGTGAAATAACACTTTCTTAGTTAGGCTGTTTTCAGTGGTCAGTTGAAGGAGGTAAGCAGGTTTGCAAAGGAGGTTGCTTTGCTGCTGGCATGGAGTTTTCACAGTGTGTGTGTCCTCAAAGAAGAGGCAAGTTAGAACAAAAGTTTCAGCCATGATAACAGAAGTGCTGAAGAAGAAATGTTCAGCTATGTTGGTCAATAGGTTACATATTCATGATTCAGCTCCGTTGCACAAGTTCCTGTTGTCTCAGGTAAGGGTTCAGACGAACCTCAGAGACTGAGGAGAGGAATGAGGAAAGAAATGAGGAGAGATTGTGTTGATCCAAGTTCAACGACAAAAGGGAGAAAATTCTGGACTCCTTGCATCTCAGTTTAGGCACCACCCTGAGGTTTCACTCCTCCAGGGTTAGTCTCTTGCTCTGAATTGCCCTCGAGGGTAGACTTGCCTTTCACATGTACAGCATAAGAAAACCCCTTCCTAAATCAGCTGCTTGTGTTTGTGCAGCAGCAGTGCTTCCCTTCAGGCAGAGGTTCAGTTGTCCAATATTAGGTGGGATGAGTCTTGACTGAAGTGTTTTGGAATGCTCCTTGCCTTTTACTCTTCCAAAGAGATCTCAAGCCAAGAGAAGTCCCCCATATTAGTTGTTCATGTCCCCTCGCATTACTTACAACAGCACAGTGGATGGTGTTTGCAGTTTCTCTTGCTGCGTTGTGGTGATTTTCTGTAAGTTGCCTGATCAAGAAGGGCTGTGAATGGTGCAACCAAGAATGCTTGGGAGGGATGCATTCTAGAGGTGAAAGATTTTACTTTTCAAACTGCACCCTCTTTAATCCATAGTAAGTACTGTGCGAGTGAAAACTCACTTCCTTTAAGATTACAGCAGCTTGATTTGGGCATAGAAAAGGATGGCAGCATGGGTTTGGATGGGGATAGCCAGAAACAAGCGTTTGTTTTAAAACAGATCCCTCTTCTGTGAATTAGGCTGTGACACCTCAGAGATATAATCTTAACTTTTGGTAGATCTCGTGCTTCTAGGATTTTTTTTTTCTTTAGTAATAACCGCTGGATTAACATCTAAGAACCTGGGGCATATTCACATGGCTGGTATCTATACGAAAACATCAAACTGCCAACAGCTGCGTGTATAGCACAGCTATTCTGTAATTTTCAAAGCCCAAACACTTTTCATGAGTGGAGGCTTGCCAAAGATACATTACTAAACATATGTTGGGAGATGAGGAACAGTTCCAATTTTTCATTGACACTTTCTCTTTCCTCTGTTATTCTACATCCATCCAGGTAAGTGGGGAGCCATTGAGGCGGGGATGGGGAGTCCTGCATGAAAAGTTTGGCAGCCGATAGGGCAATCGTTCATTTCATTGCAGGTTACATGTTCAAGGACACTGTCTACAGCTCAGCAGTGACCTGGAACAAATTCTCCAGCATGAGGGGAAAAGAATGCTGCCTGAATGCCTTCCTAATGAGAGCAAAACAGAGGGAACCTGAGATAAATTCAGAACCTGAACTACAAAGCAGGAGAAGCAATGGGGAAAGTGAAGCAATGGGAACTTGGCAAGAGGCAGCAGAAACCCTCCCCCAGTGCATTTGCTACACAAAGCTGTTGAAATGTTGCTCCCTTTCTAGTGATAATGCAGCAGCCTTTTTAATTATGGTTGCTGCAGATAATGCGGCAGCCGTAATGAAATATAACCCAGGCAGTGAACCAGAGAGAGCTCCAGACTTGCTGGAGACTGAGAGAAGGGACAAGGACCAGAAATGACTGAGAGGATAAGTGGCTTGCTGAAAAGAGCTGAAGGACATCCAGTAATGAGACAGGTAGAAATTCTTAGAGCAAAATGGATGTAAATAATGGGCCCCAAAAACATGTTAAGAAATTGTTCCTAACAAAACGTCCCAGACTCACGGGAAGTTTTGTGAACCAGAGTGTTCCCTGTGTCAGTTAATTCAGGAACAGAGTAATATGTTATGAAAAAAGAGTCACCAAATAATTTTAAAATAATTGGGATTATAAAAATCAATGGACATTTCAGGGGAAGAAACAGTAGTCTCCTCTGATAAGGTACAGGACTGATGCTTGTGGACTTACTTCTTGTCTTTAAGTATGCCAGAAGGTGTCTCTGGCACCTTGGACAAGGTTCTCAGAGCCTTTTTCCACTGCCATCCCAGCAATGCCAGAGCTCCTTGCAATCCAGAGTATAGTTTTCCATACAATGTGCCCATTTTCCATGGCTTCAGATAGGAAACTGGACACATGATCTGGATGCACAGAAAATTTGTGGTAGGACTGGAAACTGGCTTGCAGGTTTAGGATCTTGTTTAGGTGCTGCTCTTAGGAGTGTTTGTGCTTCAGTCATTCTTACTGTGTATAAAATGGAATGAACGTGCCCCAGCTCAGAAAGTGGTAGAAAATTTTACTACATTAATGTGTATATAGAGAAGTAGCAGAACTGAACAGGTCTTAAAATGTTCTGTTTGATTTGCTAAATACTGCATTCGTTTTAAAATCATAAAGAGCATGGATATCATGTCACAATGCTTTTTTTATGTATAGCAAATTGTGGATTTCACTTCAGCTATTCCAGGCACCTTGAAATCTTGGAAGTTTTACTTAGTCTCAGCTATGCATTCAATTCCTTTTTCTATCCCTACCCTGAGAAGCTTTGAGGATTGGCAGGGCTTTCAGGCAGGTATGAAATGTAGCTATTTAGTAGCTCCCAGGGTTTGGCCCAGGTTGAAAGAATATCAAAAGCAACTTATTTCCAATCACAGGCAATATAGTATGACTATTAGATTATTATAATTATTTTGTTTTACTCTGTAGAATAAATTTTATTTACATAGTCTGCATTTGAGCTGGAGAACTGGATTATGGGGTTAAAGTGCAGCATATATGACCTTTGTCTGATGAACTTTGTTGAGAGCTGCTGTGACGATGAATTCGCCCTTCTGCTCAATCCAAATACTAGTCATCATTTCCATAGCGTGTAAATGTTCATCTAGACGATGACATTTCATTCCCGCCTTATCCCGGCTCACGTTACTGCTTTGGGGATATCTATTGTAACCCTTATCCTTCTGCACGCTGTGCTGTCGTCACCATTGCTGTGGCTAATCCACTACTATTTGGCAAGAAAACTGTTTATCCATTCTGCATTAGGGCAGATAGCTGAAGTAAAAGCTGGAGGAGGAGGCAACCAGTGTAGTACATTGTGTTTGTTCTGCAGCGCATTAACATGCTCGCTGAGCTAACAAGGAGAAGACAACCAAGTGATTTAGTCACTAGGCTGATTTTGTCATGGAGTTTGACGACATACTCCCAGATACGCTACAAGGTTATTGCAATCAGTCATAAAGCAGTAAAGACCATATCCATGTGGATTTCTGAACCATCCTGTGCTTTTTCTGTACCTTGGCGTGTGGAGAATCACTTGCACCCTGATTGCAAATGTTGAACTGAATCACTGTCTTAAATGAATGTTTATGGCTCAGTGTCTCCATTCCTCCATTTTTTGCTATCTTTGTGTTTGTTTTGGCTCCTAATGGCTCTGACAGCAGCCTTTTTTGCTACCATGAGCCCCAGTGTTGCATAGGAAGAGAAACAAGCCAAAGGCCATCCATCTGAGGAACAACTGCAAAAAGTATTCAACCCACACCCTTCCTTTTTTAGGGTTTGTGGTTTGTTGGGTTTGGGTTGTTTGGGTTTTTTTTTCATTTTATATTTTCTAGAGTATTTTGGTTTATTTCATTAACCGTTTATGCTAGGAAAAAAGCAAACAAAAAAAAAAACCAATTGCTGTATCCACCCTCAGGAAAAAGAGAGAAAAAAAAATCTTCAGGTGAAACTTAATCCATCTGTATCTCCAAAAACTAAATTAGAAAAGTCTAAAAGAATGGAATAAAGCTTGTTACAACTCATATAAGCATTGACTATTTCTTTAAATGCATTACTTCTATTTGATTCTCTGCAACTAGGAGTTACTCATCATGCTCTAAGTCCTTGAGTTCTTGCTGATTAGCAAGAAATAAGAAAATTTTATTTGAAAATAGCTGTGTCCTTGTTCAATACTTGTGCATTTGTCATTTTTTTGAATGAGTTTCCCCCCTAGATTAAGTAGTGTGTCTCCTGTCCAGCTCAGCCCTGTGGTGAGAAAGGTTTTTTTTCTGCTGTCTTCCATGTAGCTCCTTGGCACTGCATCCCTTCCACCTATGCATTTGTTCTTGTTAAACATGAGCAAGCAAAGGGAAGAAAAACCAAAACAGCCAAGCCCTTGATGGTACAGGCATTGTTTATATCTGAAAATTTAGGAGAGAACACCCCTTGAACTTTAATTCTGCTGCTGTGTCTGCATGCTTGACAGTAACCTTCATATGAATAAGCATACACGCTCTTTTCCTTCCCCCACCTCGTGGGGATCCCCCATCCCATCCCATCCCATCCCATCCCAATCCATCCCCAGTGCACTCTGTCCTGCTGCTGTGCTGCGAGCGTGCAGCCGTCCCCTGCAGCCAGTGGCTGAGAGCAGGCAGCAACTGGCTGTGCCTGGGAGGCTCTGAAAGAAGTTTAACAGCAGGAAGAAGCTACATTTTAGATAGTGGGAAAGTTTTGTTGGTTTTTTGTTTGTTTGTTTGTTTTTTTATTTTGGGTTGGGTTTTTTTGTCCTTAACTCTGCCAAGGAAAACTGAAATAATCATAATTTGGGGGAGAATACAGTCCTTATTTTTTCCTCTGTTACTGATTGGGAATGACGCAGAGAAACACGCTTAGTCAGAGGGAATGTCTAGAGGTTTTACTAAAGACTCTCACAAGCTTTGCTGAGTTTAATGTGGTCAACAGGTGGTGATTTACTACTGCTCCTAATACGATCCTTTCTGAATGAATGATCATAGTGACAGCAGGCAACGGTGGACCTAACAGGAGCTGCTGGGTAGATTCACATTTCTGTTGCAAGCCATGGTGGACCTTTTTCTCCCAAAAGAAGTTTCACCTTTTTAAAATAATGAAAAATGCAAGGCAAGCTCGAGATTCAAAGTTTTAGTTCAAGTCAGCTGCTCATTAACATTAAACAAGAGTATTAGGTTGATCTCAGCCTTCAGAATTTCTCATGACCACAGTATGCTTTTTAAGGTCTTATATTTAATAATATTCTGCCCATGAAATGCAAATACAAAAAAAGGAATGAATTATTCTGTTCATTCTTTTTTTCCATTAGCAAATATTTCCTTACTCTGTCACCTTATTTATGGAACTCCTTGTTCTCTAGCGTTTTTCAAACCTCCAATATATTTTTAAAAAATCATATTGTTAGTCTTAATACTCCTAGCTATTTGTGCTTCATTATTCCTTTATGTGCTTCAAGTACCATCGTTACATTCCTTAGATTTTTCTTTTAGAAGTAACAATACTCTAGTTTTATGCTCCCTGTAATTTTTAGAGCTCCATTTTTACTTGCAATTAACTTAACTAACTTGTCACTCAGACTTATTGGTTTTGAAATTCTGTGCATAATTTTTGCATAATGGTACACACTCCCCCTGAGCCACCTTCATCATGTCTTTAAAGTTTAGCCAAATTTTAACAACTTATCAGCATATCGCTAATAAGCTTTGCCAGTTTATTTCACTCATAATTCTCAGATTACACAGTTTATTCATATTTCTAGCTGAACACCCTCCAAGAACTGTGTTAGATGGCAAATTCTGATCCTCAAGCAGTCCCTAACTCAGTTCATCTCTGCTGTGTAAAACATTTTTAAAACTCTCTTTTGCTTTCTGTTGTCTGCAGCTTAGACTGCTATGGAAGCAGAGCTTCTGCAGGACTTGAAGAAGTACTCCTCATGCGATATTTGAATACTCTGTTCTTTCGAGAGAAACTTAAATTATCTAGGTGCATTATTTCTAACCTCACAACAGTCATTTGTCTAGCAGTTGCCGCTGAGGCTACTTCCTTCCTTCGGCAGTTTCTGCAGAAACACAGGGGCTGAAGTGCAGTGACGTAGGAGTCTGCTCCAACGGTGGTTTTAATAGTTGAAACCAGCTAAAGATATGCCCAAAGGTTTGTGTGGAGTTCAACTCACTGGCCTGAAATGGGGCCAGTGCTCCTCCACCCTGTTGTGGTGACTTCCAAAATAAGTTTAGTTTATGTTAAGCGTGATAGATCAAGGGGTTTTCTTTGCCAGCTAGGGACTGAGCAGAATCAGCTTGGACTTTGCTTCACGTCCTCTTCTTTAGCTTGAAGACTGTTCCTCCCCCTCTAATTTGCTGCCTAAAAAATATATTCGGGGACTAATCATATCTCCTCGCAGTTTCTTTTCTGCAGAGCTAAATAAACCAAACTCTCTTTAGCCTCCTTTTGCAAGGTAAACTTTCCAGTTCCTCTGCCTTTTATAGCACCGTTCTCCTTGTTTGACTATTTCCTTCTTGTATGCGAGTAACCAGGAGTACATACAGCACTGCGGATGAGAAATATGTGTGTCAGGTGTCTCATTTGACACACTGTTAAATCACGTTTGCCTCTTTAAGGCTGCTTGATCCATGGTGGCTCACTGTTCATCTTTGAATCGATCCTGGGATTATACCCCACTCTTCTGTGTCCATTCCAAACAACAAACTTCTGCTTTTGCGTTCTGAAGTTTTTCACTTTATGTTCATGTTACTGCATTTCAGCCTGTTTCTGAACACTCTAGTTTTTCCTGAATGATACTTTGGTCACATCAATATTGGTGAGAATCAGACCTTGATCTCTTCAGGAGACTTCATCCTCTTGTGCCTATTTCTTGTGCCAGAGTTATAAAAAATGTTGGTGTCAAGATAAAGTCTGGAGGAACTACATTAGACCTGCAGCTTGGAGTAAGCTTTCACAGTATCTGCTTTAGCTATCTTCCCCACACATAACATTTCTGTATCAATCTCCATTTTAACAACTTCCCCTCATGGCACATCACCAAACGCTTTATTAAAATCTGAATAGATAAGATCTGCTCTGTTTTATTTCTCCAGAAAATTAGCTATCCTCTGAAAGAATAGGCTATTCTGGCACTAACTGCCTTTGATAAATGGTAATGTTATTGAATTCCCTTTTCCTCTATGTCTTTAATTGTATTTTATGTTTGTTTTAAAATTTTGTATACTATAGGAACAAGCTAATATAATCTTAGGCCTCAAGTTTAATTTGCAGCGACCTTACATCTTTTTCTTTTTTGAAGGCAGATGCTATGCCTGTTGTTCCCCAGTGATGTAGTATCATCTCTTTTCCTTACTGGTCAAGAATTATGTTCTTCCAGTCTTATGTAGCTGATAGACATGGGTCTGGATCAAATGGTGATTCCTTTGGCCGGATTCCATGAAGGTCTTTGAATGTCACCACTCTGACTTTGATGGTATTAAGTATTCAATGAGATCATAAAGATGATGTGCTCAGTGTTATCTGTATTGCCAAACAGGCTGTCACCTCTTACGCCAGATGGAGGGTTTTTCAGGATGTGTTGTTTTCACTTCCAGATATGAATTACAATAATCAACTTAGCTGTGCTCTGCAAAGCTTTCCTTTTTGTTGCATAATTTTAACTTTCACCACAGCCGTTAAGACCCTCTGTGATAATAAATATATACAGCTCTATTACAATGGAGGAATTACTACTTCCAGTGAGCTGACTTTTGCAAGTTAGCTTTTTTTTAATATGCTTCTTTTGGTGTGACAGTTCAGGACTCTCAGACCCAGCAAGTTCCATGTTAATGTGTACTATGTTGCTATCGGTGAGTGCCATTCTCACTTGCAGCATCAGCATTAGAGCCAAGGATGCATGTAAATTAGATTTGGATATAGCTGTTCTTGCTGACTCAACTTGCACAGGACCCCCTGGAATTTCTGTAAAGGCCTCTTTTGATACTGATTACCCTCATGTAAACGAGGTTTATGGCTCGGTTTCTGTGGTAATTTTTCAACAATACATGAATACCTCTGTAGTGCACACTGAAGACTGCAGCCCAAACCAGCTTTATTTAACATTTAGGGACTGAAACATGTTTTACTGTTACTTTCTTTTTGCCTAATGCAGTTACTGTTCAATGAAGTAATTTTAAAAATATGTAATGACCACATTTGAGTCAAAGGCCAATCTTGTTGGACTTCAAAGACCTAACGAAGGGAAGAAACATCTGCTCTGTGGGTGGGAAGCTAGTACCTAAAGTAGTTCTTTTGGGAGTTCAAGGAAATAGGCAAGATGAATATGCTTAATATTCAAAGTCTTCTGATATGGGAATTTCTCAGAAGGATTACTTCTGCGAGGAGACTACTGTTTGACTTGCCACAAGTACAAAGACCTTTATTAGCCTATTTTTTTTTTATGCACCTTTGTATAAACAGCTTGAGAAATGATAGGATTTACTTCCATGCTGTCTTTCTAGTGGTAAGTATTTCTCTCCTGCACAGAAATTTCATTCGTGTGTTGAAAATAATCTCCTCTTGTTTGGTGGATCCACTTGGGAAGTAAGCTGAAGGCCACATGCCTGTTGGCCATTGTACAAGAGCTTGTAACTAAGGAGAAGGCTCTTCAAAATCGTGTAAGAGTAACACAGTGTGTGTGATAACATAATTTTGAGGTTTGAGTCATTAGGGCATAACTGAAACAGATTTTCAGATTATTTTTTTTTGGTACAACTGCTAGAACTAGAAATTATTTATTTTCTTAAATGACTGTTCACATTGTTATACAATCACCTGAGTCACCTGACTCTGAGAGCCGAGGCTTGAAGATAAATATAAAGTTGTTACAACTTCTGTGATAAAAATGCAGCACCGTATGCCAGTAGGTAGAGAGAAGGATATTAAAGCAGGTTATTTAAAACTTACTTCTGATAAGAAATTAAAGGCAGACATACAGATAATTGTCCCCAGCAAGGGAAAATGACATTCCAGTTGTAGTGCTTTTAGATCTTTATCACTTTTTGGCTTTTTAACTTTGCACTGACTGGCAGTGAAAACTACATCTTCTGTTGTAAATTAGACTATTTTCATCAAAATCAAGTATGCTATACATACTTATGTAAAATAAAGAGAACCGGTTCTAAATAGTACATTTTGTAGTTAGGTAATAGGAAATGAACCTGAATCCATATGCAATAACATGCAGGACTTGTCATGGCAATAAGCCTTTTTGAAAACTCGTAAATGAGATTTTAACATTTTCCATTCCTTTTGGGTCTTGGAGAAAGCAAACAGGTATTTTTGTAATTTTTTTTCTACTATTGCAAATTTAGCAACATTTAAAACAGTGATTTCAGTTCACAGTGTGCACCATTAAATTATTTAAACTTTTTGAAACAATTTAGAAACAAGTCTTTAAACAGAAGAACATACCATTTTTGTGGATGGTCTGTTATAAAATCTTGAACTATTTAAAAGAAATATTTGTAATATGCTGCACAACTGTTGTGGATCATTACTACTCTGTTTTAAATTCTTCAACCTCTTCAAAGACAGATGTTTACCTAACTGGTCCACATTATGTGCTATACGACGTAGGGATATATTCCATTCTCCAGAATTTGTTGTGATAAATTCAAGAAGGCTTTTTATTCTCTTGCTTTTGTTCTCTACAATGCTTTTTACCATGAAAGAAAAGACAGAGAAGTTCAGATAAAAGTACTCCTTAAAATGTGACTTACATAAACTATTATACTTTCCAAGCATGGTTGCATGTGACCACAGATATTGGTAGCAAAACTTCCTTTGGCTTTTGAAGCATGTGTAGATTGTTGGTGTATACAATTACTTTGTTTCTGTAGTGTCTTAAAAGATCTAGCCTGATCTATAGGTGCAAAAGAAAAATATTGATGGAGACAAGTTACTTTCCTGTCGTGTTCCAGTACAGTTTATACACCTTTCATGAGGTCTGTTTTATCCTCTTCCTGAGTCTTGGCTTTGCCAAAAGTCTAATATAAGAGTATAAAATTCAGCTTAAAGATTTTTGTTTTTTTTCCTTCATAACCCTGGTGCTTTTTCTCCATCCGTCCTTCAGTCTATAGACTGAAACTGTAAAGCTGGTTATTTATGTAAAAAGCTTGTTAGGAAGCTTTACTTCTGCTTCTGCTTCAGTAGAGCCAACACAGAGTTCAAAGAATTTAATCCCTCCATTTAGTCAAACAGGTTTGAAAACCCATGCCCCAAATAAAGTGTGAGCTTAAGTGTTACTGAAATGGGCAGGTTGGATTAGGAAGTCCAAGCTGCACCTGGAGAACAAAATGAGGAAGATGAGTATTGCAAGAGGAAAATCAGAACCTTGCATGTTCCAGTTGTGTACGTATTTAAAAATGTCAAAATTGTCAGCAATTCTGTTTTAAAGCAGAAAAAAAAACCTGTTTCTTAAACTGGGAGAGGGAGGTTTTTCTTCTGCTTTTCCTACACTGACTTCTTTCTCTTCGCTTCAGAGATTCACTTCATGAAATGAACCTACTTTCTTCCAAGTTCTTGTCCTGAGACAACTTGAAAATTGAAGTCAAATGCTGAACTTGGTTTTCTCTGGAAGGGAGGAGGGGAAGGAGAGTGGTTAAAATGATCAGGAATAATAAAGAATTTCCTTTCTATCACTAAATCTAATAGGAGACTTAAATTCTCTGCTGTGAAGGTTTGAAAGTTCCTATTTTCTATTTGCCAAGAGTACTGTAGCCAAATTCCTGGAGGATGTTCTGGGGGAGGGAGTATGCACTCTCCCTTGCAGAAGCTGTCCTAGTTTGACAGAGGAGGTCTGAAATGCCCAGCTCCCAGCTCGCAGGTGTGAGTGCTGTGATGTGGTCATTTTCTTAGGCATATTTAATTTTTTAGAACAGCTGTAGCAGGAGACATTGTAGAGATTTTCATGGATATTCCATGACTGAGGGCTTGGACATTTTTCTTAAAGAGAAAATAAATGTACTCAAATCACCTTGGGCAATAAAGAGAATTTAAACTGGGTAGTGAGATAGAAATGTGATGGGTATGTGTGAGTGCTCTGACCAGTCTCTGACCAGTTCTATAGTGGGTTAAGAGGTGGGTGACGACTTCTCACAAGTTGTGAGCCTAGCTGTTGCTTGACTTCTTCATTGTTGTAATTGTTCAAAACAAATTACATTGTCTGCTAAGTGTGAGCAGCGTATTCTTTGTTTCAGCACAAGGAGGAAAGACTGGAAATGTGAAGGAGGGTTGATTTTATGGGAAACTTTCTTGTCTTCCCTCACCTTTCTCTCTTACAAAAAATAAGTACATTTCAAACTTGATTTAATCGAAGCACAAGAGTTTTTATTATTATTTAAAATTGAACTGAGAAAAAAAATCCCAAACCTCACACAGCTTTACTCAGAATTTGTGTAATATAATGAGCACAGGAATTTTTTTCCCAATATTAAGCTCGTAATTGTAACATCATGAAAAAACCCCAACCAGCCACATAAAATGACTGGAGATGACCGTTGACCTAAACTACAGGAAGAAAGCAAAGGTTGCTATTCTAAGAGAGCGCTCAAGGTTTTATGCAAGGAGCCTTTTGGTGGACAAGCATGGTAGTTCTTTCATGCTGAAAACAGCAATGTGATTCACCTATTTGTAAGGCTGATGGTGGAAGATAGGTTTGCCAAACCTTTAGACATGTCAGGTTTTGCATAGCAGGTTTAAAAGTGTATAAAGTCACTACAAAAATAAGGGTATGGAAATATCTGTGTAGCTTTTAATATGTGAACTCTTTTAAAGTTTTGTAATACATTGAACTTTTTTAATAGTGTTAATGTAAATACAGATCATTAATTTTAAGTGAAATTGTAGAATCGGGAAAACTAATTTTCTGCAGAGTTAACTAAAAACATATTTCTTTCCAGTATACTTCTTAAAGGTCAGCTTACAGAAAACCTTAACAGATTAGCCATGTTCTTTCATAATGGTGGCAGAAATTATGTTTTTTACATGTTCCATGTTTATGCGTGTAGTGTTTTACAAATAACTATGAAGGCATTTCTCTTTTCACAAGTAACTTGCAGTCCAAGGTCCTGACCCTGTGGAGATACTTGTGTGTGATTCACAGAATCACCCAGGACGTAAGACCAGAAGAAGGGACATCAGATCACCTTGCAGGATTTGTTTTGTACTACAAGTGTCTTCATATTACCCACCTCAACTGTCTTGTACCTAGAAACATTTGTTTGGCTAAGCAGATCTTCCAGAGAAGCACTCAGATGTGATTCAAAGATCTCAAGGGGTGGAGAGTCTGCCGCTTCTCTTGGTAACTCCTTCCAGCGATTAATCATCTCCTCTATTTAGAGTTTGCACCCTATTTTCAACCTGCATCTGGCTTTGGCTTTCAGGCTCAGAGCTGTTCTGTGCTGCCCAAGCTGTCCCACTTTAACTCAGAGCATTATGAAACATCTCTGTGACACCAGTGAAACATCTCCTGCTCTTGAATATTTGCAAAACTCTTGGTGGGATGTGTTTTTGCCTGTGCGTTCTTTGGGATAGAGCAATTGTGGCCGTCCTTTAAAGCAGGAACTAAAATTACATGTTCCTTACAGTAGGCTAGGAGAAAGGCCTGCAGTTTTTCTGTTTCCTACCTGCTGTATATTTGTGCAAAGACCAGCTGTGACCTAGCTTTGAATGGTTTTATTACGGAAAAAATACTCTTAATAGGCTTTTCTTTAATCTGTGATAATTAAAAGCAGCATTTGCCTTTTATTTCCAGAAAGATGGTTAAGGGGAAACAGTTTTTCTGGTTTACTGTGAAGTGTTTCTTACATATGCTTGGTGTAATATGAGTCTGACCCCAATGTGTCTTAATGGTATGGCTTGTGTTATGTTACAAAGCCTGTACGGCATGCCCTTAGCTGGCCTGTACTGCATGTATAATTTCTTGCAGTTGATGTCTGTATTGACTCATCTGAAGATTCATTCTCTGTTTGCTTATCTGATGCACATGAAGACTTTACATTTTATATTTGCATCATGCTTTTTGTTACTGACTGCAGTCCTGTATTTTCTAAATATTTTAGGTGTCAGGAAGGCATTTCCTGCATCGTTTGGTTTGCTTCCACATATGCCACATCAGACTATTCTTTAAAATTAAAGTGTGAGGGGCCTTTGACCCTTGAATTACAACAATTTAGGTTCTTTAAAAAAAGATCTCTTGTAGCCTAATAACTTATTTTCAAGTTGAGGATATTAATCTGTCATGGACAGAGCCAACTCTGATCTATGTTGAAGGGAGGCATGGCTGCACCTATACCAGACACCACGAGGTATGCATTCCACACACACTTCTGCTCATGGAAGCACAAATCTGCTTAAACCTCCTGTGAAACCTGCACTTGTCTGTACCTACATTGTAAGAGAGGGTAAAATTGTGTTTTCTTGCTATCACATAATGGCATGTGTAGATCTTAATGTACAGCCCAAGTAAAACAGTCACTATGAATGCTGGATAAGTCATCTGCGACACTTCGTTATTGTGTTATGATATTACTGAATTTATATTCTTGTGCATATAATTAGTTCCTTTTAAGAAAACCTGGTCATGAGATCTATTGCTTAACATCATTTGTGTTATTTATGCGTGGATCAAGAGTTTTTGATGGTTCTTAGTTATGTCTGAGCCATGGCACTGCCAGTGGTTAGCAGAGGTGTCATGAAGCAGGGTTTTGCGGGGCAGCTGCTTGCACCCACGGTTTTCAGTAGCCTTGCAGCAGTTGTACCTCATGGGGCCTATGCTGTCTGTATAAAACAAAAATAGACTCTGTGTGCCTCCCAAGCCATGGTATTCCTGAGCCCAGGCTGAGGCCATGTCAAGCGAGAGAGGTCAGAAGAATGGTGTTCAGTGGGAGAAGTTGCCCACAGGAGTCTTTGGGGACAGAAGCCACTATAAGTAGCACGTTTGTCTCCTGTGACAGCTTGTTTCCTCTCTAGCTTCTGGCCTCGTCATTAGGAGCCAGAATGGGCATGTGGTGAAGTGGAACTTCTGGCTGCCCTAAGTATAGATGCCATCCCAGGAGCAGATGTTTTAGTAGTCCCTTGATTGTTTAATTTCTCCTGTAGCTAATCTGCCAAGGGTGGGGAAAAACAGTGAGTTCCTTTTAACTCCATCGTGCATCCCGCTACAGTTTGCATGTACTAGGATTTAAGGATTAGTTGTTGTTATGTGCTTTAAATACTGATTATGAAGGAGGTGTAGGAAATAGGATTCCTCTAGAAGAGAAAGGATCTGGTCTTAAATCTTGCTGTTCATAATGCACATGAAGCTGTAATGCTGCACCTGACATACACCGTTCCGGGTGGGAGCATAAAGTATTGTCAAATCCCTCATCAGCCTGTGGCTTTTATTTAAGTGGTAGAACTTTCTCAGACAGGAACAGGGAGCTCAGAATTCCTTCTGTCAAAGTTGCACACTGTTGTCCAAGTTACCCGAGTTTATGTTTACTGAAGCGTTTGCACTAATTTGGCATACTTGACATTTGAGAATGTGATGCTTAGGCAAGCTGAATTTTTCAGGTAGGTAGGCAGATTTTGTTCTAAGATATGGATCATAAACAGGGACCCCAAATCCAAGATGCACAGAACAATTATTATTAAAATACTACATTCATATGATGTTCTGGTATCTAAACTCCAGTACAAGGTTGAGTCCTTTTGTGCTGTGAATTGCACAGAATGTAATCCAAATGTCAGTTTGTATTTCAAAGAGTGTACACTGAGGCATTCACTAACAATTTGCTCTTAACTCTGTTGTGATGGTGGCCTGTGTGTAAAGAGAGGCATTATTAATCAATCATTTGTAACAGAAACATGGAGGTAGGCTGTGCCACATCAAAACTTCTCCAGCAAGAGTGGACATGTTTAAGATAACTCACTGAGAAAACTGCAGGAAGCCTTAAAAAAGTACTTACAAAAGACAAAGAGCTGCATGTAAAATGAAATGACACAGCTTTTCAATGTATTTAACATACTGCTTACAGTTGGCATTTCAGATTAGTTGAAACACTGAGAAGTATGGTACGTACCAAGGCAGTTTGTAAAATAGATTTTTTTAATAAATATTAGGTTTTGTCCTTTCTGAAAGAATCTTATGGGCTTGCCTTTTTTGGGTTTTTTTGTTTGTTTGTTTGTTGTTGGTTTTTTGTTGGTTTTTTTTTTAACTTTTCCACCTTCTCCCCTAGTCATTGGCAGCTGAAAGCCAGTAGTGATCAAATGTCTCCTGTTTTCAGTACTATGTGATTAGTATCCAAACAAACACACCAGAGCAATGTAATTCTCTCTGTCTGTAATATTCTCCTGGCTTGCATCTTAGAAGCATTTACTTTTCTGTTATAAAGAAAACTTGACTACCCTGCTTGTCTATCTGTGTTAGGGCTTGGGAGTGCGTAAGATGGGTGGAACTGACTTTTTGAGTCAGTTGCGTACAATGTAGGGAAAAGGAGTCCTGAAGTTGGGACCCGAATGTTGCTGCTTCTGTTTGCTTCTGCGCATTTTAACTAGAGGAATGTTAATGCTTTCTGATGGTGTTTCTCCTCCTAAAAGTCATTCAGGATTTTAATGCAAGGTATATAGTCAGTGGTGAAGTTACTCACTTAAAATCAAATCTGTTGTCTTTCAGTGGGGCTTCTGTTTTAATCTGCAAGCTTCAGGTAAAAGCCTAGTGCAGCTTACCTCGGGTTTTCCCTTCAGTATCACACCCTTGCCTGTTGTTGGCTGAAACATCATTTAAGCTGCTGTAACTACGAGGTAGCTTTAAAGTTAAGCTCCACCATAAACCAGCATGTAACGGTAACAGCACGTCCCAGCCCAAAGCCAAAGCAGGTGATGGCTACCAAGTTTCTGCTGGGGAGACAGTCACAGCTGGGTCTGTAGCTCAGATATGGGGCAGTAGGAAGAGCAGGAGAGCTGCAGAAACTGGATGCAGATTCTAAACCTGGGTCTTCTAATTATGCACCTGGGTGAAATGTCTATGGAAAGGTGGTATGGATCCCTCCCAGTGCAGCAAGAAATTGTCCCCTGTTTGCTTCTTATTCCCCAGTTCCACAGAAAGCCAAATTTGGCTATTGTTGGAATTGCATCGGGATTTCATCCTAGTGGCCCACTTCCTATCAGTCCTTCCCTCAAGGAATGCCATCTGCAGCACCCCAGGGAGGCTAACAGGACTGTGTGCACAGACTACTAATGATCTGACTCATTAGTGACTACTAATGAGATGACCAATCCTTGTCAGGGCCACATCCTGCTGTCGCTTTTTTACATTAATAGGCATGAGATGGCACCTCTACAGATCAGGATACCTATGACACTTGACAGCCAGTGAAGCTGTTTTTGAAAGAAATTCTCTCTGATGAAGAACAGTATGGGTGGAGATACATTGTTTAGCAGCCCCAGGCTTTACAGAAAGTATTATTTTCTGCCCGTGGAGAAATTTCTCATCCAACCTTGCTAGATAGCACTCTCTGTCTGTTAGGGAAATGGTTTCTGAAAGCAGGAAGCGTAAACTGGAGGTGAAGTAAGAGGGAGACCCACACCAAAGAATATGAACTAAGAAGGCGTTCCTGATTGAGGTACAGGCCAGGTGGTCATATGGATTATTTGAGACATGCCAGGACACTGTCTTGGGAATAATTTCGTATTTCAGAGAGCATGTTCCTGCTCCTGCATTCACAGAGACATGCAACAGTGATACAGTGCCCACTTGTTTTGCCTTACTGGAACTAAGATGAGGAGAATCTAGTAGAGTTCTTTTTTCTTCAGAGGCAACTGAACCACACAGTTTGGACACATGGCCATAAATGAGTTTTGCCTGAACTTGAGGAGATTAGCAATAGTATTGATCCAGTTCAGCCCATCTTTGGTGTTGCTATTGTTATTTCAATTACTATTATTAAGATAAAAAAAGAAAGACTGAGGAACCCACTGTGTCAGTTTGTCTTAGAATAACTTCACTGTAAAGACAATTGCAGTTTTCCTATTGCTGTTCACTTACTTACCAGATCTGTATCTCACACAGTGTGAGCTCATGTCTCTCCTATTCTCTAGGCATCACTGTGGGAGCTGTCTTGTCCATTGTTGCTAGCCATTTGATCCAGATTTCAAATGGTTCATATAGCACCGTAAGCTACATGAATGTTTTGAAACCTAAGTATCCAGGTCAAACCCACTCACCTAAGAAACTGAGGGCTGAACCTCCCTTTCCAATATACAAAGACATTTTATATATTTGGAGAAAAAAAAAGAAAGCATTTTGAAAAAAATTAAGTCTCCCACTCCTGCTGTTAATTAATAATTGCCTAAGCAAAGAACACCCTTCCATGGTAAAAATGACTCATCACAGGTAATGAGTGCTGTCATGCTTTTCCCTATTTGATGGTTGAGCACAGGCTTTTCATACAAGGCTATGTTATCTGCTCCCTTCATTGTCCAGAGCTCCCTTTTAATCTAAGTGGGATCTGCATGCAAGTATTCAAGGAAGAGTGTGTTCCACCTTGAGATATCGGTATTTCAGTTTTTTAGCAATCACATGTTCTCTAATCTGGAAATCTTTCCCTTTTCTTTCTCTTGAAAGGGCTGTAGACATTTTGGATGATGTGAATCTTACAGCACCTCTTCTTTTCTGAGTATACTATTGAGTAGCAGTCAGTAGTGTGGATGGGATGTGGAAGTATGGGATTTAGGCTTGCTTTGTGCTGCTGAGCAGCTCAGCCTGACCAAATCCACTGCACTGAGCTTTGTTGGGCTGCTGGGGTTTAAACTGTCAGTAGTAAGTATGGATTCTAGGAGCTATTATAAGTTGAGAACGATAAGAAAAAAGCTCAGGTAAGATTGTTTAATTTCCTTTTGTTCTTAAGATGACTCTGGTTAATGGATCCTACATGCTCCCTTGTTGGGATGGTGTCTTGTGTGTACTTATGTGAGGGTTTAATTATGGTATTCACAGTCTTCCTCCAGTCAGTAAGCAGAGTTCACACATACAAAAATACTACACTGGCCTTCTTTCAAATCATAATGAGAACACAGAGATCTCTTCATTTGACAGTGATGAGGACACAGTCTTTGAAGCAGACATTTCTAATCTGTTTTCCTATATTTGTAGGTTGATAAGAAGAAAAAGGAGAATATGAAATTGTACCAGTGCAACAGAAACTAAACCATGAGAATGGTTTTGTCAGAACTGGGAATAAGTGGTGTCTGAAAATATTGAAACAGTTTTAAGATTTGAATTTGTGAAGGAATGTGTGTTGTGAACAGATCAAACAAGGAAGAACCTTCTGAAAACCAGATACATTCAAGACAGGCTTTCCAACCCATTGGTAACTTAACTTAGAGGTGCTTTACAAGAAAGGAGTTGGTACTAACACTTGAAAGAGGTTTGAGTGTGTCTCCACTGGATGTCAGTAAAAGTCAAGGAACAAAGTGAGGTATTGCAAATATGTTGATCTCATTTACAGAAATGTCAATCACATGTTATCCCCAAGTCTGCACACAGCTGAATAACATTGTACCAGGTACTCAAATTATGGGGTACTGAACACGTTGCCCTTGTCTTTTCAATGACAAAGTCTCAAGTTTTTTTCAGAATGGAGTGAAAATTGAACCATAAAAGTCATGCATCTGCGGTGTTCTTCACCTTAAAGGGTCACCATTTGTTTAAAGCTGAAATACAAGACTTCTTCAAAAGAAGCCGGAAGAAATAGCTAAATTGTTGCACTTGTTTGTATGTCAGCAAAATTCTTTGCCCAGAGATGCTAAGAAATCTCAACACTGGCTTTTCTGCAAAGACATCGTCAGGTATATCATAAACTATGTAACTAATAAAGAAGGTTAAAACCAGGACATCTACACTGTTGGTGCTATTATTTCACTCCAAAGAAGAATCAGGAAGTGCACTGCTCACACTTTTGGGGATCTGAGATGTTCATGGTTTAGAGTTTGAAGATCTCTCATCCCAAGAACTTTGAACTGTGGGCTTTGTTGTCATTGATGGCAGTATCCATTTAATTTCACAAAAGGGCAAATTGTGACCTACAGAGCTTTAGTTTTAAAAAGCTACCCCTCTTATGTGCCACATGCATTCATGCTAAGTAATTTTATTTAAAAAAATAAAACCTCCTGGTCTAAGCATATTAACAGTCTAAAGTTCTTTTCCAGGAGAGCTCTAGGGTAGATGAGATGAATCCAGCACTGTATTTTGCACCTGCTATGCCCCTTGCAGTGTAGGGGTCTCCCACTGCTGTTCATACGAAGGCTTTCAAAAACATCTGTGAAGATTGCTGCATTGGGGCAAAAGGAGCTCTCAACTGATGATGCTCCATTTCAGAGTATTAATGTTTTCCTAAAGCTCTCACATCTGAAGAAAATGTGCTGCTGCTGCTTCTTCAGACCTAGGGTTACATTAGTAGGAGCTCATTTTAGCCTCCAAGGTGAATATTGGGTTTCCAGATTCTTGGCTGAATCTCTGGTAGTCTAAAGTGTGGTGTGGGTGGCTGAATCAGTAGGTGCAGCAGTTCATAAATGGAGTGAAAGAACTTTTTTAAGGTCTTAAATTCAACTCTTGATGAGGATGACAAACTCCCAGAAGCTGATTAAATTGTCAGTGATTCATGTGATGACTTAAGGCTCTTTGTGTTTTACAGAAACTTCACTAAGGAAATTTAGTGTCATAAAATTTCCTTGCCTTTTCTTTTTTAATTTTTAGTTTGAAAAAGATTTAAAACTTTTAACAAACTTGCCCCATTGGAGATTAATCCCAAGTCCATTTTTAGCAAGGCTAATGTTATCACACTTTATATCTGTCTTTCAGTTCCTCCACTTACCTTCAGATAACTTTTCTATTTGTTTTAACGCATTTTACACATATGTTGTTGGATGGTTAGCAGGAATAGAGATGTTAATTTCCTCAGAAAAAAAAGAGAAAAAAAAAAAGATAACTAGGTATAGAAAGAAGAGTCAAAAGAATGCTTCCATTGCAAAGGATGTTATAATCCTGCACTTTCCATGTTCCCAGAGGTAGTAGTCATCTCGTCAGTGGTGGTGCACACAGGTAGCTCTGGGCCGATCAAAGCACATGCTGACACTTGGCTTGCCCAGCATGGAGTGGTGGGGGAAGCATGTAGAGAAGGAAAGCCACTTGGCATACAGGAGAGTTGACTGAGCAGGGAAGTATTAGCAGTTGTAGGACAGAAATCTGTAGGAAATATGCTGCATTCATTATATTTGTAAAGCTGCTTCTTGGGGTCATAGGTTCACAGAAAGATTGGGTAGGAGCTGCTGGAGGCCATCTGGTCTTTCTATTTGAAGGCAGGAGATCACCAACAGCAATGAATCCTGACGGAGGTTTGTCTTCAGTTTCTCCTGTGACAAATACCTGATGACCTCCTCAGGCAATCTGCTCTGGTGTTTCACTAGCCTCAGCTTTGGAGTTTTTCCTAAATCAAGACTAAATATTTCTTGCTAAAATTTGAGCCTATTACTGCTTAGCCTGCCCATTGGGAATATGGTGAACTCTTTTCAAGTGTGTAGAAAGCCGTCTTGTCTGCAGAAATAATCTGTATTTACTTCAGTGTAAATTGGATCAAGTTCTGACTTAATTTCTGAAGAGTTTCTAGTAAACGTACAATATAGTACTTGTGGTAGACAGTAGCACCTATCATATCATATAAAAAGCATTCACAATACCATATGAAAAATTTTAAAACAACTTATAGCATAGCCCATTGGCTATCACTTTTTGCAACTTTCTTTTTGAATGCAAAGTATTCTTTCTGACTTTCTCATAGAAAGGTGGTTTTCTTTTGGAATTTTTGAGTAAAATCCTTTAATAACTTACATTTTCATTCTTGGCAAGTTGTAACTTGCATAGGGAAGCTAAATTTTATCGGCTGGTAGTGGAAATGTGAATTAAAGAGCATATTAAATTACAAAAGTATAGTTAATATATTAAAATTATGTGTTGAACTATGGTAGGGGGGAGGCCTGGGTTAACTAATAATTTTTCTTCTAGTCTAAAACTTATTTGCAGTTTGAATACTTGAAATATATAGGACATAATAATATGGCCAACTTAAAGTTGCTTCCGAGTTCACCTGAAGGATGGAATTTCAGGAGATTTTGGATACTTCATGCTGTTCAGCATTTTTTTCCACGTAATGACAATAATGGAGTCCATAAACAAATAAGTGTATTTTTTGCTAGCGCATTTTGGAACAATACACTCACCCTAAATACGAGCCGTGTGTGCTCCTCTGCTAGGGAGGAAGTGTAAAGTCCTGTCCAGGAAACTCTCCATAATCCTTTCCTCACCTCACGCCTTGCTTATTTATCCAGAGCACAGACAGAAAACCAGAATAAATCAATGCTTAACTACTGGGTGCTAACCATGAGGCCTTTCTAACACAGACTATCTTCACGAGCCGTGTGTCAACTGGTTCAGTGCTGGAGTTTTCACTTGACTTCTGTGTTTCCGAACACATTAGCTGTGTGAACTAGCAAAGTGATTCATGATGTGGTCTTTGCAGCATCTCTGTGATACCATTTTGGCTGCTTATGAAGAGATATGGACAGTGTTACAGAAGACTGTGGTTAATGGATGTTGGACTCAGAGGTCTGATAAACATGCCTATAATCAGCACTTTCTATTATTTGTTTTTGTGTTGTTGATGTTGACGCTGTGCCAAAGGGCTTTATTAGAAGGAGGAGTGCAAAACAAGTAAAGGGAGAATCCTGGCTGAGAAGAGCTTTAACTTAAGATGCAAATGTGGGGAAGAGGCAAGAAACAAAATGAGGTTTGATATGGGAGAATGAATCATGAAGCATGCTGTGGGTTTTGGAGGCTGCATATGTTTCTTTATGGTTTTAGTGTACCCAGTCCTAGTTGACATACGTGACTGTACACTCTGGAATGTGTTAAACATTTTTGAAGGTATTTAGAAAAGGGCAAGTTAAGTTTAGTTGTCAGCTCAGTGTTACCTGTATTGATGAGCTATTGCATAATCTTGCTCATGTTCAGCATGTTATAGCAGGGGATTGGTTATTTTAAATATAATACAAAAATGTTTTCATGCTTGCACTCAGCTGCTTTAAACATTTATTGTGTATATCAAGTTTTCAAGCATAATCAAAGTGTTACAGGCACAAACAGTTATTAGACTCTTTTATTGAATGTTCTAGTTAGTTTACTCTAGCCCAAACTATCCATCCCTTAATTAAAAACACTCTGAATCTTAAAATTGCTAATGATGATAACTAATGCTTGGGTGCTGATGGTTTGCTGGACCTGCTGCTTTTCTTAAGAGGCAAGTGTTCTCTGTGGTCTCCATTTGTTTTGGAGTAATGTGATTCAGAGAGCTAAATGCAGGTGCAGTTCTTTCTCCAATGGAAATGTCAACCTCCTAACACTGAATTTGATTTTGTCTGATGATGACTGCGTTCTGGCAGCACCTTGCGGGTGCATCAGGCGCTTCTGTGTAATGTACAGTGTACACGTAACAAAAAAGATGGTCCTTGATCCTCTTGCTTAGGATTTAAGTTTTAAGGAACTTGAAAAACACGATTCTCTTGACTAGCTATGAGAGTGGTGTTTTTTGTGTTCCCGGCACCACCGCCATAAACCCTGAAAGCATGTCAGCAGTGTAATCTTTGAATTCAATAGGAAGAGAATATAATAGAGATATTATTGTGAAGGATGAATACCCTGGTAATTGATTTGAGATGGCATTCATATCTGGAGAGTCTTTTGTTTGGATGCTGTTTTGGAATGCTGAGATTTTGAACTTATAATGGAAATAAGATGGATAAAGTATGAGCTATGATGGACAGAGAATGAAGGGCATCATTATGAAAAGAGCAGGAAGAAAGGAGACTTTTGAGGCTTTTGTTTGTTGTGGGAACCTTAATGAGAGAACATGGTTAACAGATGCAAGGCCTCAAAGTCTACGGTCACAAGCACCAGTACAAAACCCTGTAATAAATAATTCTTGCTGAGTAGAGCAGAGAAGTAGGAACTTGGAAAGCTTAGAAGATGGGCAGTACTGGTTGGTAGCAGGCATTTGCCATGTACCTCAGCAGCAATAGGGGAGGTAGAAGAGAAACTGATGCATAAAGAGAGTGGGCTTATTGCAGAAGGAAACTGGGATCTTTTTTTCTCTATTTCTTTTGCTTTGGGGTGTGGGAATTTCACAACATAGAGTTTTCAGGAACTAAGAGCAACTGCTTTCAGTCCGCACCCAAAATAAGTGAAGAATAGCAATGAAATGGGTGAGTCAGAGAGATGACTGGCTCTAAATCCAGCAACTGATTGGATGGAATGCTTTCTTGAGTCCTAGACATCTGTATCAGACTTCTGAGCCTGTTTTGGTGCTTGCTCTTCCAAATATCTGGTAGCTGAATATTTTCCAATCCATATTTGGAAATAGTTGATTCATTCATAAGAATAATATTTGTGCTGTTCAGGAAATGCAGTAGTTTGCTCATACAGATCTAATTCAAATGATGGTGTAAAACTAGCCATTATTTTAATTTCTGAAATAGTATAAAATTATTTTCTGAGAACTCTTTATGAAAGCATAAGTGATATGAGCTACCTATGAGTAACTCAGGCGAAGCAGATGTGCTGTTCTTTTATTTTAAAATGTTGATATTTAGTTAGGTAATCCTCGTCTTGAGATTTAAAATATTGCTAAGTGATATTTCCTTTTAATGATAAGATGGGGTCTTACACATCCTATGAGTTGGAATTCTTCCCAGACAAACCTCTGAACAAGAAATTGGCCACCATATAGTCTGCTCTTTGCTTACTTTACAAACTTGCCGTTGCGTTTCTTGTGGGCTTAAGAAGGACTCTGTGTGTGCAGGTGGAATCAGGGTATACTTCGGCAGTGCTATCAAAGAAATATCAGCTTTGAGTGATTAGAATGGGAATATTATGTATGATCTTGTAGTTCTCTGATATAATTTGTGTTAGCCTTCAGCAGAGCTATGGAATAGACTTGAAGAAAGCCAGATTATTGCTTTTCAGGGTACTGCAGGCTGGACATGCACTTTTGACTCAGGTATCTTCACAGCTACACCTCTGGGGGAGAGGTTTCTCTGCCAGGTGATGATGAAATCCTGCAACCATCTCCCTGCAAATCCTGTATTTTTTTAAAAACATTAAACTCACTTTTGCTTCTTAACTCTTTTTTAAGAAGTTATCCATGGCCTTTTCCTGGGATTAAAAAAAACCCAACAAAACAGCCGCTAAAATAAAAATTTTAAGGTAAGGTCCACAGAGCTGGAGAGGGAGACGTTTTCCAAAGCACAAATGATAGAGGTAAACCAGTTCCCATGCAAGGTCACTGACAAAGCTTAGAGCAGAGCCAAGAAGAGAATACAGGTATCCCTGCCACAGCCGCGGGCACATCCTCCCTTCGTTAGTTTGGTGGTTTGGGGTTTTGTCTTCCCTTCCGGTTGCATTTTTGTTTTCTCCCAATAGCTTTATGGGTTCTGCATCCCACAAAAATAGTCAAGAAAAACAGCTTTTATTTGTGTTTTCTTGATGACCTTTTAAAAAGTTTATAAACAGTAAGAATTGAGCTTGTTGCCATAATAATCAACTATCTAATCAATAAAGTTAAGCTGGTTGCTAAGGGAAGGCCACGTATAGTTGTGAAGTAACCCTGACTGCAGCAGCTTGTCTTGTAACAAGAGAGAGGCATGGTGGGGGGGAGTGATTCTTCTGCAGGGAGGGCTGCTTAAATCTCAGTTCAGCTTAGCAGTGTTGATTTAAAGTACCTTTCTTTGTTATGGCAACAGAAGGGAACTATCACATGTCTTTTGAAATATCTAATCTTGCTTCCCTCATTGACCTTGTTCTTGATGAACAGGATTAAATATCCTTGTAGGAAATTTGCTTTAGTGAGTGTGCTAGAAGTATGTGAAGATGTGTATAGCTGCAGAAGTGAAGAGTAGCAAACTTCTTGTAATACAGACTGAATTAGCCCCTCACCTTTTTCCCTTTAAAGTTCACCATTTCCAAGTAATCACCCCAAAATACAACAGCTTTGATGTTGCGAGAGCTGAGTCCTCATCCTTGGCTGCTTTGGAAGCTTAGCTCAACAGATAAAAATCTTCCATGGTTGTAAAGCTTTACCTCAGCAGCTGCTGTACTGCTACCCTTCCTAATGGCTGAAGCCCCGATGACTTCCCCTCAGCCCTGCCATCCCTAGCAGATCTTCTGATCTTTTGGAGCTGTTGGTGGCTGGTCTGACTGAGAGGGACTAGATAACTGGCCTTGCTAGCTGGGAGGGAGCATGGCGATGGTCAGAGAACCAGTTTTGGGTGCCTGCACATTTCCTCGGCTTTGCAGTGTGCTTCTTGGCTGCAGCTGGGCCATCAGACCATTGTGTGTTAAACAATCACTGAGCAAAGTGGATTTAAAAAAATACAATATGGATTGTCAGCCCAAGGTTACTGCACAATCAGAGCGAATACTGAACTCGTAATGTAAATATTTTTACTTCAGGTGTTTATAAAAGTAATATAGAGAACAGGATATCTCAGAGATGTTTAAATAATTATTTAGTTGATTTCTGGCTCTCATTGCAAAATAACAATTGCAGAAAAGTGCTAGCTACCATTCTTCTTAGAGAGACCAACAATTACATTGCCATAGAGATTTATCCTCTTGAGCTGCTGTTTTCCTGAGTCAGGGTTAACGCTCTTTGGCTGGGTTGCCTGTACTGCCAGTGCTTATATCTACCTTCACTTTGCAAATAGCTTTAGACTCCGGAAAGGTTGATCTGCCAATCTGGAGGTCAAACAAAACCTGGAGAACAAATACCACATGCAGTTTGTTCCATTAATGGTAATAGATGGATATTAGTGCTACAGTCTTCATCATGCTTAATCCCAACTGGAGAAACATACATGTAGGGAGGGCGAAACACAGTGCGTCTCATGGACAGATGACCTAGAGAAAACAGATTTGTGTAAAGCAGGGTTATGAAATTGCTTGCATAAGCGAGGCTTGCGTTGTAGTAGTCTTTTGTTTTGTTTTGTTTTCTTTTTTTACTGTTGGGATTTTAATTTTTTTCATTAGGTTGATGTGAGTCACTGCTGGTGAGATTGCAGGAAGAGGTGTGTTTTGAAGAAGGGAATGTAAAGGATGAGAGATAAGCTGCATGCTTTCCAGGTTCAGGGAATAGATTTTGCAAGGTTTTGGCTCTACAAATGACAAACTGTAAATACAGTTATAATATTCTGATATTACAAACCAATGGAGCTTTACTCTTTTGTGTCTGCTATCAATCAGCAGTCCTCAAAGAAATTACTTTTAAAGGCTTCATGGAGACTTATTATTTTGCTTGTTTTACTGAGTTTTGGGTTTTGTTTTCTGAATTTTCTTTGGGGTACTTTGTCAGTACATTGCCCGTAAAAGATCTTGCTTTGAGCTGGATGACAGCATGGGGCACAGCTGGAAAAGGCATGCTTTGCAAGCTATTTCATTGCCTTAAATATGCTCTGTAGGTAGAAGGCAGATCGTTCTCTGCACGTTTTGGATTGTTCCTCCATCCTCCTCACAGGTGCCCAGCCAGTGGCCATGCTGACGTGTTGGGGCAGAAGGGAGGCTCCTCCTTCTCCTCTCCCTACTTTTCCTTCAGTGATCCCTGGGCAGGAGCCGTGGCTTCTAATGCATGTGCTACACCCATGACCTCGCATCTGAGCAGCTCTGCTTCATCCATACGTGTGTTTGTAGGGCTTGTTTCTCCTGCCTGCTCATTGCCCTATTGATGATAACAATCTAGCCTTTAGAGTGTTTTCCACTTGGCAAAATCGCCCACAACTAACCATTGTTTAGATTAATGCTGACCTTGTAGCTTGTGATGAACCCAAGACCTACACAAACAGAAAGTGAATAGCCACAGTTGAAAAGTATCTTATCAGATATTTGAAAGAATAATAAACAAGAGGGAGTGGATAGAAGAACGCCTTTCAGTGAGACCATATTAAAATAGAGCTTCATGGCTTGGCTTCTGTGATGATAGATAGGTCCAGGCAGAGATTACACTGAAGTGATGCTGTTGTACTTTCTTTGAGGTAGTCACAGTAATCCCTTCTGTCGCATAGCCTATACTGGCTCAAGGATGTCCACATCGTCATCCTGGAGCTATTGTCTAGCATCAGTTCAGGGCCTACTTTGGGCAGTCTGGAGGCTATAGTTGCACTTCTATTACTAGATGTTTGTCAAATACATTACCGTAATTGTACCTCAATGTACAGTATATTGGCTGAGAATTTCTGGGCTTTGCAGTGCTTGACTTGGGGATAATTTACAATCTCCCTGTATTTTCAAGGAGGGGGTGCCTATGGAAAGAAGGCTTTCAGGGTCAGATTGTCTCTCATTGTATAAGTCCTCTATTGCTTCTCAGTCCAGGAGCCACATTCAAGCAATTTGGCAGCAAGATCTCCCTGAAGGCTCTGCAGGACTCAGCAGCAGGTAGCGATCCTGTAACTCCCAGCTGTGGGGGACACAGAGAGGGCTCAGCCCTTACTTCTGCTGGGACTTCCCTGCCAGCCAGGCAGAGCTGGCCAAAAGTGTGTTTGGAAACCAGGAGGTAGTTGGGCGTTTGGCTTCGAACCTGTCATGACGTGCACTGCCTCGTGTCTGGTCAGGGGGCCAGAGTCAGGTTAGAGACATGGGAGACACTGTGTGTGGGAGGATGTGTAGGGGGTGGGAAAGCATATAGCGTGCCAGCATACAAGGTCAGGGCTGAGCCAGGGAGCTGGAGATAACTGGATGTAGCTTAGGGGGTATTAGAGGAGCACTGCAGGAGTGAGGTTTGTTGAGGTGAATGGTAGGGATATAGACTGCACATTCCCAAAGATGGTATTTGTGCTCCCTGCAGAGCAGGGGATCTAGGGTTGTGGTGTGGGGTTGTCGTTGACTTTTAAAAAATACGTGTATTACTTCCATGCCATATACCTATCAGTAACTCTTCCATTCTGCTTTACCTTTTTGTCTTGAAGCATCAGTGACAGCCAAGTCACATAGTGCCTAGTGAATCTGTGTGCTACAGGTGCTGTAGCTGAACATGGAAGCAAAGAGAGATGGATGGAGGAAGAACCCTGGGGCAAAACAGCCTTTCTACTGACAAGCACTCTCTTCTTTTAGGGTCCTGGACTCTTTTTTGGGAGGGACCTGCAAGGATGAGTAGTCTGACAGGTTCTCTGCGTAATATTGCATAAAACCAATTGGCAGTGAGCTAGTTGCTTGAAGGATTACAGTAGTTGTCCTGAGGATTGTGAGCAACAAGCAGGAATAAATGTTAGTGACAGCTCAATACAAATGAAGGAAGTGAGGATAACAAAACCTGCTCTTCAAAACAGATTTGTGTTCAAACCCTCCACTGCTAAAGCCCAAGGTGCAAATGTTCCCTTTTATATAGTGCAGCTTAGGAGTTGAATGTCATCTAACAGTGTGGCCTGGATTTGATCGATTGCTTAAGTATATTGATGCCAGTGGGACTGCTGAAATTGAACACCCAATTTGTGCAGGATTGTGATTCACATGCTGGATGTATTATGCCATCTTTCTGCCAAAGATTAGGTCACCAGTCATCGGGGCAGGGGTGTATTATTATTATTGTTATTGTTGTTGTTATTGTTATTGTTATTTAGTGTTATTACAGTTATTATTTTATATTCAATCTCTTGGGTCCTTGGGGGAAGATGGGTGGTTTCCAGTGGGAAGTTACTGTGTCCACAGCAGCGAGGGCCTCGCTGTCTTGCAGTCCTGCTAGCACAACTTCTTACTGCCATGGGGTTTCTCCCAGTAGCCTGTGTGGGTGGAGCTGACACTTCGGAGAGTGTTCCGAGTTGTACTCAGTCGCCGAACGCTTTCTGTTTGCTTTGAAATAAATGATTAGGGGTGTTTGCAGAAGGACTGTGTACTGAAGATGTGGGGTGGGGTTTGGTTTGTCTGACTTTTTGCCTTGGGAGAAGGGCTTTTCGGGGTTTGTACAGAAAGCCTTAGCTGGTGTCAGTGCACCTGGACTGCCAGGGACTGCATTCCATGATGAATAAAGTGGCGCGGCTCTGCCGCCTCCCCCATGCTCCCTCTGTGGCCTCCTCTGGGCTGCTTCTTGTTTTAAACAGTTGAAACTGCAAAAGCAATCCAAGGCCTAGAATTGATCTAAGTGGCTTAAACACATTTAAAGCCTTAAGGCCAATTGAAGCTGTAACTATTCATGTGAGTAGTTCTGCTGACGTCAGTGGGTTTTCTCGCTTAAGCATAGTAGATTTGACAGCTAGGTTAGAGGTTATCAAGATTTTAAACTGTTTGTGAGAAAGAAAGAAAAAAAAAGGCAACCAAACAAAAGCTCTTGATGTCCCTTATCCTGAAGAGTACTTTTTGGGGGGACAGCAAGAGGCATCTGGAAATCTAAGCAGCGCACTGGTTTTGCTCTCTAAACTTTTACTGAAGTGGAATAACTTAAGAAGTGCCCACGGACGCCAAGGTGTGGAAGCACACATGTGCCCTGGAGCCACCCAGGCTTCTGGCTGCTTTTTCTTGACTAGGATTTGTCAGGGATTCAGATGCTCAGCTTGCCACTTGGGAAATGGTCAAGCAAACAAAAGGTCTAGTAAATGCAATGAAGGGGAAGAAATTACCTGAGATTCCACTGATATTACAAACTGAAGCTAAAAAACTATCTTAACTCTCAAACTCCTCTGGTGCAGCCTTTCACTTCTAAAATCCGAAAAAGGCCTCAGGTGCCCAGACGCTCTTCTTTTTCCTCCAGCTTTGTCACTTGACCTGGAAAAGTATTACTTCTTCCTCCAAACTTTGCCCTGCTATGTTGTTACACCGTTAGCCTGTAATACTGTTACTGCTTTAAACCTGTAGTCACTTATCCCTGGGAAATGCATGTATGGAGGACTGCAGAAAGAGCAACCTGGGTTATACAGCCACACCAGGGTGGTACTGTTGTGACTGGCACAATGGAGAGAGAAGAGGCTGCATGTCCTGCCTTGGCTTCCCCCCGCCTGTCCCTTACCTCACTGGGCAACCCCCTTGAAGGAGGGCTGGCTTTTTCATCGAAGAAGCACTGGTTGTGATATACTGTGCAGAGTTTTGACCCCGTGCACTTTAAAGGGAACACTTTGAAGTTCATCACTCTGGCAGTTCTCCACTGTACAAGGTTGAGTTTTATACAGCCGGGATTGCGACGCTGTAAAGCGGAGCAGCTTTGGGTTGGTGCAGTACTTAAGTAATCCCACGAGCACTTTGCAAAGTGGCAAAGTACGTGCGAATACAGTGGGTGCGTAGGAGATAGCAAGGAGCTGAGGAGCAGAATGGTTTTGCTGGCGAGGAGGTGGAACGCAGCGGGAGCGGGGCTCCCAGCCCCAACGCTGACCCTGTGCAGCAGCCTCAGCCGCTGCGTGGCCGGCAGGGAAGGACGAGGTGCCGAGGTGGCAGCCAGCACAGGCTGGATGGAGGCAGGGGGGCCGCGAGCAGGGCAGGCGTGTGCTTGACAGTGCGAGCCTGATTTTGCGCCGGGCTCTGGGTATTTTATTTCACACCGTGTCTCTGCCGTACCACTTCACAAGACATGACTGGCAGCTTTGCCTTGTAATTTATTTGATCACGGTAATTTTTTTGACAGGCTTCCTTGTGATTTTTTAATATATCAAATAGAGTTTAATAATAGCCTGCTATTAAGTCCTTTTATTTCTCGCTTGGGATTTACTTACGACTGTTACCTCTCTTCCCCATTTGAAGCTCTGAATCTATTTTCCAACTGTGAAGAACTTAGCAGTGTGAGTGCATGCATAATGTGTAAAAACATGCAACAGAATTGTTGTTGTGCTTGGGAATTAATAAATGTCAGCATTGAGGGTAATGGAAGGATAAACCAGGCTTGCTTAATTTCTGGGAGTATCCCTATCAAATTCATTGGGACAGGCTGTCAGCAGGATGCTCTCCAGAAGGTGGGTTTTTTTTTTTTAATTCTAATTTTATTTCCACTCTTCTTTTGAAGATGAATTTTATCATTGGCTTCAGGATCAAGTGACCTCTGAAGAGAAGAACCTCAGTGAGAGCAAAATTGAACAAAATGAAGTAAATTCTGCAGTATAGCTAATAGCTTTCAAATATCAAAGACAGTAAAAGGAAAGAGGCTACATGCATTTAATCAAAGCAGGGTAAGCACATCTAAACGGCATCTAATGGCAGACGATTATGTTCTGTAATGGGGGAAGGCAAAATTCTCTTGTTTTCCTTACTCCCACAAGACTGTTGGTGCTGTATCTTTCACTACCTGTCTTCTATCTCCACACATGCTGGGCTCGCCTCTTCTTTCTGCTTTTCACCAGTATTTTCCAAGAGAACCCTCAAAGTATTTGTCTTCTACTCATGCCCTTCATACGTGATGTTGAAGTGGGAATAGCGTAAAGCCTGATCTGACTGGTCAGTATTCAAGTGCAAAAAGGGTGACTCAGACCTTCCCTTATCTCTTCTCATCTGCTTGCTACCACTCTGGTTGTTTAGCCCCAATGTGATCATTCAGGTTTCTCCTCCTTCTCCTCTCCAACTCAGATTTTTCTGTGTGTTCCTGCCAGAAAAAACCCATGCCAGATATGGGACTGGCTACATTTTGCTGAATTCAGAGTTAGTCAGAGTTCATTGGCAAATACCGGCTTGTGCCAAGCCCTGATATTGTTTGCAGCAGTGCGGGGATAATATAGCACTGTTAACAAGCTGTGCGGGCTAGCAGCAGACCCGGATTTGCAGTTGTGGTATAATTCTGGGAGAATGGCATTCCAACAGTAATAGGATGGCTGGCAGTAGGAGCTGTACCAATTAAACTGTCTGCCTGTGTGTCAGATGGAGAAGAGAGAAGATACCTAAGTGCACCCACCTGCATCAACAATGAAGGTCATACAGTGTTTAAAATGCTTTGCCAAAGAAAAACTGACAGTGGTTCGCAGAGCAATCACTCCTCCCTTTGTAGAAAGCTGAGAGATGCAGAAGTCCTCAAGTTCCAGTTACTGTCCCCAAAGCCAGTTGATTCAGAAGCAGATGATGTTGTGGTTTGATCTTACCACTATATACTATATATGGATTGGACAGATTTCCTGATTTAAACTTTTTATTTTTATTAAATGGGGAATATTTTCCAGGATATTAGGCAGCCAAGGATTATTCCTTTGTCTGCAATGTGAAATTCCTTTAGTCTTTTTACATTTTATCTTTTGTCTCTCCTTTTCCTCCTTCTTTGCAATGGCATTTGTTGTGACTATTGGGAGGAAACGTTGTTCTGCTTACTAATATTTTGGTTCCTCTTACGTAGTTAGAGGACTTTGGGGGAAGACTGTGTTGAGGTCACACACCACAGCTGCATGGTGTTGAAGGCTAGACAAAAACTTCCATGTCCACAGAATAGCATGGCTTGGGAGATCGACTCACAGTGAAGGAGACAACTTTTTACATTTCATAAAGACAGGCAAAAAGTCTTTCAGGAAAGAGGATTACATCAAGAACTAATATTTCTGCTATATAAAACAAACTTTAAAAAAGATAATTTTAATGTTAGATGAAGTAGAAGGCATGGGATAGGTACAAAAGCTTTTATCTAATTCTGAGCACTTGTACAGGGACCGTGCCATAACTGAGGTTCAAAATGTGGCAGTGCTTGGCAAATCATGTGAAAAGGATTTTGGTGTGCACTAAGCAAGCACTCATGTGGAGGATTCCAGCTGTCCACTGCTTGTCTTCAAGTTCCAGGAATATTTAATTTGATCTTCTTATCCCTTTTCCCAAGAGTTATTCAGGTAAAATGCAAATTATGTTCTAAGCCAGAAAGCATCTTACACTTCCCTGAATTTCCTTGAAGGTTTTCTGAAACAAATAAAACCTGATGAAAGTTCCAAAGATAGTCAAACCCAAGTTAATTTTGAACTAGGAAGCTTTGAACTAGGAAGTTATGAACTTTTCAGAGGCTTTAGGCCATTTTGGGGAATGTTGTGCTAGCTGTAGCTATATAGTATTTTTCCAGAGCATTGATGAAGTGATTGATGATGCAAAATCAGGGAAGTTAATAGAAAGGGACACGTGTATTTTGTAACCAATAGAAATATGAAGTAAAGAAAAAAGTGGTGGTGCTTTAGTGAAAAGATACAGACAGAAACTTCAACCCCCTCCTACGTGTTGTGTCCCATTCTGTTCCCCAATGCAATGAAGACAAGAGGAGGACAGGGATCAGAATTTATTTATAATTTTGGCACCAAGGATAAAAATAAACAGCTGGAAGTCTGTGGAAGTTCTTTGCAACTTCCTGAATTTCTGAATATGAATAGAGTGAATAGAAAAACTGTTATGCACCCTTTTTCTTTCCACTGTCATTGCTTCTGGATTTTTGCGTCTGAAGTGCCGGCCTGTTGCAGGAACCAGGGGACTGAATCATTACAGGCAGCCCACAGGTCTGGTGACTTCATTTCCTGGGTTATATAAAATCCAAACTTCCTAACAAATTGTCTGCAGGAAGTGTTTACCACATTGCTATAGAACAATTAGAGTGCACAGAAACCTGACTAGGTTGAAAAAACAATTACGTGAAGCATTGACGTTAATTTATAAAGACCTTTAAACACGGCAGTGGGGTTGCCAGCCAACGAGCAACTAACCTGGCCACCTGGGTTCCTGAGCAGAAATATTCACTTAGATGTCAAAGCTAGATTTATCGTGAAGGGTGGAGACCTGTGTTTGTGGAATAAATGCAAATAAGGTATTATGTCTGGTTTGTTACATTGTCTCTAATAAATTGTTTACCTGTGTAGAGCGAAAGATCCCGTATTCACATTTGTTAACATAAATCTTCAGTAAATCTGCTGAGGTCCCTAGACTTAATCTAGATTTAAAGAGTCCAATTAACAAGTGAATTTGTTGTTTTGTGTGGGGAGATGGCCCTCCTATTACAGAAACTTCCTCCTGTTCTGAGCCATTTGGAGCCCATGACGATGGAGGGCTCGCTGCACTGGCATGGTGACGCTGCAGGAAATAAGTTTAGCAGCAACAAGAACCACCCATTAATCTCTCACTGCCTAGAGTTACGAGTAAAACAGTGTTTCCCCATCCTATGTAGTCCACAGGCACTTGGCGTCCTCTTTTGCCCTGAACGTGGAGCTTTTGCCTGGCTAATCATTCTTTCTAATACAAAACAGCAACAGAACAAAAAGCAGCAGAAAACTGTTGACAACTACATAAAATACGTTGCTTTCAAATTCACCATTTTCATTTCTAAAGACCCTAACCAAAACAAACAACTTCTCATGGAGCTCTTATTGAAGCCATGCTTGTAAGTCTTGACTCTCTGGCCAAGCTCTATTAGTTACTTCTACAGTTTGCAGATTTTCATCAGGATGGCAGGGTCCTGTTCTTTTAATATTGTAATTTATACTTGTCAAAAGCATTTTTGTCAACGTTTCTAAACAGAACCTTGGCCTAGAGTTTGAAAAGAAGACAGATACAACTGCTGTGGTGTGATGCCCAGCACTGCCTTTATGCAGAAGATAAAACAGGAGAGAAATTGGGAAAAGTACATCTTCACATGCAACTAGAATTGTAGAAAGCACAAAGCAAATCAGCAGGCTACCTAAATGAATGGGTATTTAGCTGTTTCAGCGTAGCTTTACCTGACATCTGAAACTGATATTGCTTTGACTGCTATTTTATATGCAGTTATGGAAAATTGTTCTCTGAATCATGACTACCTCAGGGGTTCTTGTTTGAAGATGGAGGATGCCCACTTCTGGGGAATTCCTTCTGCCATATTTTATCCTTAGATTCTTAAATCAGAGTCCTCGGTGGTGCATAGGACTTACTAACATTCAGCCATGGAAGGGATTGGTTTTACACACAAGTACTGTCAAAGGATTAAATTCCCCAGATGAATTACTTAAGTGGTGCACTACCTCTTGATCCTCAGGTTTGCTGTTGGGGGCAATAGCCCTGTTAGGACTATTTGTCAGAAGGTTAATTGTTTAATGTTTTCTATTTTGCTTTTAGATGATTTTGATAACAATCAGATCTCTTGCTATGAAATTGTAGCTTTCCTTAGTCTTCTAAGAAAGCCTTGCCTCTATTAAGTATCTGGCTAATTTCTTGCCTAACTTCAGTGACATGTTTGGCTACTGAAGGGTCTCCAATGTGTTCTCTTTGTAGAAGCTTGTAATACTGCAGTCTTTGCACGTTTCCCATTTAAAGCAGTATTCCTTTTTTACACCATTTCCACTGGAATAAGATGTCTTTCTCACTTAAGTTTTCATCTATGAAAGGATTGTGATACTTCATTACTTTTACAAAGTATTGAGAACTTTGGCCAGTAGCACATGTATGGCTGTTAAATATCATGCTACACTTAATTCTAGTTAGGATTCCTAAATAGAGATAGTATGATTTTCAGAGGTGGTGAGCAAATGCAACTGAACTGAAAGGTAAGCCAATAAGTATCTAGGAAATCAAGCTGCTTACATTTAAGTGACTAACTATATTGACTATAAGAATCTGGATCTCAGGAAAGAGTATGAATTATTACTATGTGCTGGAACTGTCAGTATTTAAACTTGAATGTGCCCACATATAGAACTAGGTACCTAAGCTTTTACATCTGAATTTGGAGAGAGCTTGACATTTAGAAAATGCTGAGCTCTCATCTTCTGCAACTTTGGCATATCCCAAGCATCTCAGAGGAGGCATCTAAAGTTACTAAATACTTTGAAACTTTTGGCTTTAGAATTTAGGCTCTGCTACCCATTTTCTCTTTATTGGGATGCAGCCACTTAGAGCACAGGCTGGAAAGAGAGGTATTTTCTTCAAAAAATTTGTTCTCCAAATTCACGTTGGTATCTAAATCAATGTACTCAGAATTTTTGCTGAAATTTGTAGAGAGAGCATGCTCTTAACATATGTTTCATGTTGGAGAACGAAACAGTCTTTTTGCAGTCTGACTCAGCCTTATTTGCATTGCAGGCTTTGACTATGCATGAGGACATACATGTAGACTGAGCTTTTGATACAAAGGTAAAAATTATATGCATTTGATGCATCATTTCTTACATGAATCAACCTTTAGTGCTATTAAACTGCCTCTGTGGAATTTTTTAAAGAGTGCTTGTGCCCTGTGAGATTTCATTCTCTCTGTTCCCCAAGCCTGCCTGTTTTAATTTTAAAACAAACAAATAACTTCCCTACCCGCCTCACCCCCCATCAATCCTGAGGAACAAACTGTCAGCTTTAGAAATGCTGTAAACATGGGGACAGTAAATGGCATTTTTCTTATAATCTTGTCTTTGGGAAGGAAGATCTGAATGAAGAGGTGATAATCAGAAGCAGCTGGAAAATATGTCTGTAAAGAAATTAATGGAATATAGAGCACTGACACTTCTATTAAAATAACAAAACAAAAAAATCTCAGAGTGTATGTGTAGGAATATAATGGAGGTAAAGCTGATTGCTTACAGTATGGTAATAATCCCAGGAAGAGTGTTTGCAGCTCTGGTTGCTCTGCTGCATGGCTTTTGAGCCATCTTGTCAGAGTATATGTGAGAAATTACCATCGTTATACTGAATCTGGAAAAGGTGGATGTGGTTCTTTGGGCTTGGTGGGCTTCACAGGGGCCAGGGGCCTGGGCAGCCCTTAGGTCTCTGTTCATCTGTAGCCAGGGTGGGGGCTGATTTGGCATTCAGTTCATAGGAGATCTGTCACTGAGCTGCTCGGTCTGATCCCTTGCAGTGGTCTCTCCAGTGTGTTATTCTGGTCTCGCCTGTCCTGACCTGGAAGGGCTTGAGGCACTGATGCAGAGCCAGCGCTACCCTCACCTCACATTGCCCAGGCATTCCCCTTAAGCTGGGAGAGGATTTCTACAGACAGATCAAGTAGTTCTGTGTTTGCTACATGGTGCTTCATATGGAGTCTATAGGGTCCATGGGGTGTGAAGTCAATCACCATCTACCTGTTTGCATGTGCATGCATATTTATTTTGCAGGTAGTTCCTGGAAGTACTCCTTGCCATAATGTCCCTGGCGACTCGACAGCTTTCTTATAAGTGACTGCTCCTAGGACCGGGTGGAAAGACATGGCTATTGGGGACTGAGAGGTTCTGGCTAAAATGCAGGCATGTGGGGTGGATAAGAAATAACAGTGTGTGTGGGCAAATGAATGCCAGCAGTATTCTGCAAGTACAGAGTCCATCTTCATTGTCTTTACTTAGCTGCAGAAGTCACAGCCATCAGCATCAACAAAACAGTCCTATAGAGTAAAGGCCATCATCTTTTGGCAGCCCTGTAGCACAGTGGTGCTCTCATTAGCCATGCCTCAGGGAGCAGTGGAAAGGTCCTGTCTGGCTCTGAACATCCACTGAATCAGCAGAGCACTGCATCTTGGCATTGGTGGGAAGGAAATCTGGCCTCCAGGTAGTACTCTGTAAAATGTAAGCAGGTTCTTTTATTTCCTTTTAGTGGCCCAGATTGAATACTATTGTGACCCAGTCAGACTCAGTTCATCTGATTCTACTTGCACCTGCCAAACCCATCTTAATTGCAAAATAATTTATTTATTAAATTACTGGTGAATGCGTATGTCAGTCTTATGCTACGTGACAGAGCAACTCTGCCTGTCCTTTGAAGACTCCGGATAGATTAGGGCTTCAGCAACAGTAAAATTCCCCTTCACTTCAGCGGCTCAAGAAGTTTTTGGTGGAGAAATGCTAGACAGCATGGATTGTAGCTCTCTTGTTCTATAGCTACTAATGTACATGGTGTGTGCTTCAGCTTGTGCCTCTCTTGGCATGATTTACCAAAATTAAGCTGGCATAAAGAAATAAAAAATATGGAAAAAATGTAGTGAAGTAGAATAATTTTCTCTGTACACCAGAAGTATTTAATCCAAAAATCATGAAAACTCTTATTCCTGAGTCTCAGAAAAGGGCACTGAGTCATGGTACACAATCTCCTGTTACAAATCTCTCAAAAATGGCAAATATCAGTTTGCACACTGAGATACACATCCTTATTTGGCAGACTCATACAAACTGGCAAGTGGGATATGTTTCCTATAGCCCTGGTGTTGCATATACCCATCTATGTGGCCCATTCACCTTTTTGATGTCACTTATACATTCTGAAGGAGCCAGGACTTCTCTGTTCTGTTAATTATTTTCTGTGACATAAGGGAAGTCCCTTAACTTCTGGTTTATATTTCTGCCCAATTAGTATAAAATGCAGAGATAGACGTACTTGGATGCTACAGGAATCAGCCTTGGGTAAATTCTCCACTGGGTTCTGTGGGCTACCCAACTAGCTCCTTGGTGCTTTTGGAAAGAAGCAGACCTGCTTTTGACATCATATTTTGTGTGTGATGATGATGTAGATAAGTAAAAGGCAAACACTTTTGGTTTGCCAATGCTGCTCGACTTTGCAGCAATAACAGTTAAAATGGAGGTTGGATGAGATTAAGTAAACCATTTTTTGACAGTCTAATTTTCTAAGTGAAATTAACTGTGGGCAGATGCTGGGAGGTGCAGAGAAGCAGGCAGTGAAGGGCATGCTGCGGGAAAAGGTGTCTTTCTTTACCAAGGACTCATCTCCAGGAAATACAGGCTGTCCTCCCAAGGTCTGCAGCTCTCCAGCATTTGCAAAGCAGTGACTGCCTGTGAGAGGAACATCCTGGGATTCCCCTCCAAGGCACTGTGAAGCTGTCATTTTTTATCAGTTTCACTGCTGCTTCCTGTTTATGGGAAATTCCTGGTGGGAACAGGATTGTTTTGGGTTGCAGTTCAAATAAAGTCGAAGGAAAAGTCCCGAGAGCCAGGACCTTGCCTGTTTTGGCCACTTCAACAATCCAGTCCTGTTGCTGTAACTCAGCTTTTCAGCCTTTCTTCTGGTGCCTTCTCCTACCAGGAGCTGGATTTCTGTCCCATCAAATAGTGGGAGGCTTGGTAGGGGCAAATCCTCCATGTTACGCTACCCACCTTGTTGAATTTTTCTGGTCAGTGAGTCACAGCCAATGGGGGGCATTTCTACTTTGGTTGTGTAAAACAAGCCTGGGTGGTTTCTCTCAGCTGAGGAGGCTGAGCAGCCCGGTTAGTCCCGGCAGGAAAACCCACTTGGCTGGGGGTCTTTCCTTGATGTTTTCCCACATGCTTCTTGTCTTTACCCGCAGGGTTTGCACGGTCTTCCTGTCTCTGTCTGTTAGTGCTGGCCTTCGTTTTGCTCAAAGGAAGCTTTGTCTCCCTTTGACCCTTACTGCTTTTGGTCCTGTCGAGCTGTTTCATGTCATTGGCGGTATAAATGAGTTCCTGCTCCTGGTGGTCTGTCCCCTTAGTGTTAGGTGACAGTGGTCTCTCTCCTCTTTCCAGTTACTGTTTTAAAGGGCGAGGAATCACTGATCAAAATGCTCATTATGGAGAGAAAAATAGGTCATCTGCTGAAAGGTTGCAGCTGCCACTGAAGAATGCCATGTGGCTAGCAAAGATTTTCTCTTCATCCCCTGAAATGTCTGCACCTCTTCTCTCTTTGTATTTTAGGCACAGGAATGAGGAACGGTATTAAGGGATAAAATATCCCCCTCATTATCATTAAGAGCATGGCTTCATGGCCTCTTTTATAAATCAGTAACAGAGGGTAATGGAGCAGAAGGTTCTCTCTGAGATCTTAATTAATCCAAGCAGAGATATGCGTCTGTGATGTAAGTTAGGATTAGAAATTAGCTCTAAAACTAAAACAGCCTATGCAAAATTGATGTACACTGGCCTATAAAACAATTCAGTGAATGAGTTCCCATTTGTAATGTGGCATTCCTTGAAATAACTGGCCAAAAGAGTCTTCGTCAGAGGAGGTAGTAAAGACTGAATGAATAATTTTATCACTTGAAGTGAATTTATGATGGTGTGGAGAGCATGACCAGTCTGTTCTTTCACTGAACCAGAGCCTAGCATATTACCCTGCCCTTATAAAAAGATGCTCTTTTTACTTTTTGAGCTGCGCCTTGAATGCAGAGGCCTGCGATTGGGATGGGAGGTTCAGTCAAGCTCCAAAAGAGGGAAGGCAGCCAGGAAAATAAGTGTAAGAGTGTCTATATGGGCATCAGAGAAGAGAGAAGGGTTGGAGGAATGACAGGCTTCCATGTCAGAAAGTGAACTTCTTCCCTACACACGCCTGCGGGAGTGGGCGTAGAGGGGAGGCTGACTGCCTGACTTGCTTCTGGAAATCTTCCATGTTTTCAGCAGAGTGAAAAGAACGTTATTTTTATTACTATTAAAAAGTGCTTCTGCACTTACAGTGTCTTTAAGTGAGTATTACTGTGCTGCTCAGTGGAAGGTTAGCTCAAAGTCAGTGGATATGTTCAGCCTAATGCCTTGGGAGGCCTTGATCTGCATTTCACCTGTGTGTTCTCAAAACTGAGTACAAAGGATTAGGAGGTTCCTATGGTCAGTAATGGGATACAGGAGGCCTTCACGCGGGGCAGGGGGGCTCTTTGGTGAGCTGTGGAAGGGGAAAGTGAAGGCAGTGAGGATTACAGGCAAGGAAAGAGGCAAGAAAAAGTGTGTAAGAGGACAAAGACTGGTCCTGGGGAAAGGAAGGTGATTAATGAACATTTCCAAAGACTCCAAGTATATGGAGTATCCCTCCTGGGGGCGAAGCATTAGCCTGCTCTGAAAGCAGGCGAGGGGGGGCATGGCACAGGGGCAGAAGGATAATGGTGGTGGAAAGGGGGTGGCTCCTGCATGTGCTCAAATCCCTCAGGAAACTTCCTAAGCAAGATAAAATTTTCCAAGGGATGAATGCTGCCAAAAAAATGGATTTTATAAAGTGGGGGGCTTTGTTTTTTGTTTTTGTTTTGTTTTGTTTTAATTTATTTTTCTTTTCACCTACTGCTTGGTGCTGTATTGAGGTTGTATGGTTATATCTACCACGTCCCCTGAAGCTAGTTGGGTAAAATGTCTCATTTCAGCCAAAAGAATACAGGAAGATGAGAATGATAAAGTGTTCAGTGGTCACTTGCCCTTGTGAGTAATAGGGGCACTGAAGACAGGGGTGTTTGCCAGGACGATGCCTTGGATGGGCACTGATGCTGTGGTACCTTTGCTCAGTCCGTCCTGGATGTTCCCCTGCTAGCTGGGGAAGGCAGCTGGGATCCCTTTGCTCCTCCTGATGGCAGAAGCAGGTTTGACAAGCCCGGTACAGTCTGAGCCCTTAGTTTCCTGGGGCTGAAGTGTGTGGAGGCAGTTATTCTGGCCATGATTTTGTTATTTTTGTAGTTAGGTTAGGAAGAGGTAGCTTTCTGACAGGCACTCTGTGTACTCCTTTTGTCAGTGTTACCATCCCTGGGAGTGTCAGCCAAAGCAGCGTGTACAGTGTGTGCCACAGAAAAATGATCATCGCTGACCAATCTTTTCCTTGCTGGCAGCACTGAGGTGGAAGGGTATTCCCGGCATCTCTGTGCGCTGCAAAGTCTTTGTCACCAGCAATTAAGGATTGGATATGATTTTAAAGAATTATATTGGCATCCACTAAAGAAGAACTTAACTCTTCCAAATCAAGTCTGTATTTGGCCCAAAACCTGTTTTGAAGGCGGGCAGCTAATAAAAAGAAAGCAAGTCTAAGAAATGTTGTTTTCTGCCTCAAAGAAGGACAAAATTAAGGAGAGGCATGACCATGCCTCTGGTAGCAATGTACTACCTGGGGGGACAGGGAGAAATCACAAATCCCCCAGCAAGCTTGGGGGGGAAATGGAAACCTCCTTATCTAGCAGGTCAGGTCCACACTCGTTCTTCACCTTTCTTCACATTCTTACCCCTTATGTCTGTTTTAGGGACCAGAAACCCAGTCCTGCTAGGAAACAGAGTGGTTGCTTCCAAAGCATGGGATGGTGCTCCCCACTCCATTTTCAGTCTCCTCTCTTTTTAGCTCATTAGGGAGCCCTTGCCAATTAGGCCTCCCAAGAGCCAGCTAGACAGGAATAAGTCTGCAGTGAATGTATCAGATTGATTGCATATGTCATTTATACTGCTTGCGAGTAAATGATTGTGTTCTTTGGGTAGTTCATAAATTTGTCTAATTCTTCACGTAATCCTCACAGAAAAAAGAAATACACAGGAGACTAGTCAAGGGCACCATTCCTCAGCAGGAATAAAAAGAATGTGAAATTTTTAGACCGAGCTATTTTGGAGAGCTGACAAATCCAAAGAGCATTTAATAACACTTTTGAAAATGAAATCCAGTGCTCTATTATTATTATTATTATTATTATTATTCCTTTCAGACCTTTTCCTGAGTTTTTTGCCCCAGTCTGGTCAATCACATGATCAAAACTCAGGGGGGTGAGTTAAACTGTGGGAAGGATTAGCTCCAGCTTTATTGAGAAATAACTCTTCCTCAGTGATGTCGATGTCCCAAAAGAGGAAAAACGAGAGGACTCTTTGGGGACCTGTACCCATTGACCCATTGGTTAATTAGTATTAAGTAATTACTGCACTTTGATACTGGCTATAACTGAATTTTATGAGCACAACAGAGCATAAGGCTGAAAGAAGCAGCAAAGTTTACTAGAACGGAGTAGAGTGGTAGAGTCCTGGACCTCCTCTGTACATGTGTCCCAGGCTTAGGGTGTGGGGCAGAGCTGGTGGCCCTGATATCCTTCTGTTGGAGAAGTGTGTCACCTAGACCAGGTGCATGAAGGACAGCTGGTTTTATGTCTGCAAAATATATCTACCCCTCTTTAAGGTTTGGAAGTGAACTGATGTCCTGGCCTGCCTCTGCCAGTGATGTGGCAAGTCACATAAAGGAAGGAGTGTGGAGATGTGAGCTCTCTGCACTTACCCCCATAGCCGCTTTGGAAGAATGTGGAAAGGAGGCACAAGCTGTATGAGATTTGTGTTACTACAGCAAAGGATAGGCATCCTGCTCCCCCTGCCCTTCCATCTTCCTGCCCCAAGCTCCTGCAGCATATTTCTGGTGGGCACATCATTCCTGCATCATAGTTGTCCTCTTCTCCTACTATTTTTCTACCCTAATTCATCTTGTTCCACATTGTCAGGCAGGCCTAGCAGTAAACTAAAGCAACGGTTTATTAATCAAAGCCCAAGACAAAGGTATTAATGTTTAGAGGACTGATGACTATAAGCAGAGCAAACTCTATGTGGCTATAGCTTTCACTTAAAGTGAGGTTCTTCTCTAGCTGTTCTCAGTACATCTCACTCAAAGGCCGCGTAGCACATACTAACTTGAGGTGGATGACCTGATCTCTTCCCACGTCAGATAATTTCTTCAAGTTCTGGAGGAATTCAGTTTCCTGCATAATGTTTCTGGCCTTCTGTTTAATAAGAATAACAGGCTAGCAGCAAAGCACTTTGCTAAGACCTGCTGCTCCTCTCCTACAGTCAGTCTCTGGGTTACCCTCTCCCCAGCATGAAGGAAGGTTTTAGGAGAGAGCATTGGTAGCTCCATGTTGTCCTCCTACATGCACCTGTGCACACATATTGTCTCCTCTGCACTTCTGGGAGCAAACGGCATCGTTTCCACATGCTCTGTGCAGGGTGAGAGGACAGGATGGGCAGGGAGGCTTCCCTGAGAGACATGATTGTAGCATTGGTGATGGCTATACACTGATGGTGGGTGATTTCTCTGAGGAAGGAGCAGTCCTTGTCTTCCTCACATCTGACTCACCCCACAGCCATGGCAAAATTACCTTCCCTACCTTGTGCTAGTGAGGGGGTGCCCACCACTCCCTTCACTCCCACCTGGAAGGGCTGAGCAACCAGGTGAGACAAAGGCTGATCATTTCTCTGTCTCAGGTGGCCACCACGAGCAGGGTTGGGACCCATCCACCCACTGTACCCCATCAGAGCTTGTGTTGCCTCCTGCTGCAGCCCCTGTACCATTGCCATAATCCTGTCAGCTGCCATCCAGGAAAACCTGTGCGGGCATGTATGCAACATGAGTGGAAGAGGAAGGTTTGCTGGATGTGGTGAGGGAAAAGCATGCAACAGGTGTCTGTTTTAGAAGGGGATGAGTACTTTAGCTCCATGTGTTGCCAAGGGAGGTGAGAAAAGTTAAGGTCAGTAACATGGCCTTCCAGGACCATCAGTAGTGACATGCTGGAGTCCAGCTAGAAACTGATTTCAGAAGAGCATGATTTAAACCTGGGGTTGCTCAAAACAAGGTAGAGCTCCAAGTACTGTATCAGTAGCTACTTGGTATAGGGAGAGGAAAACTGACTTTTGTAAATACAATTTTAACCAACTTTAATTTTCTGGGTCTCTTTAACAGAGACTGAAGTATCTGAAAAGGAAGACATAAAGCCTTTTGAGAATCTGAAGTTCAACAAATTACCAGAACTAAAAGGTACCAGTATACATCTAAGGCTTTTGGAACAACTAATGTGGAATCACAAGAATAATGAATCGTGGGCTTCACCCCAATCCTGGTGAAGTCCACAGGAGTCTCAGCATGCTTCTTCAGGTGGAGGATGACATTCCAAGTGCATAATAAATAGAGTTGTTGGTTTCTTTAAAGGACCAGACAGCTTTATGAGTAACTTGTATTTTAGCAAGTTATGACTAGCTGTTTGTGGTGAGAGGAAGTTGTTGTAGTGCTTGTTACTGACTGCTTGCTGAGGTACTTCAGAGCGTAATTAGGGAGAGGGAAGGCTAGTGTAGGGTCCTGGAGAACCAGGCTAGTTCCTGGCCAAGTGCCTCCATTTTTTAAGACCTTTTTGGTGTGGCCTTTGTAAGAAACTTTGAAAGCAAATACAGAGCTACTAGGCAACGAGCATTTATCCTGAACTGATGAGGTAAGATTTGGAAGTGTAGGTATCTGCTGTGCCAAACAAGGGGCATGCCCTGAAGCCGCAGAATAAACAAACGATGACTGGTGGTAACTCAGAGCAGAGCAAAGTTAAGAGGGGACTCATAATTAGGAGAAGTTGGTACTTGAACCAAGACCATTGTTGGGATTTGAAGAACCTAGAGGAGGGAGTGGAAAGTAAGTTGGGAACTGGCCTGAAGCCTTATGAAATCAGTGGGAAGTCTTGCCTTGGCCTTCAGGTCAAAACATGAGTGTAGAGGATGAGGAGCACCTGAAGGATTGAAAACACCCGTGCAGATGGGGGGAGGAGGAGGAGGAGGGTGAAGGGCGCTGAAGGTACAGAGACAAGTAGAAGATTTCATATTAGCTGAAAATCCCACAAAGGTCCAGAGGTTCCCATGAATTCTCATGGGCTTCTTTCTTCCAAACACTTGGGGCTTCTTATGGCTAACTTGGTGGGGGTACTTGGTGAAACCACAATAACCACTGGAGTTGCTAGGATACTCAGTTATATTAAAGAGGGGATTAAAATTCAACTAGAAGGTGTAAACCTACATGGCATAGAATTGAGGGTGGTCTGGAATATCATGTGGAAGGTTGCCATCTCCTTCAGTGGCAGCAATTGGAAAAAATTTGATAAAAGCAGTCACATGAGGAGGCAGGATCAGTGTACAAGAGATTTTAAAGAAGAAAGGTTACAGGAGACAGTCCTGAGGCTTCCTGTACTGTGAAGGAGATAGTATCTAAAAATATTTTTAAAGAAACCAAAACTGTGAAGGTAACATGTTCATTTCCTCCTGTTTTTCCTGTTGAATGAAGAAAAAAAAAAAAAGATGACACACTCCATACTGTAAAGTTGGTATAGTAATGTAGAGCCAATCAAAGGATATACTTCCTTTCCCAACACCTCATCAACTGCTGCAGCCGGCTGTCACAAAAGGTGGTGGCACGTGAAATAAACACTGTGGATTTATTGTTGAAAGACTGGCAATTTTGCAGCAGAATGAAATATTTGTGTTGTAGCACCTGAAGAATGAAATGGTGGTACTGCTCACAAGCAGGTATTGGGAAGTAGCTCCTGTACAACCCATGTGCAGCCCTGCACAATTAGCTGTCTACCTACCTCTTCCCATTTGTCACTCCTGCTCACACGCATCATTTCTTTCATGCTTTTAGAGATAGTCACGGTGATGCTAGCGCGGCATCCCCAGCAGACCGCTCATCTAATCTGCTGTGGCAGTTCCTCTTCTATGTAGGACACTGCAGAGCAAATTAAGTTTTTGGTGTCTTCATCCTCTTCTGCAAATGGCTTCTTTCTTTGGTCCTGCTTTAATTTATATTACTGTCCACCTTCTTTAACCATGTTGGTCTGTCCCTCATCTTTGGCCTTGCAGTGAATCCAGTAGCTGTTTTCCTGCAAATGGCAAGTGTATTTTCAAGGCCTAGGCTTTAAATTGCTGTTCTGGCAAAAAAAAAAAAAAAAAAAAAAAAAGAATATAATATTCCTCTCACGCCCTTGACATGAAAATAACAATGTGAACAATGGGAGCTGGCCGGAGCCAGCCTGACGCTGGAGCGCACCGTGTGGAAGGAGGTTGAAGAGGAAAAAAAAAACAAACCACATGCCGTGGAGGGAGGATGTTCGGCAGACTATTTGCATCAGAGTTTGAGAACCCACACAATAAAAATGAAAGTGCAGAGTGCGGGCCAGCTGCTTGTGATAAGATCACATTGTTGGAAAGGGGAGAAATGTACTGTCTCCACACTAGCTGGGCAGGCAGCAAAAGTACACCATGAAATAAATGCTGAGATTGCACATGCAGCCCTTCTTCCTTGGGTGCTGACATATCAAGCGATTTTGATTGATTTTTGTATGTCACGGTATGCCACAGGCAACCTGGGAGAATTACAGCAGATGTTATATCATGCAGGGGAATTGTGCAGAGCGTGGATATGAAGGGGAGCTAAAATCAATCATTTTTAACAAGTAAGTGCAACTTTGTGCAGTTCCCCAGCAGCGGTAGGGCCGTAACTGATGCGATGGCTTTATTGCAGCTGTTTGTGGGTGCATTTGGCCTTGAACAGGGAGGAAAGAAGGCTCTGCTGTGGCTTGAACAGAGCTCTCGTTTGTTCTCTGCACAGCTCTGGGATTCGGTTCCTCACATCTGTGGCAAATCATCTTATTTACCACCTCCAGTGACCAATTCAGATGTCTACAGAAATGGCAGTTTCAAAAATTCACAGATGCCATTAGAGATAATGGGCTAGCTGGATTTTTTTATCATACATTTAACATATGCCGTGATCAGACTGCAGTGTTGGCTTCAAACTCTGTCACCTAATTTTTAACTCTTGTTTCTTTTAATGAAAATTATTAGAAAGAATTAAAAAATCCCAAACATCTGAATTACCTTTCAAGTACCTGCATGCCTTCCTCAAGCATTATATAAGGTTGTAGGGCTGAACTCTGTTTGCATTTATTCTGGTCTGAGTTCCTAGGTGATTGCCACACCAAAATAAATGAGTGCGTGTCATCATTTTAAGATGATCTTGATTTTAGCCAAGTACACTAACAACGTCCCTTTGCCAAAAAATTGGGCCTGGTTCCTTAGTCTGTTTCTTTCTTAATCTCAGACCGACTGACTCGCATTATTAAGGGAATGTGTCCGTAGGAATCAATACTAAATTCTAATGCTATTTTCTCAGATTCCTTGTGTATCAAGAGGGTTGGTAGATACAAGTTTTCCCAGTTTTCTTTTCTTCAATCAATAATACATCTTCTGAGGAATACAGGCCACCTGAAGAGGATACATCTTTTACCTTCTGCCTTTGTTCTAAATGTTCACACTGAAATAATTTTATTCTCTTGACTTCATGTAAAATATGTACTAAAACAAGACCACCTTTGCTCACATTGATGAGAAATGAGGCCATCAAGCTAACTCAGGATTGTCCAGCATTTTGCATTGTTGGCGAGTGTTGTTGGTTTAACTTTATGCTCTGCGGATGACTTTCTGGGCCTTCTACACTACTTTTATACTCAGTGACAAAAAAAATGATGCCTGTGTTATTGCCAAGGAGACATGGAGGGTTTATCGCAGTGCCTGCCGGCCATTTCTCTCCACCCTCGTGTGTGCAGGTGCTAGCATGTAACAGTGCTTTCACCTCCAGTGCTCTCACCTGCTTTGTCCTCCAGGGCTCCTTCCCTCCTCCTACAAAGTCAGAGCTGCTTAAAACTGTTAGGGAGAACTTTTAGGATGAAGTGCCTGAATACCATGACAGCAGCTTCATGTCTCCTCTGATGTAAAGCATGGACAACACCTTCTCTTTATTGCCTTCTCCACGCTCGCCCTTGGACATGAAGAATACCTGATGTAGGGAGACCCAGCCTAAACTGGGGCAACTGGAGAACTTCATCACAGAGCATGGTGCTGTGTAATTGCTCCCTCCCAGCAAAAGGTTGCTAAGCTAGCCCCCAAAACGAGGGATTCTTCTGCATCCTTTGTGACCCCTGCGATGGCTGTGCCTAAGAGAATACCCTTGTCTGTAAAAGGACACCAGGCTGTGCCCTGTGGCCATTGTGGACCTGGCCTCCCAGTATAAATGTGTCTATCTAGAGGTAAATTCCACACACTCCAGCATGGCTTTATCAAGTGAGCTGGCTCGTACCTTTTATACCAGTGTGTGAAGACATTCCTGGTGTTCTTTCCTGTGTTGCTAGCCTGTTAAATAAAAAGGTCCCATTTTAACAGCTTTTTTTTTTCTGGCTATCAAAGGCATTGACAGGACTGGCCCTACGGTTTAGCACCACAGGCACTGGTGGTGGCTGTGTGGAGCTGTAGAGGTTTGTGAATGTATTGGGTTGGGATTATTGCAGGAACTGTGTGTGGATTGGGCCTCTTTAGCAGAACTGTTTAAAAATTACTTTCCTGTGCTCAGAATTAAATGTAAGATGCATTTGTCTGAGTGGAGATGCTGGTCCTGTGCTCATGTTTAGCTTGATTTTTTTTTTTTTTAATTTTTGTGAGCTGTTGAGCTATGATTGATGCACACCTACAAGTGAATATATATTTGTGAGAGCCCACCTGGCTTACTAAGTAAGCCCGCTGGTACAGTGGCTAGAAGACAGACCATGAAGTCAAGCTTCAGGCTTCAGATTGCTACTCATTCAGCATAAAAATGTGAGCAAATTATTTAACTTTTCAGTGTCTTTATAATTCCTCCTCTTTAAAACAACTTTGCAGAATTTGGTACTGGAAGGATCTTGTGCTTTTTGCTCTGCCAGGTCAGCATTTGCTCAGTCAGACTGATGTTCTTTGTCAATTGTATCAATGTTAGGGAGAAAAAGAGCCCTAACTAACTAGTCTGTCGGTAATTGGTGGGGATTGTGGCCTGCAGATTAATTAGGATGTTTGTTCCCCATTTGCTGATACTTAAGTAGGTACATGAAGAGCATTACTGAAACAGTGTTTCCTGGTGTTTTAGAAAGTATAACCTTCCACGCTTGGCTATATCCCTAGAAAGTTGACTGGTTTTGGTTTTTAATTCTAGCTGTGCTTTTTTTTTAAAAAAGGGCTTTCATGGAAAGTGAACCTTTACACAAAATTATACCTGTATAGATTTTTCTGAGCCATGCATGGTACTAGGGGACAAAGTCCGTGCTATTCTGTAGGAGAATCTTAAAGAAAAATAGTAGAAACATGCATCACAAACTATAAAACACTGTAAGTTCTCAGTAAAGTCTGTTCAACTCTTTTTCTCCCTTCTAAAGAGAGACTTTTCCATAATCCTTTTCTATATATACATGGATTTATTTTTCATTATTATTTTTATTAAAAGAATTGTGTTTTAAGAACTGCTCAATCCACAGGGCTTAAACAAAGAATTAATGTCTGAATTGTCATCAGAATGTAATTTTTAGGCTGAAAATCCTTCTGGTATGGGATGCTTGTAGCCTAAAAGCTTTCTGCTATATAAGGAAATGGATTTTATTTAACTTTCTCAACCATGGTCTATGCACACAAGAGAGGAGCATCCAAATTCAGACTAAGAATAGAAACTTTCTAATGACATTAATGAGTTTCTGCCATAGCTCTGTAACTAGTAGTCAACAGTACAGTCTGTGTAATTACTCATCTCTGCTTTCATGAAGGCTAGAGGTCACAGGTGGGCTTTCTTGGTCATTTTACTATATCAAGGTCTTTTTGTTTCAAAGTCTATGGTTGCAGCTATTTGGATATGGGCTATGCTTTGTCTTTCCTGTGGCTGTTCCTCCCACTGTTTTGGCTCTCTGAGCTTGGGCCGTGAAGGCAATGACAAGGCTCTTGCCTCAGGATGCTGTCGGTTCTGGGACTCCTGAAATCCCAGTCCTTGCCTTAGCATCCCATGTTTTCCAAAGTGGACAGCAAGTCTAGTTGCTGAAGACCAAGCTGCCAGGGAACACGTGCAGCTCAAATTCCCAATCCTTCATGTGTTCCCCTTCAGCACAGTGGGCTGTGCTGGGGTCTGTGCACAGTCATACCAAAATCAGCTCTTGAGCTCGCTGGCGCAAGCAGCTGTGCCGAGTGGTGGGATCCAGCCTCCTGAGATCAATTCCTCTGGTGCCAAGGGGACAGCTGGTGGCTCCCGAGTCATCTCTGAGTAAGGGGGATGCAAGGTGCAATGGGGGGAAGCAGGCAGGCTGAGTCTGACCCTCTGGCTTTGGCAGCTGTCTAATGCCAGCTGATTTTCTGGGGTGAGAGTGACACTTAACCACCTTTTCTTGAGGCTGTATCCACAGAGGGGGTAATACTGCTACGGGGTACTTTCTTACAGACATAGTATTTAGCTTATTAGCATTTCATTGGTGCTTGAAAGCACAGATCTGTTTCAGGGAAATGAAACCAACTGTGCCCCGTATTGACCCACACATCATACCTTCCCAGTTCAGTGAAGTGAGGTGTAACCATTTTCCCTGCAGAGCACCCTCCCTCCCGCTGACTGGGAAACACCGAGTGTGTAAAACACTTTGGTGGCCCATGGCACAGTACAGAGGTGCAGTGCCATGCTGAGCTGCCTGTGAGCTGGCCCCTGCCTGTGGGAGCCCACCAAACCTTTTCTTGCTTGGTAATGAAGCACAACAGGCTGCTTTGCACATCTGCTGAGATGCGTTTCTTGTACTTGTGATGCTTCATATTGATTCCTCTCTCTGAGATTGGATTTTGCTTTTCACTGTAAACTGTCAGTAAGTCCCTTGGTATTGGGGGATTTAAGTGGTTTCAAACCCAGCAACAGGAGACTCAGACCTACAGATCCATGGCTCAGGTGAATGTGATGGTGGAACCATGTGCAGTTCTCTACAGCAGGTATTACCATTATACATAAAGGATACTTAAAAGCAAAAGAGCTACAAATGCTATGAACAACTTTTGCCTCCCCCTCTCCCCGAGTAATGTCCAGTTCTGCCTGACTGTAGGCCATGGGCCAGAGAGATTTGGTGAGGAAGTTGCATGACACGAACAAGTAGGATCAAAATGGGCATCCCACGCTCCTGTTGGCTTTGTGCACTGTGTGGGCTGGTCTTCTCAAATGACAAAATTAAATTAAGAAGTCTCTTTTTACTCGAGGAGTCACACTGGAATATTTCTACCTAACTCAGCTCTCTGTTGTATGCAAGTATAACTTATCCAGGTGGCACAGACAGAGGTGCCCAGTAATACAGCCTTCCTGATAAAATGATACTACTGAGAAGGGCAGCATGTAAATATTGGTCTGACATTTGGGGGTTTCCCCACGTCAGCCACAGGTTCTTCTCCTGCCTTTGAAGTGGTCATCATTTAATCTGCCTGCGTATGTTCATTTGCCCTTTTCTAACAGCTAGGAAAACCTCTTCTTTTCAAGTCTCCCAGGGCGCTGCCAGGTTTAAGTCATTAAACTTCAGATCTGTGAATGGAAGGCTCTATTAACTTTACTGCTTAATTGTATTATATTATTGTTTTTATTACTGTGGTTGTTCTTTAACAAACACAATGCTTTATAATCTCTATCCTAAAGAAATCCCATTTCACAGAGAAAGAACCATATGCTGTAGTTACAAGCAGGGTTGCTATTAAACACCAGGCTGTTGCTAAGTTTCTGCTGGTGTTCAGGATCTCAGAGGTATCCCCTTATTTTACTGCCTGTGACTGGGAGCAATAGTGAAGAGTGACTGCGACAGGAAGAACAGTGGCTCGCAATGGGCTCCTACACCATCCACTTTAAAAGGAGACATGGATCCAGAGGCAGCAGCCCTCACAGTAAAGAAGACTGCTTCCATGTGGAGTTGTGTCCATGGGGAAGGTTGGGCATGATTTGCATCTTGGTGGGGTCTTGGATATCTAGTAAGGGTTGTACTTGGAGGGTATATTTGCTTTGAGGGAAAACACTGATAAAGTGGTAGCCCAGCTTTCCTCTTGCTTCATTGTGCAGAGGTCTTCTGGGTCATGGCTGGAATAGGGTGTTGATAAAGCCAAGTTTTCTCCACCTCTGTGGAGAAAAGCCCCTTTCATTTCAGCATGAATGTAATTTGGACAATCTGGAGTAATCTAAGGTCACTTTAAATTCTCTTTCACTTATATTGGTGTAAATTTGTGGTCTTCTGTGGAGTCCCTTATCATTTATGTTGATATAAAGGAGAGATGAATCAGTTCCTATGGGCTTTGCTGACTGGGAGGAGGCAAAATTAAACACTGTTGTGGTTTAAACCCAGCTGGCAACAAAGGACCAGGCAGCTGCTCACTCACTCCTTATCCTGGTGTGATGGGGAGGAGACAATAGAAAGAAACGCCCGTGGGTCGAGACAGGACAGGGAGGGATCACTCACCACTTATGGTCATGGACAAAAACCAGGCTCAGCTTGGGGAAAGAACAAAATCGATTTCATTTACTACCACTCAAATCAAAACAAGGACAATGAGAAGTAAAACCAAACCTTAGAACACCTTCCCCCCACCCCTCCCTCCTTCCTGGCTCAACTCCACTCCTGGTTTCTCCACCTCCTCCCCCGGCAGCACAGGAGGACGGGGAATGGGGGTTGGGGTCAGTTCCTCACACCTTGTCTCTGCTGCTCCTTCCTCCTCAGGGGCAGGACTCCTCGCTCGTCCCCTGCTCCACTGTGGGGTCCCTCCCACAGGAGACAGTCCTCTATGAATGTCTCCAGCATGAGTCCTTCCCATGGGCTGCAGCTCTTCACAAACTGCTCCATCATGGATTGGACCATGGACTGTCCAGTGTGTGACCCTTCCATGGGCTGCAGTCCTTCAGGCACAGACTGCTCCAGCATCGGCTTTCCCATGGAGTCACGGCCATCTTGGGGAGCATCCCCCTGCTCCTGTGTGGGCTTCTCTCTCCCCGGGCTGCAGGTGGGCATCTGCTCCCCTGCTCCCCTCCACGGGCTGGGGGGGGACAGCCTGCCGCCTGCCCACGGGCTGCAGGGGCCTCCCCTCCTCCGGCGCTCCTCATCCTCCTTCCTCATTGCCCTCGGGTTCTGCAGAGGGGTTCCTCTCACATTCCAATCCCCTACTCACTGCAGGTTCCCCTTCTTAAATCTCTTCTCCCAGAGGCGCGACCACCGTCACTGATGGGCTCGGCCTGGGCCAGAGGTGGGTCTGACTTGGAGCTGGGGAAAGTTCTAGCAGCTTCTCACAGGAGCCAGCCCTGTAGACCCTCCCCTGCTACCAAAACTCCACCACACAAACCCAAAACAACACAATGTTCATGTTGCCTCTTCCTTCCTATCCCCATTTCCCTGTGGTTACCCTGTTAAGCAATTCAGAGTAGCTCCTTTTCTTTGACTCTCTAACCCATTTTACAGTCTTTGTGTTACCTCCTTTTAATAGTCCAGATACCCTTGTGAAGGGCCTATTAGAAACACCAAAGTTTAATAGCTGTATCCTCTGAACTTATCTGGGCATCTATTTAATCTCTGCTCATGTATGTCATGATAAAGAATAATGCAGGAGAAGATGACGTGTCTCTTATTCAGTAGCATCAATCTCTTCCTTCATTATTCTCTCTATTGTAGAATGAAACAAGGATAACAAAGTTTAGATCTTGTCTCTTTTGATTGCTTAATTCATTTTATAGCTGTGTATTTGTAACATAGCTTTGACAGGTATATCTCTGGGAGAAACTCTGACCTAGTTCTTGTCCACATGGGCAGAATATTGAATATTCTTACAGATGCGTTTCCTTTATAATAGGATTTTTTGTTCTTGCAATTCATTTTATTGTCTGTTAAGTTTTTTGTGAGCAAGATGATGTTAACAGGATCACAGTCAGCAGGTACAATGGACAATTGTGAATATGGTGCAATGCGATTCATTGTAAAGCAGTAGGCAGGTTTCAGAGGTGTTCTGTCTTCAGGCCACATGTTTGTTCCTCAAGTACCTGTACTCACATTCTAGAGGAAAATGGTTTTAGTAGATGTGTTAAAATAACAAGTTCCATTTCTAAGCACATCAGGAATTATGTAGCTGTGTTTGTTTTCTTAACGCAAGACCTACATTTCAGACATCCAAGGCTGCCCCTAACATTAGCAAATCAGTAATGCAACAGCAATGAAACATTTCCAATTTATTGTCATTTTCACATTGCTGAGCATCTTTTCTGCAGTTACCAAATAATATAATTTGCCTTCTTGGTCTCAAACAGTTGAGCAAAATTTGCAGGTAAGGCAAGCTGTACTAATGAGGACAAGCAAATGCTGGTATGAGTTGTGTTTCTGTGCCACTGCCCTGCATGTCAGCAAAGAATATGCAAAATCCTATATTGCTGCAGTGGAGGTGTGTGTATGTTTGGGGTGCTGGTGGAGGGAAATGGAGGAAATGGAACAGAGCCCCAAATAGATGCTGTTGGCTTGGAAAACAAAATGCTGCCTGAAGGGGTGGGGTCCGTGAGCCTACTGCTTAGTCATGCTGTGCTCCCTCTGCTTGTCTGCCTCCACAGGGGTTTGCATTGGCTTGTTTGGGTTTTTTCCCTCAGTTTTTTTGGTCATACATCCTCCTCTTACAGGAATAGTCACTGAAAGATCTTTTTTCCTTCACATGTACAGCATGTGCCTGTGTTCATGGGGTGATCTGTGCCCATGTTTAAGGAGGAGGCTGCCTTTGTTTCTGATACCTTCTTCCAGAAATGAGGCTAATTACCTTAGGGTTTTTAATGCTTTTTCTGCATGCTGGATTGCTGTTAGACTCATCATGTTTCAAAGAGATTTAATACAATCCATTACAGCATTAAGTAATTACTCATCTATTGTTGCAATAAGTAAACTGATCATAGTGATGCTTAAAGAGCATACATTGATAATGTAGGAGAGATGGAAATTTTGGAAACACCATTTTATGCTGCTTTTCTCACTATTTTTAATGGGTAGAATAGTTTCTGTCCTTGTCTCTAGCCTCTGTTGATCTCTGCTTATTTTTCCATTAATGTATTCATCACTTCTTTGCTAGACGTCTCTCTGTGATAATACGCCTATACGATGGCTATTTCCATTGTTTGCCAGTGCCTTCTGTACATATTACCTCTTTCTTTTCCAACCATGTCTAGTTAGTAACACCAAGGGGTCTTTGGGGCTGTTATGTATGGTAAGGCTATCACTGAAGACATCATTTCATGCTTTCCCTGTATACACGTTATGCAGTTGCTGTTGGAAACATTTGAAATAGCTTAATCTTTATTGCGTATTTCATTGTTTTTATTAGACACAGTCTTTGTTCAGAGAAAAGAAGGGTTGAGAAAACTAAATTTGAACTGTTTGGGGTTCAGAAAGCAGAAGAAAATGTCCCCAAAATTACAACACACTTTCTCCCCCCCCTCCCCACTGCTGTGCAGAAAAGCGTTAAATGGCTCTTCTGCCCTGTGCAGTGAATGCCTGCCTCTTTAATCCCAAACACGGGCTTTTCTGTTTGGTGTCTGTCTTGAACCAGACACTAACCAGATGTGGACTATCACTGTTTCAGCAGGCTGTAAAACAAAAAGAAGGAAAAAGAATTCGTTGGAAGTAGAAAAGTTTTGCTGGTCATATTAAACTCAGTGTCAACACTTAACGATACCATACTATAGCTCTGGATATAACTTTTCCTCTCCACTCAGTTTGGATGAGCTTTGAAAAAAAAAGTGCTTGTGGGGGTGGTTTTGCCCCCCTGTTGCAGCTGTGGTCACTGAAACACAGAAAACTGCAATGACTGGTCCAAAATCAGTGTCGGGAACAGAGCACAACATGGTTTGACCTTACAAATATTACGGTTTCTAAAGGATAGTTTTCCTAAGCTGAAGGTGTTTCTTGTGTTGTTGATGCATGTGTTGCCATTTTGCTTGCTTTATCTAAGATCAGTACTTCTAATATAACAAGCATAACGTAAGGTCAGGGTTAAAACCTGACTGTGCTGACATAAATGAGATTTTTGTCATTGACATTTGAGAGAGGCTGAAATTTCCCTGTTGAATTCTGAAAACACTTTAATGCTGCTCAAACCAGGCTGAAGATAATTTGTTGTTCAAAGAAACTGTGTGGCCTATCTCACAAGTTTTATTTTTCACCGCGGTGATCCTAACCAGACCTGCAGTCGCAGGACTGACACTGTGCAGGAGGAAACCTAGTAGTACAGCACTTGGCAATTTGCGAAGTAATTTGCCATATTTGTTTAACACTGCAGTCAGTGTGTTTGTAGAATTACTGGATTTTTCCCCCTATTTATTTTCTTTGTTTTTATTGACTTGGTGATGGGTTTGGGGCTCAGTGTGTAGGTTTGCAGAGTATTTCCTCTGCTGCTTACACCTGTTACGTAAATCCTTGGCATTAAGCTTTCTCAGCTGTGGAGATGTGTTGGTTTGGACTACACCAGCAGCAAGCATCATGGCAGTAACGGGTCTTTATCTGCATTTAACACCATCTATCCAAGGGCATCCCGGTCTCCAAGACACTGAGATACTGGGGCTCACAGCCATGGTGTTCACCACCAGCAATGTGTCTATATTTCTAAGGCTGTTGTTGCAGAATAAAAATGTTAAATATTTAATAATTTGTTTATTTAGGTAAGACATGAGGTTAAATCTTAGATTGGGAGTCTATAAAACAGGGAGAAATGCATGGGCCCATGTTCTGCAGGCCTCTAACACTTGTTTTTAGTCTAAATTGTATCCCTTTGAGAGTGGTGGGTCTGAAAAAGGACAGCAGAAGTGATTCTGGTTTTAAATTCTTTAAGTCTTTCCCTTATGGTCTGGCATGCAGCATCAAGCAATTCTTTTGTTTTGACCACTTGGATTTTAATTACCTTTTTCTTAATTCCTATTATTACTCTTAATAACATTCACTATCAGCCTCAGCCAGTATCCTGCAATAGATGGGAACTATCCTACATTTCCTACTTTAGAGAGGTGTAAGGTGATGGGGAGAGGCAGGACATTTGGGGCCAAGTTTCTGTTTGCTCATCAGTGGCACCTTGGTGGCAGCAGTGCAATCAGTGGCAGCTTTATCTGCCGTACTGTTGGTCTTCTGGAAATAAAGAACAGGAGAGGTTTTGGGTGAAAGCTTCAATGCCCGTTCTGCTGTCTTGTCTGGTTTTGTCTGTAAGTCATTTCATACACATGTTTAAATAACTTGATAAGCTTATTTAAAGGTCCCTAAACAAGACCAGAGCCAGCAACCTAGTCCCACTGAACATGCAGATGTCCCTGGGGACAGCAGCGGACATCAGCCGATAAGGTGTAGAAAGCGAAGTTCCCAGATTTGGCACTGAGACTGCAGCATATTGTGACCTGAAGCTACTCCTCTGGTGTCTGGGTTGCAGTTGGTGTTTGGGGACACTTAAATCAGAATTGGTCTTAATGCAATGGAGAAGCAGAAAGGTCTCTACCTAAGGTGGGGAACAACATGAGGTTTTTGACGTGTGCAATGTATTTAAATAAGTTTGGGCATGGCTGTTGGGAGGACCTGAAATACTCAGGCTTATAACAGTGTTCATTCTGAGTGACAAGAGATGGCCCATCCCAGACATGTCTGCTCACTGTTTTGTGACTCAGTTAGCTTAAACATGTAGGTAACGAGGAGGGGGTTAGTTTTCCTCCAATGAGAGTGCAAGCAAGAGTACAGCTATCATCTTGTCCTCAGAGGTCCTTGCTGGTGTTACCAGCTCCCGACTGCTGGAGGGCTGGTGCTGGACGAGCAGTACCCTCTGCCCTGTGATTTTGCAGAGGAACAAAACTCCTCCTTCAAGCTTGCAAGTCAGACAGTGCACCAAGCAAAAGCCATTTCATTCCTGGTACTGTCAGAGGTAGCAGAGGTCGGGCCGAGGGCAGTTAAGGTTGTATCTGCTGTTTCAGTGCCAAAGACTTTTAGAATTGCTGCAGTGATGATATGATGAATGCTTCTATCACAGGGTGGTGGCAAGCAATTTACAGTGTTTATCTGGTGTCTGGAGATAGATTCAACAGGGCTGGTCTTTCCAGATCTGAGAATTATGTCAGAAGTGTAGGCATAGGCTTTCATGTCCCACTGCTCAGTTCTGGCTCATTGTTCTGGTTGTACTATTTCCTGAAAGGTTTAGACATGTCTGAACAGCACTATCGATGGAGAACAGAGCCCAAATAAAGTATGGGTAGAGCATTCACAATCCCACTGTCCAGCTATTACCATGCTTTCTCTCGAGCAACCATTATTTGTTTTGTTTGTTGATTTGATTCCACTTGAAAAGGATACAACACAGTGTTCCTGAAGATAGGTTTATTTGGGCTGGTACACCTGCCAGTCAGACTACATGGATGTTGGCCATTAGCTCTGTTCAGAGAGCAGATCTGAATCCCACTGTGTTTATAAGTTCAGCAAAATTAGATCTGATGACTTCAGCTGGTGTTTCATCCATGCAAGCTTCTTGCCATGCATGATAAATATTTTGAAGAAACAGTTACAGTGGGGAGGCTTGGGATGGACTGAAGCAGGCGGTGGTTACTGAACAGTTCGACATCCGTAACATTGCCCTTCTGAGTCACCTCCTCCACTGGTTTGACCTTTGAGAGATCTGGGCTGACTCCTTTGTCAGAAGATACACACCAGAAAAAAAAAAAAAGTGTTTGTCCATGGCTGGCATTATAATGTATTTTCAGAGAACCTAGGACATACCTATGTGATTTGTCATGATCTTTTGGCATGAAGTTCTAAGGCAAGAATGTCGCTGAGCACTATGCTCCCTCTACCTTGGTTTCCTTTGCTGTTTCAGCTGACCAAGGTCGTCTTTGCTTCCTGCTGCAGGCTGCTGTATTGTGTGTCTGTCTGGCCATTGCTGAATACAGATCAGATATCCACCATGTGGGATGATCCCTGAGCCTAGGAAGCTGAGAGGAGGCATAACTGATATCTGGATATTATTATTCTTCTGCGTATAGACCGTCATAATCACCACTTGATTTTTCATGATGCACTGCCCTTGTGTATAATTGCCCTTGACTAATTGGCTGTGACAGGCAAGATGAAATCTAGGAAGACACATAGTTTTAAAATGAATTTACTTATCTTGAAGTTGGAAATAACTGAATGACCTGGATTGTAATTATTCTCGTAAGATAGAGAACTTAATGAGTTTTTTTTTTAAATGGAGGTTGATTTTTCTTTTTCCGTTTATCTTCTGGTCTTTGAAACTGAAGGATTCAACTATTACACGTTAAGCAAATCCCTGATGACCAAAAAACTAATGTAGCTTTTATTTAAATTTATATAAATGAAAACGGAATGTCCTCAGCTGGTTCTTTCAGAACCTAGTGAATTTGTCCAAAAGGCTAAATATCATGAGTCAAGTTGCAATTAAATGAGAATGGAAGAAGTGGGAGAATTTAGCAATACTGTAGATACTGTTTAATTCAAAGCCACACTGAAATAAAGGAAGCCTTTCCAGACTTCACAGGGAATTTGATCTGACCTCTGTGTAGATAAGATATATTAATTATATTAAAATAATTTCTTATGCTGAAAAAAATGAACCCATCATGTTCTAAAATCATGTAATGCTTTAACTTTATGTTAATCTAATTTTATGTTATTTCATGTGCAAATTAACATCGTATAATTATTATCTCACAAATAGAAAGAACCATCTTGAGTTCAAGTAAATTTTAGTGATTTAGTCTTAAAAACATACTATGCAGAAATTTGTAAGGAACACACACCATTTGAGAAGAGACTATAATTCCTGCCTCTGCTTTTGTTTTGTTGTGTTTTGTTTTGAAAGGGTAAGCATGTTTGATGAGTTCAGACATCGGAACAAAAGGCTTTCTGCTAATCTTTAGTTAGGAGGAATCACCCATGTTGGTTTTGATTCTGGTTTTAATAAACACATATGGTGATGACAGCTTTGTTTGGTTTTTAAGATTGTCAGTCTGTTTCGGATGCTTTTCCTGCCTGGGCTGAAGGCGGGGGGAGCACTGCTGGGGTGGGCTTCGAGCCCCCGGGGCCGGGGTTGGGACACCCTCCTTCCAGTCCTGCCTGCAGCGCGGTGAACCCCGGAGCTCCTGCAGTCCCTTCAGGAACCGCTTACGTAACTTTGGACAAGCCAGCAATATGCTACGCTGTGAAATAGTTTCTTGCCTGCTTGCTGGCTCTTTTGTATTATTTTTTCTTCTTTCCTCCACCCCCCCCCCCCCCTTCCTTCTCTCTCACAGGGATAGCATCATCTGCCTGTATTTCACAGCTTGGGCAGCAGGGGAAAGGAATGGAATAAATCAACATGTTGCTTTTATCGAGTAAACCTCTGTGATGTGGCCTGGTCAGAAGAAATTTATGTTCTTTCTATCTAAGCCCTTTTTAAAGAATGTTTCACCCCCTTTTTCCTTTCAAGGATTTTTTTTTAAGGCTTTCCAAATCGCTTTATCAGAACGTGTGATAAGTTAAAAGGCTGTGTTTTCAACAGTTTGCAAGACTGAAAAACCCTTTTCTCAGAACTGAGAGCATCTAACAGCTAAAATGAAGTAATTTGAAAATCTCCTCGCTCTAAAGTTGCAGCGGGACCAGTACCTGTGTCCTCCATGAGAGGTAAACATCCAGCACCCTTCCAGGGCTTTCCATGCAGCTTTTTCATTCAGAGGAGGAAGGGGGGAGAGAACCTGCCTGGGCACTACCCAGAGCTGGAGGAAGAGACATGGCTGTGAGGAAGCGGTCAGCTGTAAGGGAGAGCAGTGGCAACTGCATCAGAGAAAACGTGGGGTTATGATGTCAGGTTTTAGCATGCAAAAATATTTTCAGCTCTTCTAACATCCTAAAGCGTGGAGCAATGGCTACAGTCACAACTTTAGTTGTTGCCAAGGATTACCTCGTTCTACTTGTTTGTTATTGCTGGTTTTCATGTTTTCTTGTATTTCTTTAAATCTTTGTTGGGTTTTTTTTTTCCTTTCTTTTTTTTTCTTCAGAGAGGAGCAACAGTGCCATAAAAAGGGAAGCTCCGCTTGGTTTCCAGGATCAGCCTGAGTGTTGTCGGAGTATATGCCCTATATTAAATACAGTTGGATCCTTTTTATCATTTTATATTGAAATCTGTCATTGGCATGACAAGGTTAGGGGTAAGATTTGGCGGGGGGGTGGGGTGTCCTCTTAGGCAAAGAGATACATATTAGCTGAAGATCCTAAATCAAAAAGGCAAAAATACTTCCTGGCAATCCTTTAAGCTTGAAAATAACGTTCTTATATTGGAGCACGAGTAGGTATAGAATTGTTTAATCTATCAGAGCTTCTTCTGGATCAAGCAATGCCTTGTACAGTCCTTACAAGAACTGTATTTTAGAATAGATCTGCTCTAGTGCTTTTGCCTTCCACCAAGCCACTGTCGCAGCTCAGTGGGGGCCGGGGGTGGATCTATAGAAAGCCATATGTATGGTGAAGAGGAATGAAGCCACTATCTTCTGACAAACAGATCCCTGTTGTTGCTGCTAAAGGCTAGATGTGTCTGTCTGCTGTGCTGCTGGGCTTTAATGGAAAGAGACTTGCTGTGCAAATAGTCAGCTTCATTTTTTTTTTCATTGTAGCCCAGGAGCACTGAAAGGGCAGCGAAAATGGAAGTACCCTCATGACAGAAAAGAGGGAGGACTAAAAGTAGTATCTGTAGGGATACCTTTCTTTGAATAGTTCTAGGTATTGAGGACACCAGCACTGAGGTATTTATATTCTTCTTCAGGTACGCCCAGGTTTGATAAACTGTTGTCATCTGCAGGCCAGGATCTGGAGGTGTCTGGTTTAGTTTTGATTTATTTTTACTAAGGAAATTGCAATGCATTGCAATTAGAATCTCATGTTTGAAGTGATTCTCAAGAACACAGTTCCACTTGGGGATAATATTTATACTTCCTTTAAAAGTCCTTACCTGTGTTATGTAAAATATTTTAGAAGATTACCACAAATGGCTTAACACAATGCATTTACTTTGTAATTTTTGTGCGTTTATTAATTTTTGCTTTTTCCTCTTCTCAGCCTGCTAATAAAAAGTTGATACGTTTTTCTTGTACTGGTAAGCAATTTCTTGTTCCTTGTTTGGTACACCAGTTCTGTGCTTTGAAAGTTGAATTTACTTTTTTTTTTTTAAGGAACTAGTATTTTCATTTTACTCTAGCTCATTGCAAACTATGTTCCAGGAGCCAATTTAACTTGTCAGTGTTATTTTAGATGTAGACTTCATTAAATATCTACAAGAAAATTAAAATCATTCATGTAAGTGAGATATTTTCTCAAGAATTTGGCTTCCAACACCAGAAATACAGGAAAAGAGTGCCAGGGGGTTTACTGCATTGGAAGGAGAACACTTAAGTGCCAGCGAAGTATAAGATACCTTTATATAAAATAAGCGTGCTAGAAGAAAACTTTCAGCAGTATCCTTTGCATTTGCTTCACTTTGCTGAGAAAGGAAGTGTTTACTTGAGAAAGCATCTGGATTTTATTGTTTTTTAATTCATTGTGGACAGCCTGATGGAGTCTGGAACCACTTAGAATGTCACAACCTTTCATTGTCACATGCAATGTGGAAACGAAATAAAAAGCGATCCAAATCTCAGACTATGTAGCCCAAGTTGTTAAGTTTGCTGTGGTTTTCCTTCTATAAGACAGCCCTCTTGAACAAATACAAATTTGTAGTGACAGTCCTTAAAATGCCTCTTTGTTCATCTGAATCCTCCTCAGTGAGTCTCAGTCAGGTTTCTCAGGACTAGGGAAATACGAGTGAACCTTGTTAAAAAAAAAAAAAAAAGGCAGAATCCAATGTGGCCTGTGTTCCTTTTCTCACTAAGGCAAATGAGAAGAGGTAACGTGTATGGTGGTGCATCTGAGACTGCATTCATGATCTTTTTTTTTTTCCCATGTGGTTCTGGTCACTTCTGTCTACTGCGATAAGTGACGTCCCAGGAAAGTTAACTCATCTGCAAGATCAGCCCAGTTTTGCAAGCAGAAGTCTGTTTTTTTAGAATCCTGCCTGAATTTTTTGGAATTCCGTTAAACAAACCTTCCTGTTTCTAGTGAGTCATTTATAAGAAGATGAGATTAATGTAGACAAGCTGATCTCGAGTGAGCTGCATCCAATAATTTAATTTTTTTTAAGTTTCTAACTTATAGTTTTAAAGGTAACCTGCCCACCTACATCAGTATGGTGAACAGATGATACATTTCAAGAACAGATACTTTCATTCTCACTCCTCCTCTGAAGCCTATGAAGTTACATCAGAAAATAATTTGGACTAGTACATCTGAGCAGTCCTTTTGTTTAATAAATATCTGCAAAAGCATTTGGTATTCCCTTTCTCCTCGTGTTCCCATTCTTTTTTTCTATTTGTTTGTGTTTTAAGTAACACTTCTTTGTATCAATCTGTTGCTAGAACTGGTGTTCTCCTCTTCAGTAACACTTTCTGATGGCAAACCCTCCGCAGCATTAATGCACAAAAATCATTGTTGTGAAACAGCTACGTTGTATGTTTGTGTGTATATAGCAACCCTGATGGCCCTAAGCCACAAAGGCATAAAAATCAAAAGCTGATGTACATGCAGCATTGCTGACACAAAACCAAAGAAAAGGAAGAATCTGGAAAATGAAGGCAGTGCATACCTTCCACCCACATGTCCATCCCTTACCGTTACTGCAAACTCCACGCACTTAATTAGCTGAGAGAAAGCTTGCCCTTCTGCACTCTCTTCACTACCTCCTTCTCCTTCCCCACACAAAATGCAGGCAGTGGAGGATATTGGCTACAGCACTGAGTTGCAGCAGAAAAGGATGGTGTGCAGGAGCAAGAGGTAATTGGAGTGGGGGAAGGCTGATGCTGCTGTGGAGCAGAATTGAGACTAGGATTTACAGTCTGTGATTCATGGTGCCTGTGTTCATAGTAAAATACCCTCTTGTAGGTGGAGGATTAGCAAGCGTGTATTGTTTAGGTGGTTATGTCAGCAATGCCGAAGGCACAGTGATTGTTGTTTCACAACACATGATAATTTCCTGGTTTTATTGAAAGGCGGGTCAGCGAGGAGGGTTCCACTGGGCAAAGATTTTCCACTAGTGGGAGCAGATGGTGGGAGGAGAGCTTCATCTCCCTAGCTAGCAAAGGCCCTTGCAGGGAGACCTTGACTTGGTGCAGTGCTAAATGGCACAGTCGGCTCCCTCCCTTCCCACACTCTCTCTGCTGAGGTTGTGCAGAATCAGTCCTGAGTCAAGTTAGGAACTGGAGTAAAGCAGAGTTACTAATAAAAATGCAGCGTCCCATGAATCTTCCTTTATTAGAAGATAAAATTGGACCTCCCCAAAAGAACTTATGTGAATTATCACTAAAGATTGCCTGTAATTCTCACTTTCTTTAAAGCCCATGTTGTAGAAAGTCTGCTCTGTCAGTATCTGTAAGTTTTCTGTCTTTCTGTGAGGTTCTTTCTAGAGCAGGATGGAAGATAGTTTTCCTTTTACATTTTATAGTAGAGGTGGGAAAGCTAATGAGCAACAAAGTGTAGGTTTCCAAAGGAAGATCAGCATCTAGAGACCAAATGGGAAGGTGTCATGTGAAAAAATATGACTAGAAGAGAACAAAGGGAGTTGCTAAATTCAGCAGTCTAGTCATATCTTAATATAAAATACATGTGCTGAACCCATGTGTGGAAAGCATGTGCATTTTGGACATTGTATGATGCATGGGAAATAGATATGTAAAAGCTCATTGCGGTGTTACGGCTCCCGGTCCTGATTCAGCATGGCTCTCAGGCAAAGTCCACCTTTCAGCGCATGTATCGTTCCTGTTGACTTGATGGGTCCCTGTGTGACCCCATGACAGGGTGAACGTGACCTTGGCTGCTTTGTGGGCTATTAGTCCAGTTTGTCATACAAAGTGCATGTCATGCTTCCCTGTGGCTAAAATAGAGTAACATCTTAACACATGTCCATGATTCATAGCTGATGAAGGCCAAAAGACTTTGGTGCTTGTCTAATTCGGCTTCCTACAGGGCAAACTGGACCACGTTGTCAAACCATGATACAGCCTTTAAACTCTAAAACTGTAGCAAAAGTCTGCTGTTTAAGAGAAACATTTTGGTTTTGTCTGTGGAGGAAGGACTGAGCGACGTGGCTGTATATGTGGTATCTGCAGAATTGCATGCAGCTGCAGATCATTGGCATTGTATTCCTGTTTTCTTATGAAAAAGCAGTTCCTGCACAGTGAGCAATTGGCCTTTTTAATTGTAAACTCCTGTTTACTGTTGCCGTGGGTGTTTTTCCTATTTGAACCACAACTTCATGGTTCAGGAATCTCTCTCGCACAGGTTAGGATCTGCTTTCTTTTTATTGAATTAAAGAGACAAGTCCAGCTGTTTCCCTCTGGTATGACACTACTGCAGCCTCTGTCAGTGAGCTCTGCTCACCCATGTGACGGTCTGGTGATCCCAGGCCTGATTTGTATTTTGTTCCATCAGTGGGAAAAATTCATCACACATTTAACTGTCTTCATAAATAATAGGCTCCTTTCTCACAGAATTCTTCTGTTTTTAAGTTACTTGCCTGAATTTTAAAGAATATTGGGGAAGTAACTCAATCTGCAAACAGATTGGTATTTTTATAAGCAAAGTTGTCATTGGTTTTGTTCTGAACAATTTTGCTGAGAAATTATTCTGGTTTATGAGGGTATGAAAACAATCAGCATGCTGCCCCCATGGTAGCCTAACTCATAGGCAGAATTATTAACTGGAGCTCACCAGTAATTCTCATACTAGGTAGTAAATAAGTATGAATTAGACTTGAGTCCGGTAATGGGCAAGCACTAAAGGAAATTCAGTTTCATCCCACTCTTCTAATCTCTTAAATGACATAGGTCCTTAGTACTTAAGTTTTGTGTCCTATTTTAGAGAAATGACCTTTCCTTCCTGAAAAGCAGACTCAATGTTATTTGAAGCAGAAGCAGTGAAAAGCTCCTGGAAAATTAAAAGAAAAAGTAGAAAGTGAGTTTAATATGATCTTCACCGAATTGAAAGTGGGAGACAAGAGTTTTCAGACTCCTCTGTGCCATCCAGTTCCCATAGTGATGGTGTGATACCAACCAATGTATCTGACCAGCCCAGCCATGGGTTAGGTGTTGGATATGATTTCTAGTGCCAGGGTGCTTTACTAAAGGGCTGGCATCTCTTGATGTTTGTGGATGTGTATAGGAAGCTCCTACCCAAATATCAGGAGCAACACAAAGGTGCTTGTCTATAAACTTAAGTCATGAGTATGCACGTTGTCATCTAGAGGCAGCTGGGCATCCTGATAGTTGGTGGGAAGCAGTAGGTAGGGAAGATGTATAAAAATTTGTTCAAGGGATTTGCTTGCTTCCTCCGTTTTTGAACAAGGGCAGTGGTTCACTCCCCGCCTCCTAGGATTGTACTGCTTTTGCCTGGGATAAAGTTAATTTTTTCCATAGGTCATGAGTATCTGTATTTTGGATACCACAGCGATAATAACACTGTATTTCAATCCTTGTTTCTCCCCCCGTGGACTGTGCAGCACTGTACCCCCTGAACACTCTCCCAACAGTCAGCGCCGAGCAGCAGCAGGGCTCGGACGGAGGTCCCGGAGCAGGCTCTCCCAGAGGGAGCTCAGCTGCATCTGCAGGAGTTGCTGGCACGTGTATGGGCTGTAGCATGGTGACCCTCGCCTCTCCTGGAAGAGACCCATCTGTAGGTAGTGATGTCCAGAAACTTGAACTTCTTCAGATTCTTGTGGTAACTTGACAATGGTTTAAAAAAAACCCAAACAAACAAGAAAATAAGTTCCTTCTTATTTTTTATTCTTCTGTTATCTGATCCACATACTTTGAAGACTTACTGATTTCACGAAATGTCAGAAAATCCCCTCTTAAGGTACTTTTTTCCTTTCCCTTACAGCTTACATGTAAAAAAAAACCAGCCCGTACTGAAGCCTCTTTTGGAGGTAGATAAGGCTTACTTAGCTTTCAAAGGAGGGAGCAGAAAATCCTATCAACTGATGAGATTTATTTCCTTCGTTCTTCCTTATAGTTATGGGTTTGACTCATAGTAAAGTTCTTTGTTTCAGAAAGCAGCACCTTGAACTGCCCCGACTGGGAGTACAATGGGCAGGTCAAACTCACCTCTGAATGTCAGGCATTGGGTAGTGAGGGCCATCACAAACTGCTTTCTGTTCAGTTTTGTTTGCTGTCTGTGGGGTTTTGGTTAGGAGTTTTTCTTAAGTTCTAGAAAATAACTGGTTTTAATACTCCTGCCTTTCCAAATCTTCAACAAAAGAACACACTTAAAAATGTTTCTGCAAATTCAGTCACTACAAGTTAAATAAATGTACCAGAGCAGCCACTATTTAACTTTATTCTTATTTAGCTGGAAGTCTAGGACTCAAAACTCTTAAAGTTCAGTGTTGTCCTTTTTTTTTTTCCTCCGCAGAAAGGCTCTGTGAGGTAGTGAGTCACCCTATATAAAAATTCTCACTTTTATTGAGCTGTTTGGAAAATGTGGCAGTACCTTACCCAAAATACTTACTTGTCTCAAGAAAAAAAAACAACCAGCCTCCCCAAACTAGTTATTCCGCTGAGCTGGACAATAAGCAAAAGAAAAGAGTTGCCCATGAAAGGAGACTCACAGGGTAGGTAGAAGAGCTAGCTGAGATTAAAAAAGCATGCACTGGCTCCTTGCAAGCCACTGGTGTCACGGGGAGGGGGACAGGGACCCGGGAGCTGGCACTCTGCCGGCTGCATCTGTTGTGTGCTGGGAAGCAGGGAGGTGATGAGCACTGGGGTGCTCAGCCCCATTACCCCGCAGCCTTCACGATCCTCTCAGCGTAGGATTTGGGGAGTCTTTGTCGGTTTAATGGGGTACACTGCTGGGACTGCAATCCAAGTATTGCCAGCCAAGGGGAAGTAACATTAAAGGTTAAGAGTACAGCAAATACTCAGGTCACTTGTAATTTAATTTATTGCGGGAAGGGAGAACAAAGTCCTGAAGTTTCCAGACTGGAAGGGAGTTTTTGTCATGGGCAAGTTCAGATTTCTCAGGTATTTTATTTCTTTCACTCCCTGATGCAATATTTGCCACTGGTGTTTAATGATTATACTTTTATGACCACTAAACTGAATGAAACCCATTTAGACTCTGTCTATGGAAAGTATGGGAATCCGGAACCAATCATTTAGGATGCAGAGCTGATGTAAAGGTATTACAGGTTTTGTTTTGTTTTGTTTTTTAATATTATACCTGTAAAGAGATAGATGTATGTATTGTACTGCCAGTTGTCACTCATTATGGAAGTTGCTGAAGCTCCCAGTCATCACCAAATCTGAGTATCTCTAGCGCTAGAAGCTTAATCCTGACATCATCCTCACAAGGTTGAGAGGTGCCATTAGCCTGGTTCTAAAGGGTGTCAACAGAGGGATTAAATCATACTGGAAGTCTCTTGCAGAGCCATTAACTGGATCCACTTTGAGGCCTTAGGTGTCAAGCCTATCTTCTCCTCAGTGCTCTGCCTTTTAAGCCACTTTCACCTGAATTGCTTCTGAAAAACTTAAACACTTGCCACTTCTAACATGATCTCTCTACCTGATGAAGTTGGTGAAATCGCCTAATGATGATGTAGGGGAAATGGAAGTACTAGCCAAATAAATACATGTGGGAATAAAACTGGCAGATGTTCTTCCTCCCCCCAGGCTTCCAGCTGGCAATCCAAAGAAGGTCATATATACGTGCTGCTCCTGTCTGCACCATATCTGGGCTGCAGAGCTCCTACAAAGCATAGAAGTCTGTGGTGTAAGACTCTCCTTGTTACTGTCTGTGCCTGTGTTGCCATAGTATGGGAATATATTACTATGGGCTTTGTCTCACCGTTGAGTTACGATGTGCTGACAGAGAGAAAATAACCCTTTGTGCCGTTACAAATTTAAAATATATTGCCTTTAGCTAAACTTCTTCCACTTTTCCACCTGTTGGTGCATGTAATTGGTAACCTTGGGTCAACCAGCGGGTGGTATCTTCCCCCACTACTGTAAAGGTACAGTATGCGTGAGCCCTAACAAGGGTTCAGGGGACCTAAAGAACCTTTCACATGTCTCAGTGGGAATATCATATTTGAATGTGCTTGTCTGCTACAGGCTGAACTGGAAGGTACATCATTTAATTCGTTTCACTGCAACAAAAATATTCAGAGGAACTGAAAATATAGAACACAGTTTCCCCACAGCTCTTTATTAAACACAAGGGTCTCAAGTGATTTGTTTTAATTTGTTTAATACTTTTGAGATAATTCTGGTCTCTTCTACTGATTGCACATGCAAATACCTTAGGGATTCTTTGTGGAAGTTGCTTTTGAATGGGTTGGTTTAGTAATGTGTGTGGGTTTAACTACCTTCTCGTTTGAGCCTTTTGCTTCTAACTGTCTCATTCTTTTGAAAGCAGTGATTACAAAGACTTAAGAAAAGACAGTGACAGCTTAGTTGGGGCCTAGCATTTAGTTGTTGAGTTTGATTTAGAACCTTGGTTTACAAAACTAGTCTGAAGCAAACTATTTTCAAGTCTTCATTTTTCAGGGAATGGGGGAAGGGCCAGAAATTAAGCTTAAAAACTTACAAATGTTCCCTTTAATCTTGCTAAGCTAAACACAGGATCCCTGTGCTGATGCCTCATAGCCAGAGAGTAAAATGAGCCATCAACAGAAAGTCAAATTGTCTAGAGCATCTCTGGAAGAAAGATTGCAGAAACTCTGCCATGTGAAATATCCCAGAGGCCAGGCTGGGCTGGGTGGTAGAACTGAAGAAAAGTCACTAAATCCACAAGGAAGGCTTTTTGCCTGTGTGCTTCCAGCAGGCATCTTCTTGGTGCACACCCTATTGTTCTCCAGGTTTTGTATAAGAACTTGCTGCCATTCAGCTGGGGATGTCAGCTTCAGTTATTCATAGCTTGGTGTAAAATAATAGTGTTTTCTGCAGTTTGGGTTTTGGGTTTGGGGTATGGTTTGTTGGGGGTTTTTTTTAGAGTTTCATTAAGTTTATATCCCAATATCCCTGCCTTATGCTCTGGATAACTTCCTTTGGATCACCAAGTTTAACATGATTTTAGAACTTGAATGATTAGTTTTAGACTGCAGCTCAAGCACTATTACCATGACTTTAAAACAATAAAACATTATAAGGGGAATTTTTCTGTCTGTGTCTATAGTCAAAAGGAAAAAAGAAGAATGCATAAGCATATAGCAACCACTGTCAGCTGCATTAAATGAAGAAACTGAACAATCAATGTATTTTTAGAGCAGTTTTTTCACTCTAAGTTGCTGTACTCAGTGCAGGAGTTTCAAGTGGACACATGTGAAAAGCTGAAACAGCCCTTGTCTTGTTCGGATACTTCACATACCTCCATTTTTGATACGAGACGACCACAGCACAATGTGATTGGATGCGACTTCCATTTTACTCTTTTAATTACTTGGGTTTATAAAGCATACTCTCCTTGTTGCAAACAAGTAGCTGCTAGCCTTCTTTAATGCTGTTCTGCTATGAAGAGAGAACGGGAAGCAGAACCTGCCAGAATCATCAGATCAGGGATTGACTGGTGGAGGGAGGTGAAAAGATGGGTGAGCACAGGGAAAATAGGAGCAGGGACAAGTATCTCTGACGATGAGAGCAAGACCATGTGAATTTTTTTCACATTAAAAGGAGTCAGAAACAGATGAGGGATTTGAGGAGGAGATTTTGCTGCTGCAAAATGATGCTAGCAACAGCCCTCAGCATGACCTTGATACAAGTGAGCACATCTTTGAAATCTGCTGATGGTTTGTGCTTATCATTCCCACTGGCCAAACCACAACTGCTTCCCCGGCACAAACCCAGACACTTGCTGTGTGACTCCAGATAAATCAGCGAGCCTTTCCCAGCTCCGGTTGTGTGTGTGTAATAGCTGCCTTTGAGAAGGCTGGGAGAGCCTTGCCTGGAGACTACAGTGCAAGGGACAGTGAAGTGCTTGTATTTGAGGTAAACGGTCAACAAATGATGAGGAGAGAGCCCTGTCAGCGCTCTGCTCTTCACCAGCTCCAGGGCAGGGTACAAACCCTCCACATTTAGATCTCTGCCTCCTTGCTCCCATTCTTTAAATAGAAAGCTTTCCCAATGGTGATAATCGATGGGCTTTTTAACATGCCGGCTACAGAATCAGGCTTATTTCTTAAAATTGCTGTTAATGAATGTAGTGGATTATTCGGCAATCTGGTCCACGTGGAACCTGATTAAAAAGCAAATATCCCTGAATATCTGTTAGGTCAGCTCTGTTGGTTCCTCACCTGAATCAAGACCAACAGCTAATGCATAAAAATGAATTTGACCTGATTTATGCTTCATAATTCTGTAGTGACTCACTAATTAAATTTCACAATTCCAAGTGCACCCCCTGGCTACTCATAAATATCTCAGAGGGTTTAAAAAAAATGTAGGTGTTAGTCTTTTAGGAAGGTAATGTCAGCCTATCTTCTAGAATCTTTATTTGCTAAATGCTGGAACTATGGCGTCTGTTTCCAAATACTTGGAAAATACTTCTACAAATAGTGAATGAGTCATGTTTTTCATCTTTCATCTCTAGGTAACTCAGGCTGACATAGTGCTTCATCTCCCTCTATGCCTACCATACGCTTGCTTACCTCTCGTTCACAACCATTTTTCTGCTCCTTCTGCTCATTAGTTCATCTAAAAATGTTGTCAGCATTGTTAATATATATTTCCTCACATACAGAATAAACTGGTTAATTCTTCCACGCTTTCAAAGTAATGCTTGGTTTGTTATCTCTCAACAAGCCTAGTTTGCTTTCTTATTTTTGAGGTTTTTGTTATGTTTATTTCTTATGCTACTATCATCTCAGTGGGCTTAATCTACCTTCTTTTAACTTCTTTGTTAGGAATTCCTTCTGCTGCTGCTTTGAGAAGGTTGGATAGGGCTAGAGGAAGAGATCGGGAGTTTATAACATGATTTTACCTCTGAGTGTGATCTTTGAAAATGCCCGCCCTGTAAGTTTCCCACACAGTGTACTGGAGCCTGCAGGTGGCAGATTTACTTGGAATTGAGACAGTGCTGTATTTTTGTACCTCATCTTTCCATCCTTTTGCCTTCCCTCATTTCCTTTCTGGAAGACATCTTGGTGTTAAAGTCTCATGCTCCAGGACTTCTAGCTGGCTGCCCACAGGGGTTAGGAAGGCTATTTCCCTCTGATGCATGGTTAGGAAGATGCGTTCTGGTGGATTTCACTTTATTTTGACTCTTCAAAGACAGGCCACAGTTGTAGATGAGAGACCAGATGGGGTAGATAGTGGAGGGAGTTCTCATTTTAAGATACCTGTTGAGTGTCTCATAGTCCCATACCTTACATGAAAGTGCTGATCAGATTTGAATCAGCTAGGGGAAAAAAGTTGTGCTGCTGGTCACTCAGCTGAGACCGGGGAAGCATCTTGATTTTCTCTCAGGATAAGTATGTGGATCACCTACAAGGAATGTGTGGTCATACCCCACCTGTGGTTGCAAGGATTTGAGCTCCCTCTTCCCTTCCTGCTTGTAGTCTGGCAGCATGCAGGTGGCTTGCTTGGTTGACCAAAGAATGAGTTGCTTTATTATAACCAAAATCCTTATTCTCAATAGAAAGGGCAGCAGCAAAATTTAACGGCCAGTGATAAGCAGGTGGTCATGGTAGATCAACTTGTAGTCTCTTCTAACTTTAAACACTATGAAATCTCCCTCCAAAACTGATGCCATTATTACTCCATAGGTTAGCTGGCAAGGAGAGGATTTCAAGGCAAGCATCCAGCACCCACCCACAGATTGTGTTGGCTCTGAGCCTGGCAGTTTGAGTCCCTTCCAAAATGTATCCAGGATCTTCTAGTTAGGAATGCAGCATATTGCTGGTTGTGACACAGATACAGCTGAGTTTACTCTGTGTCTTATCTGTAACCTTTTAACGTTTTCACATGGCTTACTCATTTGCAGAAGCTTTTGTAAACCTGAAAACAGAAAACAGCATGGGCTTTATGCAGCTACTGCTGTTTTCCCTGATTTAAGATGTTCCCGGTCTTGCCTCTGGGTATCCTTCGTGTTACTTTTAAACCTCCAAGGGTCTGCTGTTGTTGCTTTCTGGCCCGCACCCTTCATTTTTCTGGGCAAACCTCCCTCTAGCCTGTTGATGTCGTTCCTAATTGCCCAAAGGAATCATTGCTGAGCAATGTGAAGCATTTCCTTTCCTCTTATTAAAAAGCACCAAAATAAAACTTAGTCTTTCACAGCAGTGGCTAAACCCACCACATCTTTAAATTGTGTTATGGCTACAGGATTTTGGACTGTTACTATGGAGCAATAAGGTGGTTTAAATCAGATTTTCATTAATCTCTCCTGCTCCCTGACATTAATGCACATTGTATATACATACATGGGGGCTCAGTGAAGTCTTTCTCTACCCTGGTCTTCCCCTGGCAAAAAATTACTTGTGCCAAGGTCTTGTGAGTACGGCACTGTAGGCACTGGGAGGGGACCACTGTGCTACTGTTTGCATCCTGGGGACAGAGGTTGCTCTTAAACTGCAGTGAAGAAAGGTCAGTTGAAAAATGTTGCTTCTAAGGTACTTGCTCTGTGTCCCTTATACTGACCACTTGCTATTTTTTTTCCAGAATTGCCTTGGACTAACCCAGAACAGAGGTCTGTCGTGCTAGTTTGTCATACTGCTCGAACGCAGAACAGTAGACTGTCCCTGCTTCAAAACCCTGACAAGCAAACTGGTAAATACATAGTCTGAATGAAGTCTAAAAAAACCATATAAAGCTAGGTTCAGGCAACTGCTACTTCATAGTGATGCAACTTAATGCTCTTCTTAGTGAAAGAGAAAAAAGAAATAGTAAAATTCTGGTGAATTTTTAAGGAAATGTATGATGGCTGCTGAACAGTCTGCTTTCATCACTTGCTCAAACACCAAGACTGTCCCTGGGGTTCTGCTGGCAAAGCAGAGATAAAAACTCAGGGATGAATTGCTGGGCTAAAGATTTCTGTAGTACTGTTCAAAAGGTGCATGGGGCTTTACAAGTCCTTGAAAATTAGCTTTCGTGGGTGTTAGCACTTTCCTGCAGTCACATGCCTTGATTAATTACACCCTCTCATAAAACTTCTCCATGAAAAAAAGTCTAGTTCTTGACAACCAGTTAATAACTGAAAGTCAATGAACTGGAAGGAGGAGTCTTGAGATTCCTCTCACGGTAATGGTTAGTGATAATCACTCTCCCCCCAAATTAAAGTTACTTTTCAGACGGCAGGTTAGGATAGCTCTTTATAATAGAAATTCTGGCCTGTGAAAATGCCACCAAGATGCTGAAGTCATTCCAGCTGTGGAAACTCCACCTGCTCCTCACCAATAGCTTTGAGACTGGCAAGCCTGGACTGAGATTTAGGCACAGAAGCAGTGTCATGGCCCTGTTTTCTTCTGCTCTGGCTGGAAGAACTCTTACAAATGAATGAAGGGAGCTAAGTCTGCAAGTCAATTCAGCCCTGTGTTTCTTCCACTGAAACTTCCACTGAAACCACTGAGAAGGCTTGTTAATGATTTTTCATTCTAGACATGTGTTTTCGAAGTGTGATTGCCCTCCCTTTTATAGAAGTGAATTGTAACCATTAATGCCCTACAGGCAACCAGAAAGCCATCCGAGCACAAAGAAAGGTTTGAGCTGCACTTGACAGAAACAGCTCCCTCTGAAAGAAGTGAGACTCCTTTTCTTAAGGGGTGAGGAGTGCGGAATTGAGTCTTAGCATTAATAACTCAACTATTAGTCTGGTCAGCCTCAAGGTGAAATGTTGTCACTATTACCAGCCTCCTGGGATAACCATTCTGCTCCAGTTTTGTACCAGTGCACTGATTTTGATGCTCTACCCTGCAACAGAAGTTGTTTTGATATCTTTTTGCTCTTCCTTCGTTGTTGCTGAGGATGCTAATTCAGTAACACATTGCCGACATGGAAACAAGTGCTGCTTTTTGCGTTTGATGCTAGACTACTGTGTCAGTGCAACCCATTATGCATTAATTGTATGGTTTCAAATCACCATTGAGGACTGCTCAAGGAATAAGCAGGAGAGTCACTTGTGCCTCTGTCACAGGAGTCTTGGTTCCTTCCCCCTTCACAGCCATCAGGAGGCACCGTCACCCCTTGTTCTTGTCTCTGGCCTCTGTGCCTCCCTGCCCGCTTGCCCAGACCATTCTTCCCAGCAGTGTAATTGCCCCACTGGGAACATCCTCGGAGAGTGTGGGTGACAGACTCACTGGAGTAGAGGGTTGCACAGTGGTCCCCACAAAGGCCCTCTTGAGTACTACCATTATACACATAATTGAGTGACCTATGCATCTTTACTCTCTTCTGTACATTAGGAGGGCAAAAATAGTCTTCACAGCCCATTTTGGGGTATATACACATTAGCTCCAGTACAAACTGGAGAAAGCGGGGCAGACAGATGTGGCTACCTGCCTGCAAACTTGAGCAGTGCAGTGCTCATTGCTCCTGAGTTAGCAGTGAAATTCAGTGGCTGGTGTTTGTGGCAGAGGAATTCCAGATCTGGCACAGTGATGGGGAGAGCATGTAAAATGCAGTCATCCCAGATTTTAAAAAGGCTGACCCACCGCAGGTCTGGAGATGCCGGGGAGCCTGGGTTGTGCCATGTGCTGCTCCTGTGTGCTGGAAGACAACGAGAAGTTCCTGAGTTGATTCTGTCATCTTTTGTTGGGAGGGCGAAACTCCAGTTGTTGTCAAAGACTTTTGTCTGGTTATCAGACTTTACTTCAGGAAACACAAGCAAAATCTCTAGTTATCATAATTTCTCAATTCATCCTTTCTGGCTGGTGTTTACTAAGACAGCTCAGATGCAGCATCTCCAGCCGTGTCTGGAGTTAGCAGGATGTTTTGGTTCTGTTCAGCTCAGTTCTGTCTTTCATCAACATGCACGGCACTTTCCGATTGAGATAAAGATGCCCTGAAAAGCTTCCAGCCCAAGTTAAAAGGAGAACAAACAGGAGGGAAGGGCAACAG
>JANZLQ010000086.1:38422911-38437155 GCA_026212715.1 Elanus axillaris | reverse complement strand
GGGGACACGAATGGGGATGGGGGAGGGCCAGGCTGAGCAGATGGAGGCAGCCAGAGGAGGGAGGAGGATGGGCAGGCGGGAAAGGGGATTTGCTTGTAAAAAGACCCTGGAAAGTGAAAGTAAGGAGTTGGCATTGGCTGGGGGGGAGGCAGAGCCCAGGGAGCCCCTGGGTGCTGAAGGCAGGTGATGGTGCGGAGCTTGGCACCCAGGGCAGTTTGGGTGCGTCTGGAGGGAACTGAATCCTCTTGCCGGGGCTGGAGCCCACTCGGCACCCCTGGAGACCAAGGCCTCGCTCCAGAGTTGCAGTGAGTGCATGGACTGAAAAGATGAAGATGTTTAGAGTGCAGGGAGTGGGATTTGTCTAAGCCCTTTCTTGGGAGTCTCATTGTGCTGCTCAGCATTGCAGCCATGATTCAAGCACAGTCATAAAGACGTTAAAATGAAACAAGGCACTGGTTCCTAGAAACTCAACCGTGCAAAATCTATCAAGGGGACAACTCAAAAAGAGAAGGAAAACTTTGTGTACAAAGACATGAAAAACAAGAAGACAAAAAATAGCTCAGTCATGCTCACACATACAGAAATGGAGAGCAGAGATGCCTAAAAGTTTTCCAACACAAAAAGTAAGGTGTAAGGAACTTCTACCACTGGTTGCTGAGGAATAACCCCCACGTCCTGGTAGAGATGACATCTGCCTGGCTGCGTGAAGAGTCAGGGGTAGGCAGCGCAAATTGGGGTCATCAATTTTGCCTCATCTTTGCAGCCTGTTATTAAATGGAGGGAGAGGGAAAAGGGCCAAACTTAACAGTATGGATGACTAGCTAAAATGTAGTGGTCCTCCTGGCAGCAGAGAGAGCAGGGTACTGACAGTGCCCTTGGAGGCACTGACTGGGGAGGACAGGCAGTAGAGAGGAATTCCTCTCCTGTGGGGTGGAAGAAGATGGGCTGTCAGAGGGAGAACTAATTCTGGAGCAGAGTGCTATCCTCAGCCCAGGAGTGCCCTCTGTGCCCCCCAAGGATGCTTTCTTAGCCCATCCACCCTCAAGAAAGGCTGCTCTACTGAGAGAGAAAGTCAACTTTACTTTTTTTTTTTTCCCCATTTTAAACCCGTCCCAATTTGTGGAACCAAAATCAGAAAAAAATTATACCTACATTTAGATGTATCAAGTTGCCACAATAACGTCTCCTAGAGTGACCATGAAGTGCAAGTTCTTACACATGAAGGTCATTAAAAAACTAACATTTTGAGAGATTTTGGGGATCTTTGTGTGTCTATATCTATGTGTCCCTTTCCATCTCATGTTTACATTTTATTATTCCAGACAGCTTTAAAATAGCCCTTTTTTTTTTTTTTGGTAAACAGATTAATTTGGGGGAAAATATCAAGGGGGACGGGGGGACGGGGGGGAATAGCTAAACTTTCTAAAAGGTGGAGTATTTTTCCCAGCTGAGCCCAGCTGGCCTTGGTGGCCAAAACTGTCTGGTGGTAACACGCAGCTCCTCGCGCCTTGGCCACGTATATGTTGTTTGCAATCACCACATCAAGCAAATTGTTGCTTGGGGAATTACCTTTTGGATGAGTGTTGGGGTGATTCAGAGTGCATTCAGTTTTGTGATTCACGGAGCTGCAAAGGAAAACTGATGACTGGGGGCGGGGGAAGGAGCGAGACAGTGAGGCAGAAAATCAATGTCCAGAAGGCATTTGTGAACAGGCACGTTTCAGAGTTTCTGACAATATGGGACAGAGACGTTTGGCAACCACTACATTTATGCTGCATGCTTTAATCTCTACTTTCTGACAATATTTTAATGTTTTGCAAAACCACTATTGCTAACATATGAACACTAATATTTTTAGATTGCTTCCTACTCTTAGGTACTGTTATATCACACAGAACAAGTTAAACCAACTGTTCCAGCCAGGTACTGTTTGGGAATGCAGTCTGTTCTTCAAGCTATATTCTGAAGTCCTTATTCATCTTCTGTTTTGCCATATTTCTTTTTCATGTGAGGTGCTCCATTGCTCTGGTTAAACCATGCATCCCCTTTTCCACCCAGCATTTTTAATTTTTTTTTTTTCCCCGGATTTAGATTTGCTAGAAATATAGGAGAGGCCATTACAGATAAGCCTGTCTAGTGGTCTTGCCCTGCTTTGAGAGGGTCCACTCTTAGAAACTTTGGAAGAATCTGCAAGAAATCTCAGTGAAGGCATCTGTGGAATGAACTGCTCATGGGAAAGGATTTTTCCTAGCCTCATTCATTGAAGTGCCAGCCTAAATTCTGAAACTTAAGTGAACTTCTTTTCTAATTTCAAGCTTAACCTTGTCAGCTGTCTGTAAACACCTTGCTTTTACAATAGCAGTGATTCCAACAGCATGGTTACACATTGTATATTCTAAATAGTTTTAACCAGTTACACGGTTTTAGCATTTCTGGAAAAGAAGCAAACCTTTTTAGTTATTAACTGCACTACACTAGCCTGAATCCTCAAGTTTCAGAAAACAGCCAGGTACCATCACCATGCACAAGTGCTTAGGTATACCTGAGTATTTAGTGCTAATTATTTAGTTAGTTCTGTGTGCATAGCCATTGGTACAAACACAGTGTTTACAGAGTCCTTAAACACACAAGAACGAAATGTTCCAAGGATTAAACATGGGCTGAAATGACCTGTCAGCTGAGGATGGTCAGTGTTTGTGCTTGGAATATGCAAACCTCTAAAAAAACCATGAGTGTAATGGTTACCAGTGGAGTCAAAAAGCCCATTCCATTGGATTCTTATGGGATGCATAGTACAAAAAAATTATGCCAAAAATAAAGAAATGCAGAAAAGTTATCTTCTGAGTAAACAAAGTATTTCCCAAACAGCAGGATATAATGGTTTTGAAGATATCTGCAAAGTCAGAATTATCCCCATTGTAATTTATGGTGAGTTACCTGATTGGACAGTGACACTGGGGAGTAATGAACCTTAAAATATTTCTTTGGTGTATTAAGTACAAACGGGCTTTCATATAGCATGTAATCTTTTTGTCGCACCTGATTTTCTTTTAAAAATATACTTATTGTAAAGAACAATAATTGTAAAGAAATCCCTTTCATTCAGCAGTTAATGCAGGGCTTGAAAAATTTACCTTACACCTAAATAGCCAGCGAAGACTGAGTCTACAAATGTGGGCAGTTTGTTTTGCTCTCATGTGTGAAAAGCCCAGTTGTAGTTCTGCTTTTGCAGGCTTTCTGAGGATTTTGTTTTGTTTTCAAACATGCTTGGAAGGGGCATGTTGATGAATCAGCAAAATATGACAGTCTCATTAGCTTTTTAAGTAATTTTCCATCCGGTAAATTCATCTAATTGGAATGGTGGGCTTGAAGTTGCTCGCTGCTGCTCATTTCACACAATTCGAAGTGTTACCTGCATGGGGATTCCTAAATTTCCCTCCACTTCCAGTGTTCATCAAGAAACAGATATACTGCTTGTCCCATGTAACTGCAGCAAGTACTCACCCACAGCATAAGGCTTAGATAACTTCTAGCATTTTTTGCCCTAGAAAGAGAGAGAACCTCATCACAGTAAGATCCCTGTAAGCCGCAGTCAGAGAGGCTTTGAAATGGAAAAAAAAAAAAAAGAATTATTAGAAAGAGTGAGTAAGGCAGGCAGGCAGGCAAGGGAAGGCTGGAAGGAAAAGTCAAACCCATGCGGTCTGGCTCTTCTCTTTGATTGTGGTAGAAATAACTCAGTCCATTGAAGTCTATGGCTTTATGCTGGCACAGAGCAAAGTCAGGCACAAGGTTTCAGGCATTGCAAGGGCACAATCTTTCTTGTGGGTAAATGAGTGAATTATCATTGTTTAGCTTGAACTTCTCATCAAGATGACTGGGTTTTGGGTTGGGGAGTAAGAACAGGAAGGGTCCATTAGACAAGCATATTTCTCATTGCCTGAATCTACTGCAAGGGTGTGGTAGGATTTACAGTAACTGCTAGCTAAATGGCTAAAAAAAATGCTCTGCTTTTTCAATAAAGATGATGCATCCTTTCCCGGGGCTCCCCCAGAGCTCCAAGATGGTGACTCCACTTGACTCCACTTGCTTTTCCATGACCTTTCTCTACATTTCTCTTCCTTCCAAATTTTAACCTGCCATTTGATAACACAGCTGGTTTTCCTTTCTGTATTGTATACTTTTATACATCAGATTTCTAGGTCTTTTCCATTCCTTCCTACATTTATTCTTGCACTTCCTTAAAGTGCTATAGCGAGTTTGGGAAGTAGTATACACTGAGATCTCCTTTCTGTAGGAAATATCTTTGCTGAAACACAGCTATGCTGACATTCAGGGAAGAGTAGTAGTGTGAAGTAACTTTGTTGTTGTAACTCAAAACAACAGCTGTTTCAAAATGTCTTTTGAAAAACCTAATGTGACACACAGTGTACACAGAAGTAGCCACTGTAATAAAACCTGCTGTGGTTGGGCCATTTGTGTCCCAAGAAGGAGTACAGGTGAGTGCAACTGCAGCAGCTGCTGCTGTGTCCGTTATGTTCACGTTGCTGCCTGAAACCCAACTGTTGGAAAAATCTAAGAAAAACTTCTGAAGCACCTCAGACTGTGCATCAGGCTTCAACATGGGTCACGTGGATCAAATATTTTTTCTTAGCAACGTAATGCAGCCATCTTATGAAAGCTGTTTAATATTGACAATGCACTAATCTCTAGGTGGGAATCTTCCTTCTACGCCCAGGCCAGGCCAGATATCTGATTACAGAGAACAAGTTCTCACTTACAAGGTATGTATAACTGGGGAGGTGGGGGCTTTTTTACATCTCGCTTTGAACAAACAAATAAACCAAGAGGTTGTTGTTTTGTTTTGTTTGTTTTTTTTTAAATCAAATAACAGGTCAGTTACTGTCACTTGGAGTTTCTAAATTTCTTCTCAGATTAAATTAAGTCATTTATGTACATTGTAATCTAATGTTTGGTAGAGTGGGCTTGCATAGGAGGCTGGTAGTTCACAGCTGAGGAGGGATAGTTTGATCTCAGCAATAAGTGTGGTTTTGAAAAATTACACTTCTGTTGAATGTGAGGCTTTGTTTTAAAAACTGTTTAGTGTCACATATAACAAAGAAAAATGGCCATGGGAAGAGGGAAAACAAAGGACAGCAGAAACTTATTTTCCTTAAAAAAGCAGGACAGCAGGCACCAAGGCCAAGCCGAGCATTGTGATCATCCCCTTGGTGGCTGAGGCGGCAGGAGGCTTTTCAGGCAGGGCTGGAGCTGTGCTCTTTGGGTGGCTACCCTTGCTGGAAGAGCTCGTCTGCTTGCCTTCCTGGAAGGGCAGAGCAGGCAGCCAGGTGCCCTCTGGCAGTCTGTGGCTTTCGGGATCTGCTTACTTTGCCTCTGCCTGAAGCCCGCCCCAGCCTGGACTCCTTCCTCAGACCTGCGATGGATGAGAGATCAGAAGGTGATATTGCAGGCAGAGGAATAGAGGGGGGAGGGACCAGGATACTTTGGTCTCATTCTTTCAACGGTCTTTTGTAACTCTTTTTTTTTTAACTTCCTGCATAACTTTAGGGGAAAAAACTAAACTTCTGTGTTTCTTCCTCCATAAGGCAGCGTTCATGAATAATAGCTCCTTGTTTTCCAGAGCTGTCAGGCAATGTCTTGAGTATTAGTGAAGTCTGCAGAAACATTGGGTGCTGTAGACCACCTGAGAATGAAGTGCTTTGAGCTAAAGGGAGGACAATTGCCTCGCTGGCATAAGGAAAGTTACGAGTTAAATTTAGCAAGAAGTTGTTTGGGGACTGAACTGGTTTCGTGTTTTCTTTCCTGTGTGCAAGTAAGGGTGTGTTAACAGAGTTTATAGGTTGTGAAATCTGAGAGGCCATTGTCTGCACAGAAGGGAACTGTAGCAGATTTTGGGATGATTCAGGGAGCTCTGAGGTCTGTATTACTGGAAACAGAAAGAAACATAGCAGTAGAAAGTGCAAAATCATTCACCTAGGGATGAATATGAATTTTGTCTTTGAGCTTATCAGCTGGGAACAACCAAGAGGAAAGGAAGTCCTCTTGGCTGTGTTCATCACAACATGACTTGGGCACCAGTGATCCCATCCACCCCCCCAGTATTGTGACCATGTTATATCAGGCAGAACTTCTCCAAAAGAACTGGACAAGCTTTTAAGTCATCTGTAAAACCTTGGCAAGAGCATGTCTGCAGCTGTAGTCACCTGTACCGAGGAAAGATGAATTCCAAGTGGAAGAGATGTAGAGAAGGGCTTGCGAGGTGAGACATCAGGAGACTGGAGCTACTGTTATATGTAAGAACTAAAAGATTGTGCCTTGATTAGTCATGGAAAACGAAGTCTGAGAAAGATACTACTGCTCCTTTTAAATACCAAACGTCAAGAAGGCAGAAGGGATCTTTAAATCTAGAAGAAAAAGCTGGTCCAAAAGAAATGGTGATATATTTATTTTTACTGGAAATTAGATGGAGGAAGAGTGAGGTTCTGAATGACCTTTTTACTGGGGCACTGGAAGCCATGTAACTGATTTTTGAATGTGTGACCAGTCTACGATAGTAGAGACTGATGTCAGGGATCAGGGGATCCCTCGCAGGCCTCCGGTTCAGAGCTCTGCTGACCTGGAAGAGAGTGCCGGGCTCCACGTGGCAGTGCCTGCAGCTGGAGCCCAGCTTCTGGGCAAGGCAGGGTGGTTGGGTTCCCCTCCTGTGGCACGTGCTGTTTCCCAAGCTTCTCACACCAAAATTCTGCCCTATTGCCTCATTTTGGTTTCTTCCCCCTTTAAAGGTTCCTATGGCTTCCTTTCCCCCTCATTTAAAGAAAGCCCTGCTCCACACATCGTTTAAAGCTGCGTTAACGGTAGCCTATTATTTTGGAGCTCCATGTGGCTGAAAGAGGTAGCAAATCCACTCCGATAGTTTTGTAGGTGAGAAAAATGGTCTCCAACTTTCAGTCTGTATTGTGATAAGCCATGTGCAGGACAAGGGCTGACAGGCAACAAAAGCTATCGGCAGCAAAAATTCTGCTGTTCTAATAAAAGCCTTTAGATTTTATTTAGTGAAGTCACATCCAGTCAAACCACAGCTTAGGTTAGAGTAACCACGGGTGAAAAACCCCACATAGAGCTTTAGTGAAACTGGAGGTTTGTGGTCTCACAAAGGAACCTTTTCTCCAGAAATAAACGCAGAGTTGCTCCTGCATTAATGGCTTGTTTAGTCTGGATGTCAATCTGTACTTAAAAGGAAAAAAAAAAAAAAAAAGGTAATGATAGATAATTATATCTGAGTGTGCATGAGCCAGATCAGATGTAGAGACAGTCTGATGTAACTTGGGTGTTGGGACTACTGTGTGATTTACTTTTTCTGCTCTTAGAAACTGCAAACTAGAGGGCTTGCCAGAAGCTGTCTCAGTGTAGGGATTCTGAGTTACGGGATTCAGTGGGAGCCACGTTGCTGCTTTGTCCTGAAAATAGTCAGATCTGCAGGTGCAGCATTTACATCTCCGCAGACTGTATCCAGCAAGAGAAAGCTGAGCTGAGTATACTATAGAGGTTGCTTCAAGTGGGTTACGCTGTGCTTTCTCTTCTGCTTTTGCCCTAAAGGTGCAGATTTGCAGAAAAAAGAAAAAAGGATCCGTTCAAATAAACTGTTTGCAAAAATCTGCTAGATACTCAGGTCTGTCCATTCCGAATGTGATTGCAGTATTTTTCAGTTTACTTCTCTGTATTTATTTTCTATATAACAAAGCAATCAATATCTTTAAAAATCCCCATCCTGTTTGGCTAGCATGAATACAAAGCTTCCTAGCCTGAGCAGGACTCCTGTCAGGTATACCTATGGAACATAACTTTACTTTCATTCTAAGGAAAACTCATAAAGAAATTATCTTTGTTTATTTTATTTCTGGGCTGTTGTGGAGTAGCTGCTGATCCTGTATTATCAAGAGCGTAGGATGTGTCCTATTTGTTCTGCTTGAGCTCCATGGTCAGTCTCCCAGTCATTGATTCAGGGAACCCACATCAAGCAGGACAGGTGAGCAACCCCATGTCTCTGTGGCCAGGTTGATAAGATAATGTTGCTTCACTTCCACCATCCTAAAGCCTCCTCCACAGGCAGCCCCAGGCTTCTGGCAGAGCGCAAGCAGTCTCTGTCCTTCCTCTTCCTCTGCTTTACCAGCTGACCTTTCTTGAGACCCAAGGCTTAGGAAGAATCCCCTTCCCGTAGTGAGTACCGGAGCTCTCTGTGGGACCTGGCCAGCAGAAGGGCAAGAGGAAGGGCTTCAGCTGGGGAAGGACTTTGGAAGCAGTGAAGGGAAAGCAGGTGAAGAGCTTGCTGCAGCTGGGCCGGTGGGGATGCTGCCAGCTTCAAGTACGTTTGCTGAGACGTGGCAGATGTGGTAGTGTGGGGAGAAATGGCGAACCGCAGAGAAGAAGGATGAGTCGTGCATGAGGGAGAGAAAGCTGTTGGAGTAACGGGCTGCTGTATGATGGCAAAGGAGATAATGGGATATAAGTAAACAGATGGATAAAAGAGAATGAATAAAAGTACATGGTGGTGTCTTATTTCTGGAGGAGAAGGACTGTCCTGAATCGAATAAGCTTGCCTGTAGCAGTCCAGGGTTGCATATGTGAGAAGGTATTTGTTCAGGGATGATGGCAGTAATACCCCAGCCTCCTACATGATGTTTTTCACATGTTGATATTAAAGTATTTTCCAAAGGAATTCTGTACTGTTATGTTGATTCTGCAGCTAGAGAAATACTGGTTCTGTGTGTGTGAGAGAGAGAGCGAGGGGGAGAAAGAAAAAGAGAAAAAAAAAGAGAGGGAGTAGTGTGAGAAACAGGCAAGAAAAAGATAGCAAGTATGTCCTAGGCTGGGATATAAAGACAGCAGGTACATGTTCATAGTGTGTGCATGTGTGCTGCTGTAGGGAGATAAGTTGGGTTGAATTCCTTGGTGCCTAAAGTGAGAATGGGATAGAGAAAAGTTACTTAGATAATAAACTTTTCTTAATTTGACCAGCTCAGTTGTGGTGTTGAATGAGTGCATGTTACAACAGCATCAGTCTGAGAGTCCACACAGGAGAGCTATGGGTGCACAACAAACTTAAAGAGTTCAAGCTTTCATTTCAAAGTCAAGCTTTCTAGTTTTCAGGATTACAAAGGTATGTTTCTACATAGAAACAGGGCATGGATTTGAGACCAAACTGTTTAGAAAACATGTTAAATAGCCTGTGGTTGCTAGAGGTATGCATTTCTTTGCACTTTTTGTCTCATGAGGGTGTTAACTCTGAAGGCTAATGACTGCATTTCATTATCAATATCATATCACAGTTTCAGGATTGACTTTTTTTAACAGAGGGGGTGGGAGTGAAAGTCCCGTTCTTCCCAGGGGGTAACTTGGTATTTACTGCAACTGAGTGAAACAGGACTTATCAGAAACTGTAAAACAAATGAGGAATTCAAGTGAAAAGGATGAAGCATTGTTCTAAAAAGAAACTTGTTTCCCTCTGAGTGATGCTCAGAAATCACAACAAGGTGCTTGAATTCAACATAAATTGGGTTTCTTTGTAGGTAATTCTAAAGGCTGGACTCAGTCTCTTAGTTTATTTTTGCACCTGCTGTTAATATCAAAGAGGAATCAGCTGTAGGCTTAGGCTAGAACAAAGCCTTACACTTAAACTCAGAGCTGAGATTGCTAGTTCTATCAAAGAATTTGCTGGTGATAGGGCAGTAGGATTCTTCATGAACTGTGCAAACTGTGTTGGGGCGAAGTCTCTGTGGTTTTAGTGGCTGGAAAATTTGGGAAAGTGAAGAAGGGAGTTGCAAGAGAGTGTTATGGGGGAAAGCTGGCATCCCTGTTGTGACAGTAGCCTTGGACGGTCTGCACTACATGCTAGTGAGATGTACAACTCATGGTGAAGGAGTAAAAGATAAGTCAGTATTAACTTTTTCTTTCGGAGTTTTCTTAACTCTGTTACATGTAAAGCAACTTTAATTCATGTAAAGCGTAGAATTTCTATGCTCCAATTGAACACAGAATTGAAATAAATTATTTGTTTCTAGCAGACAGCAAATTATAACAATGTTCTTCTGTCATAAATTAACTCTAGGTTTCATTATGAAAACTGAAAGATAAAATTATAGAAATCCTGATAACCCTATTTATTTTTCTTGCAATAAAAATGGCTGTTCCAATGATATTAGGTAACAACGGTCCTGTTGCCTACCATGCCAACTGTTAACGTTGTTTGCTGTTTGTGTTTCATTACTACCTAAGAGGCCCTGGTCCCAAGCCAGGGTCCTGTTGCGCTGGACAGGATTCAAAAGATGGTCTTTGTATCAAAGAGCTTACAGTGTTTCTAGTGCTTTGGGTTTATAATACAGCATCTTGGTAAACAGACCTGCTGCTGGAGTTTTAATTTATTTGGAGGACAGTTTCTCTGGAAGGGGGTCCTCTACTTTAACAAAAGTAACTTAAGCCCAAACAGCCATTTCCTTTTCTGAACACCCTTCAAATAAAGCAAATAAATATCTGATCTTTGTGCTGCATAGGATAGCACAAAATGCTAGATGGCATCAGAATGTTTTCTTTAGCTTCTTTCACATTCTTTTGTTGGAAACAAATCTGAGTACAATTATTGTAAATATTTGCCTTTGTACACTGGCACTAGTGCTTTTTTTTTTCCTTTTAAAATTAAATGTATTTAGCTTTTTATTACAATGTAATATGTAGCAACATGTTTACCTGAAAATTTTGTGATTAAAAATAGTCCTACCCTTGCACATGAGGTTTCTTCTTTCCATAAAGAATTGCAATTTTCCCCTCAAAAATAATACTGAAAACTTTGCATAGTTTTGTGTTTTTCTAAAAGGAAAAAATTGCCAGGAAAAGACATGGTCTTCACAGCTTTATTAATGTCTCACCATCCTACATCACATAGCATAGCACTTCTAGAGAAACTTTCATTATTTATAGTTCCATCCACCTTTCAGACACCTTTCAGCTGTCACCCTGCAGACCAGAAAGTGACTTAAGCAGAGCTGAACAAACTACTGAAAGCAAACAATATATTTATTTACTTTTTTTTCTTTTTTATGGTATGTCAGTTATCTCCAAACAGACCTGAACTTCTTAAAAAAAAAAAAAAAAGTGTTGTTTTGATTTGCTGAACAAATTGCAGTTCATTTTGGATCTTGCAGTATTTCTTCTGCGTCTGGACTAGGTAATTCCCCAAAACACTGTCAAGGTGGCTGCTAGCACTTGTTTGCATGTTATCAACAGTTGCAGTTAATATTCTTGAGGAAAAGAGGTGGCTTGTATGAGTATTTGTGGGAATCAAAGACAATGCCCGATACACACCTTTTAAACAAATTTACTCCTTGCATGTGTACAGTGTTTGAGAATAAGCCTTTGTAAAAAGAATCCCTTATGAAATAGGGTTCTCTATAAATTACTCCAAAAGTTTATAGAATAAGGCTTTAGGAAACAATGTCTCTTCTGTAGGTTTCTAATTTGTAATAGCAGTTCAGTAGCTGGGTAATAATTACTATATTCTGTAAGATCATTTAGCAGAAAATCCCTAGAAAACAAACAAACAAACAATATTTTTTATTAACTTGCACAGGACTTTTCCATAAAGGATTTAATTTGGAGCTGTATTTACTCACTCTAGAGCTTGGGTTTGAGCTGCATTTATCCTTTTGTTCCCACCTGCCCCACCTTTCCAGCAGGTTGCCTTCTCTGTATTTCATTGTGGCTGCTCCTGCCTCACCCACATTCCGGTGGTTGGTTCCATCAGCTCCTCTACTGCTGTCATCCCACATCTTTCTAAGACCCCTTTCCCTATAATCTGTTTTATTCCTTAATGTTTTTTCAAGGAATTGATTGCACATCATAGAGGGGACTCTTAGGATATAAGGATGATGAGTGAGATAAGAGGATTTAGCAGGCAAAAGAGTGGGACGAGATAAAAGATGAGTCACTGTCATTCTTAAAATGTAGCAGACAGAATTGGGAAAGAACAAGTGTTTGGTTCTAAGCTGTATTTAATATCAAACAACCGTTGTTACAACTTGATTTTACTTTTTCTCCCACAATGTTTTCCTTTGAGTATTTTGATTAATATCGCCAAATTATTGCCAAATAATGGCTTATTTGCTGCTTTCAAACCAGGCCTGTTCCTGTAAGCATGACGCACGCTAGACTTCCTGATGGCTTCAGTGGGCACTCTGACTCCTGAACTCTTGTGCAATCGCATTTACCCGTGCAAATACAACCAAAGACTTTTGTTCATTGTTGCACTGTCACAGGGCATTCGTACCAGAACCCTTGCACCTGATGGAAGTGGATGCATCAGAGTATTTTTATTTGCATTTCTTTGTGTTTCAGATTTTTTTAAAATCCTTTTTTGGGGACGATGTAGCAAACCTCACTGTTTCACATCAAAAATTCCTGTTGGAGTGGGTAAGACTTTTCTGGTAAACGACATGGGTGCATGGTTAGTACCACAGTGGCATCGGTAACACATGTCTCTGTGGCAATGGGAAGTGTCATGCTGACTGAGCAATGAAAACCCAGTTTGACAGATACATTGGGGAATGAGCAAATGTGATTCATCACTAATTTATGCCCAGGTATTGAGATGGCCACCAAGCGTATTTGACTTGTCTGCAAATCCGTATATTTTACAAATATATCTGTACAGAGCTTGAAAATTAATTTTCACTGTCATCTAACATTTTCTTCTGTGATTGCTTTTGCTTGCCCAGCCAAGAAGCAGGTGACCAATGAGGTATGAATTGCCAGTGGCTAATGAATAATAATCAAATGAACAGTTTGTAAATAACCCTTAAGCTGAAAGCTGCTTGCCTAGAATATCTGATAATTTCTTACAAATCAAAATGTATCTTGCCTGGTTTGTTGAATATACACACACATATTTATACACGCACAATTCACTTTCCTTGTATAAATAGACAGATATCCAGTTTCAGGCAGTGATATTTGAACAACTGTAGTTTGGATGAACAGCCATTGAGGAATTTAGCATAGATTAGCATAGTCAAACAAGATTTCTACAATTATAAATTGAAGATGTAAAGTTTCAGTAATTTAGTCTCGATATTGACAGAACAATTTGGGACTAATCTGTCTAAAGGAGCAACTTTCATTTATTTCAGGAAAATAGCTCTTGATTTTTGTCAGTCATTTCAGTCTGATTCTCTCAATTTAAACAATTTAGTGTAAGAGATTTTCTAATAAGTAGTTGTTAACTGCTAAACAAATAGGCTGCAACAAGAAAACACAATTCACTAAAGTTTTGTTTCCACTAGCTAAGCTTTCTCTCAGAGAATTTAAATATTTGCTGGATCTCTAGTCATCCTGCAGCAGTTATGAGAAAAAAGCTCTGTATGCAAACTAGGTAACAGTGGGACTTAAGGAAATGAAAGCATCTCACACAAATAGACATATGAAATAGAAGTTATGAAACTGTTTTGAAACAGTCAAATATTCTAAGAGAAAAGGGATCACGAAAGCAGATGCAGTTTTCTGTATTTTAGCTCAGGATCTTTAGGCAACAGCAGGTTTTAAGAACCAGATGCAGCTGAAAACAGTTCAGTAAAGCCTGCCCTCCCTGAGGTTTTTTGTTTTGCTTTACGGGTTTTTTTGTTTGTTTAATGAGAGTCTTTAATCTGTTTTGGCATTTTAAACCTTTTGCAAACTCTGTGGATTGTTTCTCATTGTTACAGAACATTCAACTGGCTGAAAACACAGGTTAATTTGAAAGCGTTACTGTTTTCAGAGGAACACCTTATTTTGCAGCCTTCCAGATGAAGCGATGCATAGACTCCAACTTTGACAGGAGTTAGTGTCTATCCTAGCGTTAGAAGTCCTGAAACGATACATGTAAAATACTCGAACGATTTAAAGTAAAAGCCAAAAGCGCGCGTTTACATTGTTTGCAAAGCAGGAGTCGAAATTCGAAAGAAAACAGCCTAATGTTGAACGGAGATAGGAGGACCGCGGCAGTTCGGTGAGGATCCCCGCAGGCGCCCGGGATGGCAGACCCGCTCCGACCGCCGCAGCTGGAGTCACGGCGGACGAGGCAGAGGGTTGATCTCCCGCGAGGTAGAGGAGGAAAACCGAATCGCCCGCCCTTCGGGTGCCCGGCTGGCAACGGCATCAGAGACGCCTTCTCCGCGAGTCCCCGCGCCGCTTTCCGCCGTGCCC
>JANZLQ010000086.1:38399658-38419019 GCA_026212715.1 Elanus axillaris | reverse complement strand
GGTCGAGTGGCAGAAACTCGCCGTTGGGAGGGACGCGGCCCGGCTTCCCCCCCTCGGGGGTCTCGCCCTGAGCCTGCCGCTGCCGCCCGGCCCTCCCCGAGGCGTTTCGCTGATACATCGCGCCCCCCCCGCCTGGGTGGGGGGGGTCACCCCGGGGCTGCGGCGTCCCCGGAGCGGCCGGGGCTCGGGGCCGAAAGCGCCCGGGGTCGGGCTGCCCGTGCCCGACCGGCAGCCAGCCCTCAGCCCTGGCGCCCCGCCGGCAGCCTGCTGGGGTTCAGCTTGGTCGTGGGATTAAGGAATTTCCGAGCGGAGCGTGTGTGAGCTGAAATACATCTTTTTTTTTTTTTTTTTTTTTTTATCAGAAACTTTTTTTTTGCTCGCCTAGTGCCTTGATGCTTAGGGTGACTTCAGTCGGCTGTGGTTATTTGGGGCTTTTTGTTTGTTTTTTTCCTTCTTTTTGTGACAACTTCTTAAATCCTAGATTTATGCCTTAAAGCGTCCCTGAACGTGCGCTTTAACCCATTAGCATACTTTTGTTAGGTGGCTTTTTGGATACAGGTGAACAGGACATAGTTCACACGTGTATGTATTTTGGGGGAAGGTGAGAAGAACTATAGGCATGTCAGCTGAAACCTCATTACTTGCCTTGGTGCCTTACAGCTGTCTTTAACACGATAGCCTGCAAGTGTGGTGATACTTGTTCTGTTCTACGGTAGAGGTGAATAAGGATGACCATGTATTTGTTGCATTGTCTTTTTGAAACTTTATTCAATAGTTGATTATGTTACAGAGCCACATACTTGTTTAGTTTTGAGGCCTGGAGGGAATACTAAGCTCTTCCAGTTTTTGTTTTCTCTGTGTTTGAGAGGGGTAGAATGCTGTCATGCATATGGTACAACTGATGTTTTAAAATAAGCGGTCTTGGGAGCAAGGGACCAACTGAGTCAGGGAATGTGTGTCATGTAAGGCAATTCTATCCTATGCTAGACCGAGAAAAAGAGGACACAGAAAACGGCTCTGTTCAAAACACCGTTTTAAAAGCAGTGGTGAATTAAACCCAAGCTGTTTTATGAACACTGGAACACAAGAAACCTCGTCGTCTTTGACTGATTGTGACCTCTGACTGAAGATTTTCCTGCAGGCAGGAAAGGAGCAGAATCGTTCTTTCCCCTGTGAGTTTACTGACGTCTGAGAAGACATGCAGCCTTTCTCTCTGTGGAGACAGTTTTCTGTGCTCTGCAGCCTGCTCTCATGAAACTTTCAAGAACCCAAATGTCTGATATCTCTGCTCCTCTTTTGAATGTGATTGAAACTGGCCAGTGGGCTCAAAAAGTATTAGTGAGGTCAGACAGACAGACATCCATCCACGTGTGTGCATATATACATATGCATACACTTCCCTCCCTCCCGGAGTGATTGCATAAGTCTGATTTCCTTAGGAAACCAGGCTGAAAAAAGGAGTGGAGGGAAGTCAAACAAGAAACTATTCAGTTCTAGTGTACCTACTGCAAAAAGCACTTGTCCAACTCTTTGAAGTACTGTGCACGGTCCTGGTTACGGTGCAGCCAGAAGGCTATTACTGTTTTGAAGCGGACGAGAGAATGTAGAATAATGAAGATAATGTACTGTATGTATCTCATAGGTTATGTTTCCTGAATTGTGTGTTAGGTTCTAAATCATACGTGTATACACTTTGACTTTAAAGACAAAAAAGTCTTAATACTTTTACAGGGAAACTGAGGAGTTCTGCAGGGAAGAGAATTGAGATGACCTCTTTTGGAAGGGAGATTTAAAAGTGACTTAACAGAATCCTCAAGATTGGAATGGAAAACAGTGAAATCACTAGAGATTTATTCTTCTTTCTCTTTTGAGCTCTTTCAACTTGCATATTCTTCAGTCAGGATTTTGTTAGAAGGCTCTTGATATCCTTAAAATCTTAGGTTCTGCAATACTCTGTGCTGCGTCTGGCTATTTTTGTTTTTAAGATCCCTAATAAAGCACTGGACTGGACTGCAGAATCTTCTATGAACTTTGTGTGGTGCATGTTGTTTTTTCTTAACTGTTTAAACTCTTTAACTTGGTGCATAACATAGTGTTTTGAGAAACTTTTAGTAGCTAACATCCTGGATCAATTCTCCAGTGGAGTTTTGCCATATTTAGGGTACTGCAAGCTGCCAGGTATTCCAAGTTTCTGTGAAATGCCTTGCCTTCAGGGGAGCATCTCATGTTCCTTCTACTCTCAAGGTCTCTCAAGCTGCATTGTGTGTAGCGTATTTCATCTGTGTCCCCTGAGTCTACTCACAGGTATGAGTATTTCACAGTATGGGGGCTTTCTGCTTGTCAGGGCATTATCAGCATATTTCTATTTTATACAGAGTTACCTTTTATTTAGCACTTTTTTCTTTCTTTTTTTTTTTTTTCTTTTTGCGATGCAGCAAGTTTATCCTGCACTTTCACGTGCCAGATGCTAAGACTTTCTAGCTGAGTAGTACTCTAAGAAAGAGTAGATGTAGTAAGATCTGTAGTTGTGGAAGAAAATAGCAATTAAGGTTTGAATAAAATTAAAAGTATTCCTGTTACCTGCGCTAATGGGAAAGTTAATCTTGGCTTGACCTGACTCTTTTTTTCCGGTCTTTGTGTTCATTACTTGCAATCAAGGTTTTGTAAGCCAAATGCTCATCTTCAGCAATGAATCCCATGTGTAAAGGTGGACAGGGTTTGGTTTTACAATTAATTCATCCTTAAAATTTAGATGCTGATGTAGAAAACAGAATTGTCTCTGGTTTTCGCCCCAGGGATTCTGGCTCTGCATTAATTGAAAGCAAAATTGTCACTGAAGCCGTGTATAGTTACGATGATAAGTTGATGTCATTCAGCGGCTCCTGTCAGGACTGGTGTTTCATAATACCACATTTTGCTTTAATGTATAGGAACACCATGTATCCTGGTCTGAAGCACTGGCATTCTATTTAGAGGGATAACGGAGCAATATATAGGGCAGACAGCAAGGAATGGCATGGAAAGGGAATGGAAATTGCACAGGCATGAGCAATTAACAGCGAAGGAGGGCTTATTTGTCCAAGTCAGGTATTTTTACAAAGGGTTGTCTATAAAGCATGCAGTTTACATTTGAAATAACTAATCCTCTGTCCCTTTGACTTGTCAGCTCTGCTGCCAGTGTTTGCCTGATGGCTTGGGGGTACCTAGCGCTCCTATGCCTTGAGAAAGGAGGTAATGCCTTCACTGTTAACGCAGTAAGCTTGCTCCTCGCGTAAAATGGGCTGTGGAAGGTGTGATTATGCACGGTGGGATGGTGTAGGTGAGTTGGGAGATTGTTTCTTTTTGTCACTTGTGTGAGGAGAATGGCAGCTCACTTAAGATTCTAACACAAGGCTGGTGGCTCCAATCACCCTGTTCATGTCCTTCCTTTTGCTTGTGTTTAAGTCGTACTCATCAGCTGGACATGGGGAAAACCTGAAAGTGTAAATATGAGTTTTTAATTCAGCATATACACGACTTCATGACTTGATTTTGAAAGAGTCATGTCAGCAAACGCTCATTTCCACTTATGATCCAGGGCACATACTTGGCTTGCTTGCTTTTAAGTACAGATCAGTACCACAGTACCTTTTGTTCAGTTTTAAGATTTTGTGCTGTGTTCTAATACAAATAGATTATACCTAACATTCTCTCAGTATTCTCAAATCATGAACTTAGTTTTAGATTTGGAAAATAAGAATGAGAGTCTGTGTGTGTGTGTGTGTGTATTTATAACTTGGAAATGGCTTATCAGCTTGTTGGTCGATGTTAACCTTGTCTGTGATTAAAATTGTATTTCAGTTTGAGGCTAAGGTGAGCTAATTTTTTTTAATGCTACTTTAAAAAGCATTTTGGTTTTAAGTCATTATGTTTAATACTTTAAAATTCAATACTTTTAACAATATTCTATTTTTTGCCCTTTGGGCACTATTATACTTTAAGAGAAAGCTAAGATCATAAGTAAAAAAAAAAAAAAAAAGCCCAACATATAAAAAAGAAAAAGGGATGGTTTTTTTTGTTTTGTTTTTATACTCCCTCTGCTGGCTGTTTCAATTACAAGTACCTGTACTCGAACTTTGTTACTAAATCTGCTCTTCCTTTACTGTTTTATCAAATGAGCAGTAACGTGTATTGATTTCAATCTGTATTTAAAATACAAAAAAAGTCTATAATTGCTAGATGAAGAAACAGTTTTTGCAGGAATGGAAAATTTGACACCAGTTTTATGGAGCAATGTTTTAATTTTTGTTATTTCTTGCATTGATATGAAAGAAATTGAATCTTTTGGTGTGTGGGCCATATCTTCACCACTAAATATCAAGAAATAACAATTCATGTGTTGTTCCAAATCTATTCCATTTATTGTAACAAATTTACTTCCCAGCTTTGAAGAATAGCTGTAGCAAAACCTAAATAATTATGCTATGTTTTTTTATGTTTAAAAAAAAAAAGTCTGTTATGAGTTTGGTGTACATCTACATAATTAGCTACAAGGCTGCACTCAAAGTATTCTGTGGATGTAATGGATAATTTCTTAAGATACTTGTTCTAGTACACTAGTAGCGTTCATCCAAAATATTTATAGCGCTTAAGAATTACAATTCTTAGGAACTTCAGAGATTATGTACAAGGTTTGCTGTATATGTTATTGAAATGAAGCCGTTGCATTCCCTGTGGGTGTCAGTTATGGTTAAAATTGTTCAATATTTCCTGTTGATAATTCTGCCAGAGATCCAGACTTTGCTATGTAATGTGTCCTCACTTGTACTTGGCTTCCCCCTGGCCGAGTTTGAAGAGTGCCACCTACTGACTGACAGCTCCTTGCAGTACTTTGTTCCTTTGCCATCTGAAGACTCTCATAGCTTGGCCTCCCTTACCTTGTGGGATGTGACATGTTGATGTGGTTGAACGTGGCAAGTGTGTTGAACCAAGCCTCAGCTTTGACCTCTTCTATTAAATGATGCTATTTTTTCTTTCTAATTTGTTTCAAGGTTAGGAAACAGGATTTTAATCCTGGGAGGTGGGCTTCCTTTACCCCGCCTTGTCCCCTTTTTAAAAGTTTGTGAGAAAGTGGCATATTTCTGTTGATTTCATCATCACTTCTTGTCAAGCTGTCATAATTAGCTTGGGAGGAACAAGCCTGGCTGGTGTTTATAGAAGACTTTGGCTTCTTCTATGCCAGACAATGTATTGATGTGTTGCACACTCAAATGAGACAGTTCAAAAGGCAGGTAACAGACTTGCAATTGTGACTTCATTAACAAGTGAACATTCCAAAATGCTCATGATGTGGTTTTTTTTTTTTTTTTTGCAAGGGAGAAGGACAATCTGGTTAACAAGTTCTAAATTTTTTATGGTAAATTGATGAATTCATCTTTACTGTTAGTGCACACTGAGAATGCTTTATTTCAACTTAGAATACACTAATTATGTTCTTAGGAAAAAAAAACTTGGCAAGAGTATGAATTAGTTCAAAAAGTGTATAATTTACATATTTACAAGGAGCTCCTTTATTTCGGAGTTCTTTTTATATATCTTCTTCCCAGTGATTTATCACCACAGGAAGCTTTCTTAATTCTCAGCTCCTTCCAGGTGGCATTAAGAAGAAAAAATACTGTGTTTCCAAATGTCTTATTCTTTTGAAAAATACATTGATAGCAAGTTTTAGTCTAGGCGAGTGAGATTTTTAACCGTAAAATGTCACATCATTAAGAGATGCCGAATCTCATGGCTCAGTAGGACTAGAATTGGGGTCTCTGTATCACTTGAAGGCTTTCCAAAGTAGTTCTGGCTAAAAGATACCAAAAGAGAAGGCTTTTGGCTGTTACTCACTGCCTTTAGAGAGCTCATACTCATTTTAGAGGTTTCTAATTAAAATAATAATAAAAAATCTCAACCTAGAAGCAGCAGTAGTAGTCTCACCATCTTTGATGTTGGGACCCAAAGAAGGGATTGTCAGGATCTGAGACCAGTTAATCCACCTTCTGTCTGGAAACTGTGAAGATTTAATGCTTTCATTAGCATTTACTGATCTGATGCCTTGTTTCTGCATTATCAACCAACCCCTGTGCAGCTGAGCTGTACTACTCTTAACAAAGTTTATTCAGCTGTTAATAATTCCAACATTCTTCCTTCCTCTTATCCTTCCACTTGCACCAAAAAGAAATCCCCTAATGTCAAGCCATGAATAGTTACTAAAGGAAAGAAAACTTCAGCATCCGAAGTTCCAGCTTTGTACAGAAACCTCACATCTCTAATCATTCTGATCCATACGTACCCAAAATAGCAGGTACTTCTAGCTGCTCAGAAGCATTGCCATGTTCACCTTAATAATACTGTTTACATTGCTTCACCCTGTGGGGAAACTTCCTAATTGGCAAGAAAGATGCCACTTTCTTTGCCCTAGATGTTTTAATAGCGTTTCTGCAACACTGGGGTGTTCTGCTGGTTCAGAGAGTAAGATACTTAGTGTGAATTATGGTGGCTACGTGTGCATCTCATTTATTTTGTAGTTTTCCTCACTGCCTAATTTTTACTTCTCTATTGTATTTTTTTCTGTAGTGTCTTATTTTATTTACTTCCAAGCTGGCTGAGGCTACTACCCTCTCTTCTAATGCTCTTTGACTTATTCTTAACTTTTTTTTAACTTGCCTTAGTATTTCACTAATGATTTTTTTTTCCCCTAACACATAGCAGTTAAGTTTATGATAACTCATTCTTTTACTTACACTGTTTTTTGTGTTTATATTTTGGTTTTCTTTCATGCATATACAGATACCTTGGCAACTTCTCCAGAGTGAATTCTTTCTTGGAACATAGCTCTGTCGGCTGTGCTTTCTTTGCGTGGCTTTCTCTTTCTTTCAGTTGTATCTGTATTTTTGGCTTAATATTATTTCCTCCTTGTCCATCCATCAGCTTATTTTAGCTGATGTTTCCTTCTTGATTGCTGAATTGTGTTGAATTTGTTTCTTCCTGCAGTGGGCCTGTGTCTTGCCCTGTACTTTTTACAATGTCCTTATTTTCCCCAGCTGCTTTGGTTGTGTGAAGGCACTACGCTTCGGCTGTAGTGTCTTTTATTTTTATTTTTTTTTTGTGGTAAGACTAAATTTTGCATGGCGGTTTGAAAACTCTTGCTATGTGTTCGGTATTTGCAGTGACTCATTGTGTTTCCTAATCTGCCACTGTCTGCCCAGCGCTAAGTATGATGTCAGTAGTGATTTTTTTTCTTGCTTTTTTTTTTTAAGCAGACGTAGGACTGATGAAAGTTACTGTTTGATGTAACAGGAAACTGAACTCATCTGTTCTCAAAACAGGCACAGCCTTAGCCAGTATGCTCAGGTTTCATCCTGCCAGGCTCCTGTGCCTCATGCTTGTGAGCAAATCGCTTTTGTGTGGATGTGTCTCCCTGTTCCTGTTTTCTTCAGACTTCAGTTTTCACCACTAAAGACTCCTGAGACAACTACTTTTGAGAAGCTGCTTCTTCATGGATCTTGAGTCTTAAATGTAGTTCTGTGGCCTTCACTTCACGATTAAGAATGCAAGAGGGTCTTGGGATTAGAGGTGTCCTTTTGAGAAGTGCTTTCAAGAGGTCAGAGTATGGGGTGACCTGTAGTCTCCAATGTTTATAGAACAGTGCATTCCCCTTGCAGCTTCTGGCTTAGCTCTTGCAGCGGTAGAGAACAGGATCATCTGGCATGTTGTAGGAACTTTCATAGGCTGTTTGTGGGTAGGAATGTGCTTGTAGATTGCCCGTTTCTTTCAAACCTTTTTTGGACTTTCATTGGAGCTATATGCAACGCTTATACTTTTGAACTAAGCACAGAGAGAATGTGGGCTCAAGCTCTAGCCCTGTCAGTTCTGCTTAATTTTTAGTGTGCTCCTTGGTCCTGTTTAGACCACTGCCTAACTGCCTGTGTGTGTGTTGGGAACTGTTCCCAAAAGGCAGTGGGAATGGTACTTGTCTCTTCTGTCCTTGTGTAAGGAGAAAAGTTTAGCTTTGTGGACACAAGCTTTGTCATGCCCTTTTATTTTGTGGCTAGAGAAGAGGCTCTGGCCTGTTTTATTTACTTGTTTAGGGGCATAGCCGTATGGATAAGCAGAGGAATCTTTATACTGTTTGTGGCACTAGGGCAGACCTTGTTTCTACAGACCGAGTTCTCTCCTAGTGAATGAACTGCAGGTTCTACAAAGTCCTGAATGAAAGATGTGCCCAGTGAATAAGGGACCATTGCTGGAGGACATGGCTTGCTGCCTGACTCAGTGCAATTATTTAGCTTGTCTGTCTTTGTTTCCTCAACTTGCTGCTTTGGAAGGCTTCTTAAAAGTTGTGGCTAAAATGCGTAAATGAATGTTCATAGGGGGAATGAGAAGACACAAAGTTTGTCAGTTGACAAGGATGAATGAAGAGTGTGTGGTGATACCGCATCTCTTATGTTAATGGAAAGTGATGGAGGCTTATCCATCTATAACAGTACTATTGAAGGGGTGGGAATCGGGAATAGAAAAAGAAGATTGGAATGGTAAGAGAAGTTTAACATTTTTATTGCTCAAAGGAATGTGATTACAGCAGAATAAAATGTGCATCCTTATAGGGAAAGCTATTTATAAACTCTGGGAGGTTTCTTTTGGGGTAGATGAAAGATTTGATGTGTAAATATCTCCCAGTAAGTAAATCATCAAATTTTGAGGAAAACTTTTCCCTAAGTATAACATTTCACATGTCATAAATGCTTTCTTTGTGCTTAATTATATTTCCCCCCCCTCTTTTTAGTAACAACAAACGGTGCCTGGTGAATCTCATATACTTTATGAATGTACTTACAGATAACCTTTTAATTTATTCTTTCACTTTTTGTAGCTTAATGTTATCTTCACTGACTGTCAAATAGCAGTTGGCCAATCACTTGTATATGCCAACTGGCCATGCCTTTTACCATTATTTTACTAGGTCAGTCTGAAAGTTTTACTGTTCTATCCTGTGTGTTTTTCTTTCTTCTTTTTTTTTTTTTTTTAAAAAAAAAGCTTTATTTGTAATTTAATAACTTATTTACCTTGTTCCTGTTTTTTCTAACAGTTTATTAAAGCATAAATCTGGCTACATGTAGAGCGCATGCCCCTTCTCTGTCTCTTAACATGAATCGCCTTGGATGGCTCTGGCCATGGATATGTTGTGAGTATAGCTAACATCACTGTGGCTGCTTACTTTGCCTGTGGTGACTTCTTACCTGTCCATGACAAGCCTTGACTCTTGTTTAACTGACGATGTTGCCGTTGTTACATTCCGATTTCACTGCAAGGTTAATTTTTTGTTTGTTTTTGTTCATGCATCTGTGTGTGCCTTTTTTTTTTTTAAATATGTTGAACTACTTTCTTAGAACTTTGCAACATCTTGTTTTAACAACTTGTGTTTTAATCAAAGCAACTAGCCATTCTGCTCTGCCAAGAAACACTTTTTCCCAAGCACTTGTAAAAGGAGGTTTTGTTTTCCTTGTTTGACAACAATTCTTTTGGTGTGTATGGAGCTGAAGAGAGGAATGGTAAGGAATTTGAAATCTGATATATATCTATATCTATCTATATATAACTATATATATATAGTACATATATATACACCAAAATTGAAAAGCGAACTCGAGAACAGTTACACAATTATATTGAGCAGTATTGGAATATTGAAATTCTTTTGCTAAAATGCAAATTGGTAAGGCTTGGGATTTGTTTAGATATAGAAATGTCCTGTGCTGAACTTCACTTTGCAACTTAAAACTGAGTTGTCAAACTGATTTGAAAGGCTGTCTAAAGACTTTTACATTGGCTTAAACTCATATAATTTTGGTAGGTCTTAAACCTCTCAGCGATGAGCTCTGGCAGGTCTACTAGTGGCAGCTGAGATATATTCATATGCTTCTCTGTGCGGAGTCACTACCAGCTCAGCAGAGGTAGCAGAAGACAGGCTCAAGCACACTGCCTGACTTCCTAACCCGTGATACATGCAGAGGTGAATGTCTGCTAATATATTGAGCTGTAGGCTGCTGTGATTGATGAAGAACTGCAAAAGTGACATTGGGTCATGTGCTGGTGTGCTGGTAACCTCTAGAAGCAGGTTGCAAGAGGCTGTTAGGAGCAATGAGGACATAAACTGTTACACTGGCTTGCTTAGTTCCCCTTTCTGTCTGTGGATGCTGGAACATGTCTGACCCCAAAGCAAGCTGTTTCAGGCACCTGAGATGGTTGATAGGTGCCTGCTGACTCTCTCTGGTGTAGGGTAAGTTTTCTGCTGGTTAACTTCCTAAATAAGTTCACTGTGGAGTGAGAGGATCACCAGTGCTGATGGGAAAATAAGCCATGTCAGACTGTTGCTGGAAGCTGATGAGAGGGTAACCTCTTTCATCAGCAGCTCATCTTAGATCAGCTTGGCTGTGCTTGATACGGTTATGCCATAGTTTCATGGTCACTTGAAGTTCACATAAACTAACCTTCCTGTTTAAAGAAATGGCCTAGGTCTTCCTCCTTAAGGCTGCTCTTTCCTATATATGTGTATTCCTCCCTCGTGCAGGCACATTCATGTGGCCCCATGGTGATCTAGATTGAGGAGCTGCTCTCAATTAAACAAGACCAGGATTAAAAAGGGAGAAGATGTGTGCCTTAAAGGGTTCATAAACTTCTGAAAATGTCGGAAGTGCATGTTTAAAACATGTTATTTAAGGTGGAAATGCCCTTCAGAGATGGGGAAATAGTATGGTTTATGTAATGTAGATTTTGCCATTTTGGAAGTCAGCTTTATGAAGGTCTCTAGATGCATGCCCAGTGTTTTTTGTTTTGGTGTTTTTGTTCCCCACAGGACTTCCATTTCACTTACCTGGTACTTTACTCAGCCCAGAATGTGCATGATGATGATGATAGGAAGGATTACTTGGTATCTTCTTTGTTTTTCTTAGCAAAATCTGAATCTTTTTAATTCTATAGTGCTATAGTGAAGACCTTCCGCAGTGTGGAATTGCTAGTTGTATTATGGGCTTTTCTGCTGCATGCAAGTTTTGTGGGCATGAAATAATTTTTTTTCTACTATGGGGCAGTAATAGACTCTTTTCACTTGCATATTATTGAAGAATGCAAAGGGGATTGGACAGAAGTACAAGAATATTCTCTACTTTTATGTATGTCAATGACTGGAGATAACCTGAAATGATGATACCTTCTCTACCCCCCTACAAGTGCTGGGTGAGCACAGACTAGTTTTCACAACACACCTGGAAGTTTTTCTAAACCAGGAGATTGTCTAAAACTTAGATAACATGGACACCTCTGTCATCTTCCCAACCAGTTGGGGAAACCATTTCAAATTAGTTGAGTGGCTACAAAGTAGAAAAATGGCAGAGCCACAATGAGACTTCATGACCTGGCTTCTAATCTGAGGATCTCTCTGCCAGACAATATTGCTTTAATAATTGAAGGAGACTGTTTCTATAGCTTCCTGTGACTTGATTTGTTGTTGTGTTTATCTTTTTCTGTAAACAGCTCCCAGACACTGGGGATCTAGGAGCTTTGAATGAAAATCGTAACGGTGCATCATTCTCTTCAGGGCCAACAGTGAAACCAGTTTAAATGTGCTTGTATTAAAACCCTGAAGTGAGGTAATGATTAATTTTGATTAGACCTACTTCTGGCGCTGCCACTTTTCTAAGACATATTTTCAGTGAGGAAAGAATTACTGTTTTAGCAAATAGCATTATATTAATTGAGAAACTGTAAGAAAAATAAAGACGACAAGTTTACCTCACCAGCATCAGTAAGACTGGGGAGGGGAGGAAGATGAAAGAGAAGACAGAAGAGAAGATAACCTTCAGATGCTTCTAGATTGTATTTGCAATTCATAGTTTTCTGGGCACTTACCATTTACTGCCTCATTTATTGATCTCGCCCATTAGAATTTGCAGCTGTTTCACTTCATCTCTTAATACGAATTTGCTCTGAGTTTCAGAACATAGTTTCTTCCTCTTAAGTATTTACTGGTACAGTCTGGCCACGGCTGATTGCACTGCAGTCAGTGCTGTTGCTTAAAGGGTGAAGTATTAAGCCATACTGAGGGACAACTGCAGTTCGGTAATGGGATGGGTTTTGTAGATGTTTTCATAACTCAAACCTGCATCTTTGCATCAGTTGGGAAGTCTTTGTGAAACTACATCAGAGTCTTGAACTTTAGAATAACTCTTGTTTTGTGGGAGAAGTATCAGTAAAGGGTGAAAAGGAGAAATAGATAAGCATGTTTAAAATCATACAGTGACTGTGAAGTAATGCGTCTTCAGTCTAGGTGATGGTTACTGTTCAGTATGCAACCTGTCATTTACACGCAGAAGCATGGGTAACGGTGACTTTGTACCTTGTACTGCTGGAGGTTATATATAGTCCTTTACTTAATGATGTCTTTTATGTTGTTTGGCTATCAAAATCTGCATGTGAAGGTTTAGTCCTTCAGTTCTATCAACTGGTCAGCTGATGCACATACCAGTGAACCTTTTGAATTCAGGCTTGGGATTTATATGTTTAGTTTTTAGCAGTTTGATTCTGTCCCATGCTTGTTTGGTAATAATGCTGTTCTGAAAAAAAGATTAGCTATGTATTTATGAATTATTTTGGTAAAACACTGTAATACAAATGTTGTCATCTTACTGCCATCATGCTTTCTTTTTTGGAGCAATGCATAATTTGGGTACCACCCAAAGTGCTGCTCTCCTATTTTACATGTCTTCATATTTTCAGCTACCTCACTTGCATGTTTTTTCCGCTAAAACAGCAGGAATCTGCTCAACTCTGCAGCTGTGACAAAGCAATTCAAATTAAGTTAGACGAAGACCAATAACATCTGAACTCCAAACAATTCAGTGGGCATTAGACCTGAAGTCTGGATCTTCTTGCAGCTTTTTCTTTTCTCTTTGCTTCCTCCACCCATTTCTTTCTGCCTAGCCTTTGTGCTGCCTGGAACCTCTGCTATCTCACGAGGTGGGCAGAACATCTGTTTTCTTTTGGTGGCCACTCGTTCATGTCTCTGTGGTCTTCCTAGCTGCTGGCTTTCATGAACTCATCTGATACATGTATTGTTTGGTCAAATTTGATTGCAATTAGTCGTAAGGTCAAAATATATTTGTAGGGGCAAATGTTGTGGCTGAAAGGCCAGTAAGACAATTGCCTGTCTTGTTTCTTTTGACTGTCTAAAGATTTGTTGGGCTTTTGTTGTTGCATCTTTATTAGTTTTCTTAGTAGCATTGGTTTCTGTTAATGATGGCTCTAATTTCTTTGGATTCCTAAATTTCTTAATGTTTTATGCACAAGGCAGAGATGCATAGCTTCTGGGGGAGAGGTCAATGATATTTTCAGTAGCTTATTCCTTCTCAAGTGTAATTTACCAAGGGACTCTGCAATCAAGTCATCGTGATGGGAAGTGCATCTCAACTGATGTAATGCATTTGTGTTTCCTGGAAACAGAACAAAATTGCAGCTCTGCTCCATTTAATGCAAGATTTGTCATTGATTTCAGTTGCCATGATATTTACTCCTATCATTTGATCTTTTTGTTGTAATGGGTTGTTCATGCTTTATGAGTCCGATTTCCTGACATCAGTCCCTCAAAGCAGTGTTGAAAGTTTTTATTAATGAAGAGTATTTTTACAAAATATTTTGAAATACCCCACAGCCAAATCTGATTTCAACAAACCCCCTAGTCGCTTCCTCTGCAGATTATGCTCGAACAGGGAATCAACATAATTGATATAGCAAGAGGGACTAGATGTGTAAAGCTGGATGGACTTGATAGATAAATTCTTCAAATAGGTTAAATATTTATCTAATGTGTATCACTCCTGTCAGGAATGTGTTTTCTGATGAAGATGTGTTGTTTCCTCTCAGTCTTGTGTTGGAAACTAAAATGCATTAAGTTGAAACAGTATCACCTTGATGCTGTCTGCTGCAACAGTATATATTTAAGCCAGATCACTTTCATGTATTATACACTGTTTTCAGTATTTTGTCTAAAAACTCATTTCATCTGCAGTTGAAACACATTGCATTTCATCACTTGCAGAAATGCTGTGCATTTTTTTTTTCAAAGATTCAGAACAGAAGTGTTCAGTCACTACTTCTGAATGTTATTTTTTTGGCCTCTGGAAAATGATGACTGTCCATGCTAATTTTTTGACATGGCTTCCTCTGTGTTGACTTCAGAAAAAGTAAGTTATGGCAATATATGGAAGAACATGAGCTCCACATTATACAAGTGGTTGGTCTGAATGCTTGGGGTGTCCAAATGTTTTTATCTGGTCATAGCTGTTAGAATACAACATGTAGAAATTTACCCTAGTGATAATTTATAGAGTGATTAATTATGTGTGACGAATTTGTGACTAGAAAATCTTCAAGAACACTCCAAAACAAAGAGTCTACCCTTAGTTATTCTTGTTTATCCTTAATTTCAGTGGGGATCATAGCAGTGGAGTAGAGGACAGGTTTGGTGCTTAGTAACTTCAGCTGATTTTTGCTGTATTTAAGGCAATGGTAGCACAGGGGGTGGGAAAGCATACAGCCAATTAAAAAAAAAAGTAAAGCAAAAAAGTCTCTCCTGTGTACAGACAGTTTGTTCGCAGAGGTGTTTTCAGAATTCAGTGAGACTTGTGTGATGTTGTAGTGATGTTCTGTAGAACTTTTTAGGCACTTTGTCAGTTACTTATGTGTGCAGATATGGGAGCAAAAAGACTACTTGCAAAGGTTCCCCTTCTTCTGGTCATAATGGTGCTCTGATGGCACTGTATTATTAAAAGCAATGGTAATTATTTGTGTTATGGGTAATTCCTTGTGCTGTTTTATAGCCCATGATCTCAAGGAAGTTTGCAAGATACTGGCTGAACCTTGTGGCAGCCTTTATAGGAAAAGAATGGTAACTAGACAGACAGTTGTTTTTGCTGTATGCTGTAGGGCAGAAGACTCAATGGCTGGGTTTTTATATGTTTAACTCTGCATAAATCTTGCTGAAGGAAGCTTCTACAAGAGGTTTAAAAACAGTAGGATAAAACGATTTTGTAAAATAAAACAAAGTATGTTTTTGCAGTGGCTTGAAGGTATTTGTTTTGTTTATGGTCATTTTGTGGCTGTTAGTTTTTCCAGGCCAAAGATGTATTTACAACTTATATCCCAACAAAAGTCTCTAAAGAGTTGGATTCACAGAAGAGAATGGTACATAGGTTTCTATTAAATTGACTTTTTTCTTTTAAGTGGGGTAATGTGTCTCAAACGCATTTGTGAATTAAATGAAGACCGGTTTAGCTTCAGATTTCAGGAAAATGAACTTGAAAGGACACTGTTGGATCATCTGAACTAACGAATAAGATACGCTAAACTGGTGAAAGTTTTCTTTTTTTTTTTTTCAGATGTTGGTGCACTCAGTTCCTACTTTATAGCAATCTCATCTGAAGCAACTCTCTTCCTCCTCTTACTTGGTATTTTTGGTCATTTATATCTTTTTGAGCCACTATGTTTTTCACATGGTCTTTCTGTAAAATCGAAATTGGCACAAGCTTGAGGGCATGAACTGCATTTTGTGTTTATAAAGAAAATGGGAATCAAGGGAAAGGAGGGAATTGCAAGCAGTAATGGGTTTTTCTACACAGCTCTGCTGCTGATCTCTCCTTATGTGCATGTCTGACAGAAAATGGAAAACACCTTTCCTTTACCACCTCCCCCATGATAAAAAATAGGACCTTTTTCCCTGCTGGCCTGCAGCTTGGGGGGTGGGGGTGGGAGGGATGGGTGGGGATAGCGACTCATGTTTTGCTTATGAAAGGATTGTGATGTTTTTATGGAAGTTTTTAAGAAAACAAAACATTAAATACAAAGTACAAAGGGGCACCAGTCATAAAATACACTAGAATTGTGTTTCTGAATCATAAGTTGCATTTTGGACTTGAAACAGACTTTTTATTCCCCCAGGGTTTGTGGCAAGTATTAAAAATGAGTTAAGGACAATGCTGATCCTATAGCAGTTGGAATATTAGAGCATAGAGATCGTTTTCCTGATCAGATACTGCAGGCAGGCAACTCCCTGCTTGCCCTTCAGCCAGTTGTGCAATGTTCAGGGCTGAAAGTCTGTCAACATAGTTTTTTTTTTTTTTTTTTTTTTTGTTTGGGACACTTGTGGAAGCAGACCATCAAAGCTCCCTAACAGACACACCAAAAAGCTGCTAAGATAATGGCTTGGATAAGGATAATTAATTTAATTAACTTCATTTCAGGTTTTGAAGAAAGCACAGTGTAACTGCCCAAACCAGAATATTTGACATATGTTTTAGTTCTTTATATTTAACTGAGTTTTTCTCTCTTGAAAGTGGAAAGAAAGAAGCTGCTGTATTTCAGGAAATTAATACCTGGTTTACAGCATATTTAAGACCTTTTACCGCACCAGCTCAGCTCACAGCAGTTCATACTCAGGCACTTGCTACATTTGACTGAATTCAGCTTAATGTTCCTGACTCTTAAAAATTACAGAGACTTTCCTGTAGACAGCAGTTGTTTTTTAAGTGCTGTGGCATTTTGAAGTGGACTGCTGTGCTGGGCAGATGAAGTAAGCCTTCATCTCACTGATTTAATAGTCAAAAGGAGGGAGGAAAATACTGCTTTTAAATACTGCTGTTAAACTGTGAACTGCTAGAGCTCTTGTAGTTTCACTTGGTCACCTGCTCCCTTTCCCTGCTGATTTTGTTATGCATGGTTTGGATTTAGATTTGTGATAAATATATTTTTCTTTACTAATGTATTGTACCTTTGTCGAATTCCCATGAATCATTCATGTAGAAGGTGGGCAGCTGGTGGAAGCTTGGAAAGGAAATGGAGTACTACCAAGTGCTAACAGTAACAGTACTTTTAACAACCTAAACTGATATGTTCATACCCTCCTAAAATACAGAGGTGGGATTCCTGGTGGGATGAGGTGACAGCCTTGGCTCCGCTATTAGGTCAATCTGCTGAAAGGGTGAAGAGCTTTCAGTGGCCTTTCCTCCTTCCAAAACTTCTTGTATGTTTTGTTAATTGATTCCTACCACAGCCTCTTAGTTGCAGTATCTTCAGGAAGAGGGTTTTTTTTGTTTGTTTTTTATCCTATCATAACTCCATTTCAGAAGACTTTTCTCTGAAAGACCAAACACCTGCCCCCATGTTGACAGCTTTTCCAAGGGAGAACAGCTGTCAAATGAATGAGATTGGTAGTTTTATAGATTCACATAATCTTTTTGAGAAATATCAGGAATGGATACCTAGCAGTTACAATTCTGTGACTGCTTTAAGTAGCCATCTTACAGCTATTTATTGTCTTGACTAATGCTGGCAGCATAAAGGGCTGCTTCATTCTGCTGCAAAGTCTACTTTGAAAGATTAATGTGTGCAGGATGCGTTAACATGAGGAAAACAGAAGAGAGCAAGAAAGCATATAAAAGAAACAAGATAGAACTCCATAGTTTCCTTGCCAATCAGAAAATAAACTTAGCTAGAAAGACAATTGGGACATCAAGAAATGGAAGGGGCAATAAGGAATTTTCTGGCACAAGAGGAAGATTTCAAAAATCCCAACAAAACAAAAATAGATTATGACACATTAGTTCATATTTTTCCATTGAGGAGATACAGTCCCACCTACTCAAGTTTCTGAAAGAAACTCTGCCAGTCTGAGGAGCTGAAATATCAACATTTGGTTGAATTTCTTGTCATACGTTCTTTTTCTCTATATAGGGGATAGAGAACCTATTCTCACCACAGGATATAGGGACTGCGGTGGTGTTTTTTTTTTTATCATGTAAATAAGGCACATTTGTTGTTGCAAATACCAGATAGTTTTCTGGTAGATGCCTTTTATGGCACACTTAGGTTTCAATGCTTCCTTAATAATTTCCTTTGTTGCAGCTTAAAAAGGCAAAGACTGGGCTGCCACTAAGTTTCTAGGCAGCAAGCTGACTTTGAGAGCGGTTTCCTTGCAGGATTTCCAGTGTGAAAGGAGGATGGTATTTCTTGGCTATTTAAGGAGGCTTAACCTCTTTAGACCTTGAATCTATTTTTCAGAGCTACTCAAAGTATAGATTCCTCATATATATGTTTTCTTACTAAAGAAAGTGAGTCAACTGCAAGTGTGGAAAGGCAAAAGAGCTTTACAGACACCTGAGTATCAGAGGGCAAAGTGTTCCGTATGAATAACATTCTCCAGACTTTAGGTTTATATAGAACTGGATTTAAATATTAGCAATGGCAAGGAAATGTCTGAGGCTTTACTAAAAAACAGCTAAGGGATTTTGCTTTCTTCCTGTTTACACTCTTTCAGTGTTGCTGAATTTATTGATGTGTGATTTTTTTTTTAAATTTTATTACTATTTTAAAAAAATATTTTTTTCTTCCTCCCCTCTGCCAAGCCCTAGTGTACACAGCTGTCTGCCCTGTAACTTTGACTGTCATCATTACTACTCTGTTATCTCACATGGCTCTATGAGGACTTTAATCTTCTGTATAATTGGTGGTGGCAATTGCTGCTAAAGCTGTAAAGGAAAAGGATCCGTTCACCTTCGTGTGAAAATGGATGATTGACGAACTCATGAATGTTTCCTCTCGGCTCTGAACTGAGTAAGTAAGGCAGAGTACCTCAGGCAGTCTAATTTCCTGGCTTGATAATAGACTGGGAAAAGAGCCATTTGTTGTCTTCAGGGTTGTCCATATATGGACAAATCTTTTGCCAGGCTGAGTAAAAACAGTCATCTTTCAGGAAAGACTAGAATGTTACAGGATTTTGGAAAATGAAAGTTTTATAAGCAGCGGTCTAGCTTAAAATAATGGATGGTTGTTTGCTTCAGTGCACTTCAAAACAGCACGGGGTCAGGTTTGTATCCTGAAAGCATGTTAGAGAATTACAGCTATAGATGTTGAGTATGTGTGTGTTTAGCCTTACTCTAGTTGTTTGCCAGCCTTTGCTTTGACAAGGGCCAGTGCTGATGCTGGTGCAGACTAGACCTGTAGGCTTTCACTGCCTTTTTATTTAGTTTTGGGTTAAAGACTAGGAAGACAGTTAAGGTGAAGTTAAATTCAAGAAAGATTATTTCAGTCTTTGGCCATCTGTGGCTCAGTAGTATGCTTGTTTATCATTGCATGAAGACCTTTAATGGTATTCCTCTAGGATTTGGAGGATCAAACTGATTGTTATCACATAGGAGATCCAAGAACAGCTAGACAGATCTTGAATTGACTGCAGAATTCTGGAGTTATGTTCCAGTCATTCAAAAAGTTTGGGGTTTATGTGGCCCCCC
>JANZLQ010000086.1:38373933-38385641 GCA_026212715.1 Elanus axillaris | reverse complement strand
CGTTTTGTCCAATCCACGGAGTTTTGTTCCTTTTGAAAGACTTGCTCCCACCGTAATGTCATATGCTTTATAGAGATGCCTCCTGAGGCTGGCCACTATGGCACTCCCGAGGTAGATGATAGAACTTAAGGCAAACCCAGCTGTGAAAATAAGCCCCTTAGCTTATTATTTTAAAACTGATCTAATCAAAAATGACTGATAATCGAGGAAATAATGTAGCATTCTTTTTCACCAATTTATTGATTGCGGATACTGTTCTGGTTAAAAATGAATGCTGTTGGTGTTTTAGTTTGTAACACTATTTCATGAACTTCTAGCAACAGTATCAAATATAAGAGAAAGCAAATTATGTATACGGGAAAGTGTGTAGACAAGGTGGTATTTCACAGGCCAGCTGAAAAATAAATGTCAATACTTTTGGATGTTATGCCTGAGGTTTTGCAATATTTTCATTTGCTTACCTTCTGCGTGTACACATGCAAAGGCAGAACGGAAAGTTTATTTATAAAAAAGGAAAAAAACTGTTATGGGAACATTTCCAAGCCAGACTTTTTTTTTTTTTTTTTAAGAATATACTTAAAAAAAAATAATTTAGTTCCTGCCTGCAGTATGGGTATAATTCCATCTGTTACTGGGATAGTGGAAGGACTGCATGCAACTTTAAGACTAGATGTCCCTTTTTTCTGCTTTACCTACTGCTAAGAACTGTGGCTGGAAAGCTGAGCAGGAGAACACATCTAATCTTAAAGCCTTCTGCTTTTGAGTAATAGTCCGTTTATCTTCTATGTTTCATGTGATTTTTTTCAGCCCTGGTCATATTTTCCTTCTCGTTGAGCTATCAGAAGTGATCTGACTGCTATGAGCAGTGTAATGGCTCTACTACTACTGCTACAACAACAGCCATCCTAATGGCTCCTAAAAGGATAGTGGGCGTCACGTAGCTGCGAGAGGAAAAAATGACCTAGCGTGCACTGACAAACCAGCACCAAGAAGAGAATAGCCTGCACCACTTTAAGAGGTAGAGGATAGATGGGGATGTTGAAGATAGGTGCCCTTCGTCTATGTTTCTAGTTTTTCTGGTTATACTGTGATAATTGTATAAATTCTTCTAGACCTTACCACTAAGATTACACATCAAATTACGTGCTCAGTGGCAGTTTGCCACTGCCAGGGGCGCTACTGCATATCTAATCTGATGCAAGGTTAGAAGTAGTGCTTTCTTTATGAACAGATGCATCTGTGTAAGTTTTTGAAATTTTAGTATTACACGTTCTGTAGTTTATAACAAAAAAATTTGTAGTGGTATTACATAGAATGTCAGACAATGTTTTCCTAAGCCTTATTGGTAAAAGCATTAATACATGGTCTTTGTAAGATTATGTTTTACTTGGAGTGCATTTAGCACTGTTGAATCTACAACTGGAGAGGAATAACTATAAGTATTTGTAATTGGGCTATTTTGGTTATCCACAGTTGCTGTACTAGATGTACATACGAAAGTACTTCTTTTCTCTGTTGGGTTGGTTATTTGCGATTCTCTCTTTTTGTGATATTTTGGAGAGCATCTTAACCACTTTCCACAGAGAACTACTTTAAAGCTGAAATGATATGTACGTTTGTGAAAACTAAATGGTAGACTTAATTCAGTGCTTGTTAGAGAAGAGGACTAATCAATCTAGTTAAAGCCTCAGCTGCTTCTCTCTAGCTAGAGCTTGTCTAACATTTCTCAGGATTCCCCACTTGGTTTGTCAGTGTGCTCTAGAACTGTCTTGAAACGGGCTTCAGAGATCCCATGACACTTTCTGTGGGTGCTGATAATTGCACAGTAACACCCGTGTGACTGTGTATTATGGTATTTAATTTTCCTTCATGTTTCAGCCTCTGTTCAGCGATACTTTCATGTAAACACTTCATTGAAGGACTGATGCCACAATTCACTCCCCCAGCATTGCATCATGAAATTGATTACAGATGACCACAGGCAAAATACTATCCAAAATTGTCCATAATCTCATAGCAGCCCCACAGAGGCAGACCCTGCATCTCCAGAGCACCAAAATTAACTCTGAATCCATACTTGGATCATTCATAGGCAGCTCGTTGCAAGATCAGTTGTAAATTGTGACTGTGTGACACTTTTTCAATTTACTTACAGCTTTTGAGCAAACGGTAGGGAAAGAGCAAGGACTATTGTTTACATACTGAAGCTGAGGTAGGGATAGATGCTTTCATATGAACCTGCTGAATATGTTGCTATTTTATGGTATATGTGTAGCAACCATTAGCAACAGGTATTTCTAATGTTGCTTTTAAACAAAATAGAAACAATGGAATAGAATAGTTTCTGTTGTTGGAGGAATATTGGTTAGGCCAGAGAAATTTAAATAAAACATAAATCCAGTTAATTATCAGTTCACAGTTAAATGTTATTCTTGAGAATTTATAACAGATGTGTCATATTAGACAAATGTTGCTTCTTTGCAGTCACCCAGTGTACAAACTAGCAGATTAGTAACAGGCTTTGGTATTCATGTGTTTTAAAAAAAAAAAAAAAAAACAAAGAAAAAATAAAAGCAAAGCTAATACCCAGACAATTACAGCTGCTCAAAATAAAAATTATACCAATGTTATGAATTCTGTAAGCCATATAAGTAATGAAGAGGGAAAACACTTTCCATATTTTTAATAATGTTTTTATATTAAGTGTTCTTAAATAACCTAACATTTGAAGAATTTGGGCAGTTCCAATTCCTCTTTCATTATTATTATCCATATCCATTAAATGTTTGGGTCTAGTTAGCTTTTAATAATTATATGAGAAGATAACCTTAAATAAGGTAAAAATATGTATTTTAAAAGTTTTTATTTAGTATCTAAGGAGTATCTAAGGAAATCAAGCATGCAGCTTTTTTGACAATTATCTGTGCTGTAGCACAGTAGCAGTTGATCACAGCTTACTTATCAAAATATTCAAGGTTTAAAAGGCTAATGATTAAAAATTAAAAAAGAGAGAAGCAGCAAATTCCTGGCAATAAAATAATTCAACTAACTTTAACCTTCTAAGTACGATAGGGATTTTTGTATCCTGACTCAGTAACAGCTTATTTGATCATTCTCACTGAAAAAAACAAAACTCAGTCTGCTTTGCTTTTACATTCTTGCTTGTTTGATTGACTAATGGAATTATTCACCATAGATTAATCATGATATTCAACAGCCACTCCTCCATGTGAAAGAGTTCCAAGAAAAAAATCTAAAAATAAGTGAATGGCAGTAAAGATCATAACTGTCTCTTGGGTTTTTTGGTGGTTTTTTTTTTTTTTTTTTTTTTACACATGTTTTTCTGGTCAAGTTCGTTACTGTAGTCTTTTAGCACAAAGGCCATTTTACAGGTGGGAAATTGAGACATATAGACCTGTATTGTGAAGTGTAGCTACAAGTTTTACATTTCTTTGTGCTAGAATGGAATAGAATAGAATGCTCCTGAAAATTGTGGGCTTTAAAAAATTGCTTTCATGAGATGGAGTGAACCTAAATGGAAAACAAACTAGCCCTTCTGACAATCTGGCTGAAGAAGTCTCTGAAGGATACCAGAACGTGACATCTGGAATTGCTGGTTCCTACCGAGTGGTTTGGCCTTTAGAACTTCCTCAAAATCTCATGGGAAAATGATGTCAGAAGTGGAAACAAAATTTTGTTCTCTAGAGCAAATCTATTTTTATTAAGAAAAATGTTATAATTAAGGCTTCATCATGGTTTCCACTCAAAGTTCCTGGTTTAAATGCTCATTGCCCTCTAAAACTCAGTTCTCTTTAGGTAGCAATTCCCAGGCTTTTCTTCTAGCTCAAAATGGTTCTTTTGGGAATTTGCATTAATACAGTTTTCTGAGGGAGAGGAGAGACAGGGAATGACAGTAACTTTTTTTTTAATAATTCTTTTTTTTAATTAAAGCAAAACTTCGAGTCGAATGTTGAAGCTAGTACTTACTAAGGAGATACGTGTTGAAGTGCTTCATGTTTTGATTTGACTGCTATTCAAAGTTTGAAAGCAGTATGTATGTGCAGGATTCACCTTGAAGCACTATTAGGTGCATAAAGTGAGTAGCTAGAGAGGGTCTGCTGCTTACATGGTTCAATAACCTTGTGTTTTACAAATGCATGTTTTCATGTTTCACATCTTGAGATCAGCCATTGAAAAAGGATAACATTATGCCAGGGTGGTCTAAAATTCTAATACATTTTTGACGGGTTAGTTAAGGGCTTACTAATGGAAAAAATAGAGTAGATGTACATATTCTGTGTTTTTTAAAACTTTCCAACTTGACCAAATGCAAACCAGATTTTCAGCAATGGAGGTCCGTCTTGAAACTGAAATTCAATTTGTTAATCTTTTGGTTGAGTACTTGAGGTTAAGTTTGACAGCACTGGTATGTGTGGGGTTTTTTTTGGTGGTTTCTTTTTTTTGGGGTGGGGTGGGGTGTTTTTTCCCTGTCGCCCTCTCCACCCCCCCAAAAAAGGGTGGGGGTGGGGCAAGTATACTTTATTTTACCCTTTCTGAAACAAATAGAACTATTTTTCTGTAAGTCTGGTCTCCACTGGCTGCAGATGTTTTTATAAACTTGTCTTGAATGGTGAAAATTACAATTAACTGAAGAAGGCTTTTTCTGACACGAGTAATCTCATAAGAATTGTCAATTTGGGATCTAATTTCAAGTTAATGAATTGAAAATAATTTCAGGCCTCCCAAAAGACTTTGAAAATACTGGATCTTCCTGCTGATTGTGAGGTTTGTATCTCATTGTGTTCTAAATGCTTCTTGCCTTCTCCTTATGCTATGAAAAGGATGCATACGAACTAAGGCTGTTGACTACTTCAAGGAGAGGACTTCTGACAAACTGTAGCCACAGTGGAGCCAAATAGCCACATTATTTTAATTAAATAATGCTGCAGCTTTTAATTTTAAAAGTTAATTGAAAGTCTTTTGCCTCACATGAGCAAAACCTGAAGGGTTACTGTTTTTCTCTAACAGCTGCTGACATCACTCATACCTAAATTATGGGGAATTGGGTTCCTTCTGCTGATTTAAGTTCTACTGATGCTACCAGTTACAGCAGAGGAAACACTGGAACTGAGAAACCTGAATGCAAATATTGACAGTATGTGATGGCAGAAGTTATTTTAATGTTGTTTTGAATGGATTTCTTTGTAATATAGTTTCTCTTTTTGTGTTAATAAATCGAAACTTCAAATTAGGTCTTGTTTTTTTTTTTTAAATAATTATTTAGAGAGCATTCATGCTCAATTTCTTGTGATCTGTTGGCAATTCTTTCCAAGCAGTGTGGACTAGTTGTGTTTCTGTATGGGACTGTGTGGATTTAAAGGTAACGATATGAATCTATGGATCAGAGCAGAAAATGTATTTAGGATTTAAAATGTATAGTTTCCCAGATTCTCTGTCTAGTGATGTATGTGTGGAGAGTTAGGAACATCAGCTGAAAAGTACTAATACAGTTTGTAGAGAAATTGCCAGTATTTTTCAAAAGAACTTTTTCGTGCTTCTTCCTTCTAATCTGTAGTGCCGTACAGTACATGCATGTTATACTCTATATGCACACTGTATGTTCTTTGTGAAAATGGATGAAATGCAATTCTAAGTATTTTTGATCTTAATTTTTCTTTTCTCTATGTAATAGGAACTTTAATACTGTATTAAAAAAATGAACACTACTGTAAAGTAATTCTTGTGTGAGAAATTTGATAGGTGTTTAGTGTTGGTTATTTCTATAAGGCTGTACAATATTCATGCCTTTCGGTTGCAGGACAGTTGTTGCAGGGTTTGGGGACTGAACATTGTGGTGAAGGTAAAAAAAGTGATGTGACTAAGTTGAACATGTGAGTTACAGGTCATAATTATTATTATTATATAAAAATATGAGCGAAAGAAATCATGGGCATGTTAAGAATGTGGCTTCTGTGGCCATCTTGCCACACTGTAGGTTTTTTTCACACTTGAACAGCACTGCTGTCAAGGTGGGCTCCAACTTCATATTTGTTAAAGTTATTCAATTATCCTGTTAAAGACATAACTCCTGAAATGCACATCCACAAAATAATAATAGTTAGAAACAATATATATTTTTGACTGTTTTATGCTAATGATAATTTTAATTTCCAAAACTGATTTTTATTCTTTTTGTGCAAGCATTTTCAGTAATGTTTCATGGGACTGATTAATGTGAGCCCTTAAGAATGCAAGCTGAAGCGGAATTGGTGTCAGGTATAGACCGGGTCAAAGTATAACTTTATGTCCATTTTTAATGTTGAAAGAGTCTCCTCTTAATTATTAAAATACATAAAACCAAACAGTTTTATTTAGGAATAATCTTTGTCTATTAATGTGCTTTAAGTGATAATTTTTTTTGTATGCAAGTGGGAACATTTGTGTTGGAGAAGGTTGATTTAAAAGGAGCGTAACAGTGTCGGAGTGTAGTTAAGCACAAATACTTAATACTTAGTAAATATATATGTTTAACAAGCAGCTTTTCATTCATTGCTTGAGGCTGGGGTCAACCTGGACTTGGAATTGAAAGTTGTTACTTATATTACATAAACTCAAACTGAGCTATTTCGAATAAAGGACAGTGTTTGAAGTACAGGAATTATGTTAACATTTTGGGCTTGGGAAAGCAAGGAGCATACAGTTTGGCTCAAGTTAACTTTAGCTGTACATCACTTTTTTTGTCGCTTCTAAGAACCTGGTCTTTCTTGTACTACATCAGTTAATTCTACTTGCCTCTTAAAATTCTTGTATTTGCTCTGTTCTCTGTTGTATTGATGTAATTATCAAGGCAGAGTTCAGAGATGTCTGTATTGCGGCTTTTTAAATCATGTTGTAATGAGATGATCAGCTAACATAAATCTCAAACAAGTAGGTCATATTGTCATCTTTAGAGTTCTTAGAATCGCACAGAAAATACACTTTACACTTTATAATACATGATTGAGCTGTATTTATGAAGAGTTATCTTTTGGTGTGTTATGTTTGATGCCCCTTTAGCCTAATGGTGGATCAGATACTAGGCACCTGGGTTGTTACTGCAGAAATATTGGATGTTCTAGTTCCCCAGTGTTCCAGATGTTGGAATCCATGCCAGACCATGGCTAGCCTCACCTGGAGCTACTCAGTTGTATATTTGCTTTGACACCCTTGCTGGGTCCCCTTGTTGTCAGTTTTTCACATTTCCCAAGTATCCAAGCTCTGTTTGCCCCATATAATAGGTAATAATAGATGTCTATCTGTTAAGGAGGGAGGGGAAAATGGGTGTAACAAAAAGATTATATACAGCAAAGGAGAGGGAAAACATGGAATCTAAGAGTAAACAATGAGCATCACCTCTAAAGGACAAAATGGTACCAAGCATATACAGTTAGCTAGGGTTTCAGCATCTGAAGAGTTAAAAATCCACCTCTTGTGTGACAGACCATTCATCAGTTTACAAAATTGCATTGGTGTCTTTTAAAGACATGTTAACATGAATCAAATATAGGTCCTGTAATTTCACACTCTGAGTATTCTTTCCATTCTTTGTGTTATGTTCAAAAAGGAATAACCTAAAAATTAAAGCTTGTCTCCTGTGTAAAATCCTGGGTGCTTGAAGTTGAATCCTGTTGCCATTTGGATGAGTACTTTCCACTAATTTATATGGAATTGTTGAGCATTTACTTCTGTTGCAGTACTTGGCCTGAATTCAACTCGACTGCCTCCCCATTGTTCACATGGAAATACTGATAGCTTTAATATTAAAAAGTCCTCTGTTAAAATACAAGACCTTTTTTTTTTTTTTTTTTTTTCATGTGGTATTCCTATATCAGCCTAGGATTTCTTAGCACAGGATCTTTCTGCTCTGTAAAGGGCTGTGGCTTTAAAATGGGTGAATGAGTCAGTATGGGAAATCAAGGATGTGACCAGCTTGAAGCATCCATTAAAAGTTTACGTGAACCTTTGGGGGCTCCTTGGGTCTTGCCACTTGCACGACTGACTGTTCTTACAGAGAGGCCCAAGCAGTTACCGGCTCTGTCTCCCAGAAGGGTTCTGTGTGCCTTTGTCCTCGCCAGACCTGCAACTTGAGTCATTACATGCTACTTTCTCAAGGCTGTCAACACATTTGAAAGGATCATCTGGATACTCTTCAAATGTTTGTTCCCAGCTACAAACACTTGTGGTTTGCCTTGGAATCCTTTTGGATAAACCACAGACACTTGAGCCTGGGGTAACTGAAACATGCATGACAAATGTGTTGATTACTTCTACTTAATTGTCACTCACCTTAACAAAACAACCCACAAATCAAAGAGAAGCAACCAGGACTTTCAGGTCTGAAAGGCTAAGGGTTAGTTAGTTTTATTGAGGCTGGAGGGCTGACACCTTTGAAAGCCTCAGGCAGACAAGGCTGGATGGTCTAACTGGAGAAGCAGAGAGGTAGTACTGCAGTGCAAGGAAATGCATACGTTTCAGAGAAAAATCTCTACAGCCAGCCCCTGGCCCAATTTTGGATTATCTGTCCCTGCCTGAGGTGGGAGGAACAGCCAACCTTACAAGAAAACAAAACCAGGTGGAATCCCAGGTGCTGATCTTTTCTAAGAGCAAGGCTGCTCTAGAAACAAACAAGCCCTGCTGTTACTACAGTACTACAACATTGCAGTTCTGTGGCTAGATTTCTGTAGGTGAAGTTCTTACGATTTCTACTTTAAAAATACTTTAAAAAGCTTGCAGCGTTTCTTATTTTAAAGCTTAAAGATGAAAAGTCATCTTTGTACAACAGTTTTGATCCCTTTCACAATTTCAATACTGCTATAGACATTTGTGTGTGGGAGTCGCTTGAAATTTCTTAGATATGTGAGTATGCCTACTGAAATCAGTAATACTTTAAATGGGACACATGCTGACATGTTTGCAGGTTTTGAGTTCTAGGCTTCAGCACAGAAAACATTTTTCTGAGCAAAAATTTTATTTGGTAAGCATCACCTCATGTGCCTCCCCGCTCAGAAGTTGGAGCCTGAAAAAAAACCTGTTAGATTTTGCTGGCAAATCTGACAACATGTTTATGAACAAACCTAAGCCTTTTTCTGGCGTACTGGCACTGGTAATGTTCATGTACCTGTGTCAGTAAAATCCTTTCTCCAGTGATGAACAGGCAATACAGTCTCCTTGCAGAAATGAGTGTTCTGGATAAATCTTAAACTCTCAATCCAGAGATCACTGTGAACAGTACAATCCCTGTGTGTATTTCAAAAAGGTAAACGAGCAAATTTCTAACATTGTACTTTGCCCCTGAAGTGAGCAGCTCAGTGTCATTTTTTTAACTATGATGGTATTATCACTATGGCCATCCAGTAAGATACTGGATGATGCACTGTAGTTAGCCTGGAGCTTCTGGGCACATGCCTGTAAATAAAAAAGGCAGAAAAATGGTACCAGATCAGCCACCCCTGAGAAATTTTAAGAATCAGGTAGAGCCATCATTCTTGCAGAACGAGACTTTCATTGATGGAATTAATAGAGTTGCTTTATTAATGCCAAAGAGTTTCTTATTCTCCCTCTGCATAGGGAGTGTTTATGCCTAGAGAGTTTTCTTTGAGAGTTTATGGTTTTCTGTATGTCATTGTGTTTTCCATATTGAGGAAAACTGAAATGAGAAAGTACAAGGTTGAAATAGAACTTTGCAGAGTTTGACTGCAAATGGCTACAGTTCACATAGAGGCTATAAGCATCTTCTGCAGTGTGCTGCATCAGCTTTGGCTGTCCTGGGAAAGTTTTCCTCAAAGGGGAATGTTAGCTGGCAGCGCATGGGATGAAAGACTGCTCACAAACAAGGCCAGATCTCTTCGGCTGAGCTGAGCTGAGCTGACCTGACCTGACGTGAAGACTGCCCAAACAGAGGAAGCCAGCTGGGAACATTCTGGTGGAGGACTTTGGTTGCTAGCAAGAGTCTAGTTGACTTTTTTTGGCCAAACTTTCTAGGGTGCACAGGGTATAAATTTCCAGAAAAGTATAATTTGGACATGCAAGATAAAGTCAGGTAATACAATGTGTAGGTCTGGAACAGTATCTGGTACTTGACAGTGGTAAAGTAAAGACAGCGTTGTTTGCTTTAGAAGAGATTTTGTGAAGGTGGAAAAAAGAGTTACCAGAGAACTTAACACTATATGGTTTTGGTATGAGTGCTCTTTCAGTCCTTTTAAAATTGTCTTGAAGCAAGATGTTTAGTTTGGGCTTTTAACCTTCTAAACTGTATTTCTCGGTGAGAAAATAGGAGTGGGTGCTAACACAGTCTGTAATTTCATATTAGTTAGAACTAAAAACAATGGTCATAACTGAGGACATGTCTATGGTGTTTTCTTGAAAGTAGTTCATCCAGGTAGTTCTACTGAATTTTGTGGAGAAATAAACACTTTGCCTAAGTAGTGATGGATAGAAGATTAACTGCATCTATATGTACCTTTATAATATGCTTAATTTCCCATACTAATGTCTTGTGAGGCAGTCTTACTAGTTCAATGAAGAGAAAAACATAAGATTATAGAGATAGTACTGAGTCTGCATAAAAGAATTTCTTTTTTTATGTTGCTTTATTTGAAGTTTATTTTTCTGCAGACCTTCATGCTGTCAGACTTGTTAAAATAATAGCACAGTAGACTCTTTCCTGCTATTTCTCTATTTTTTTTCCATGATGGAATGCAAGAAGAGCAAACTATTCAGTAAATCTGTATCTTAGATGTTTTTACATAATTGATATTTAAAAAAAAACAACTTAAAATTGTTTAAAATACAACTTGGTCATAAACAGACTCAAAATTCTTTCTATACACAAAGCATTTTGTACTTTTTTTTTTTTTTTTAATGTGCAACCCTACAGCTGTTTGTCTTGCTAAAGTTAACCAAGATCTCGGTAAAAAATGATGAAGACTTAAACCAGAAAGAAACCCCCTAAACCTACATTAGTTTTAAAGTGAGCACATGTTTATACTTTGATTTCTTACATTGCTCTCAATATGTTTTGAGCACATTCTAGGTTTTTTTCAGGTAGTGTTTGCCCAAGTGCATACCTTTAGTGCTATGATCTTTTGAGGGATCTTGTGCTATGGATTATTTTAAGAAATTTTATATGATTAAGGAAACAAATTTTTTCTTCAGTCCATGCTGAATCATTCTTCTAGCTGTGGACATGTCTTATCTTTGGATAAGATAACAATTCATACTATATGGGGTTGTTAACTTTCTCATGGCACTTGATTAGCTAGGGTAAGTTAATCCTTTGTATTGGCCATTTTAGCTCACATAATTCTTTTCCTTCTGACTGACTTACATTCTTTGTGCAATTTTGGTTTCCTAATGCTTTCCTATTTACATACATAAAGCTGTTGAACTGAATTACATCAGAATGTCAAAAAAGCAGTGTTACCTTAAGGTCTGATAGAGTTTCTTTAACAAGATAGGAAAGTTTGGGGATCTCTTCATGCATCTCACACGGGTGTTGGGAGCCTTAATTTCACCCACTGTTTGCATAGCAGTTTGAAAACTGGATAAAACAGTAATGGAAAGTGAAGGAATCACTGAAAGTGCCAAAGTGCTTATAAAAGAATGATCAATGCCATGTTGGGTGTTTGTTTTTTTTTTTGGTGTGGTTTTATTTTTGGTTTTTTTTGGGG
>JANZLQ010000086.1:38356907-38373833 GCA_026212715.1 Elanus axillaris | reverse complement strand
GGGGGGCGTTTGGTGGTTTTGTTTTTTTTTTTTAATTAAAGTGTTTTTACCAGACATGGTCAAGATTAAGGCCACACCGCTAAATAGGATGTTGAACCTGTGCAGGGTACAAATGGATGTCCTTCTTTTTGCTAACAACAGCTGTGATGATCTTTAAGCATATGAATATATCCTATTGAGTTCATTATACTAAATACATGAGAAGAAATATTGTGGAAGTATTGGGATATTACCCTAAGAGAAGAGGTAAAGTTTGAATGAAAAGAATTATATTTGTTTTACAGATACAAAAACAAGGTGTATAGAGTGAAGCAGTGTTCCATGGTCAGACATGAGAATTGGGAAAATAAACTTAATTTTCTTGATTCTCAGCTTATTGGTTATTTTGTTCCTCTTTTCAAGCTTGCAAGTTGACTTTGTTGCATCAAACGTTCTCTAGTTGAGTAAATAACATGCTCTCCACTCCCTGCCTCCTTATGTAGCTTGTGACCTAACTGGAAGAATGAGTACCCTAGCTACTCATCTATAATTTTTGTTCTGTTTCAGTAATAGAGAATATAAAATAATCCTTCTTAATTTTTGGTCAGTTTAAAATTTCAGAGTAATTAATATAACATTTTACAGTTTTATATTAAAATCAGAAATGAAACTATTTTTGTTCCTCAACAAAAGTAAGTATCCTTTCTCTGCCAGCTTGGGTGCTTCTTTTTGACAAGTATTTTGAAATGGTTTAATTTACAAACCAGTGGTTTTGATCCAGAACTGCGACCTCTTTGTGAGGTTTGGTATTCCTTCTTCAAAGTTTGCAGCTGCAAGTAGTTGTGTTGAAAGATTGACCATGTTTGAACAAGCTTGCTAGCTGTACCATGCCCCTCCAGTAATCTCAGCTGTGTGATTCTGGCAGGTCACACTCTCAACCAGAGAGCCAGATTCTTGTCATCTTTCTGGTGTTTATGCCAATGTGTCATCAGAATTTCTTCCTCTAGCATAGGGTTATGATTGGCAGAAGTACCTTTGTTCAGTTGAAAAGGAATCTAGCCACAGTAAGAGGTGTCTGAGGTGCCCTCCTCCGGAGGCGTGCATTGTTCTGTGGTGGGTTCAGAGTCTGGATCCAGAGTTCCAGTCCCAAACTGAGCTCTCCAGAAAAAATATTATACCTGTTCTTGTTTCGTATTCTGGGATAGAAGTCGGAGGAGCTACTTCATTAGTCATATGAACAGCATGAACAGTAACCTCTTCCTTGTAAATATATACCTTTTCTTCTTCCTTCCCCTCCTCCCTTGTTTTCTTTTCTGTTCTTTCTCCCTGTAAAAAACAAAACCCAAAAATCCCCTAAAAATCTGAACACAAACCTAAAATAAACCTCAAAACAACAACAGCAGAATTCCTAAACCAACTAATTTGTGTCTGACAGCAAGTTAAAATCTGAAGCTGAAAATGAAATTGAGGTCCTTCTTTGTAAGTTATCACAGTACCAACAGTGGAATCTTGGTGAGTGAGAATGTGCCAGTTGTGACATCAAATCTTTGGTAGACATGATAACATTTTCATTAATTAGAATTTAAATATGGTTAAAATAAAAAAAAAAATTGAACAAGAGTGTGCAAGGAGTGTGTCATTTGGTTCATTCTTCAAGGCCTATGTTGGTTCCACAGGACTTGAGGGGTGGGGGAAGGTATTATCCAAATATGACTTTGGTCATTGACTTAATTAGATGTAGCTTTGAATTTTCATTACTATGAAAACAAATCAGCTTTCATATTTGATGAAAGCCACACTTGAGTACTATATAGTATATATACTCAGTGTGTAGAGCCTGTCATCTGATTTAATTATGTAAAAAATGACTTAATTTTGTTAACAGCTGCCAAAGCATTGATATATGACTTAAACTTAAGTTTGGCACTTAAATTGACCTGCATAAAATGACCTGGTATTGTGTATTTGCACTGAGATCTTGATGATTGTCTTGTTCCAAAAAAACAAAGGAGGAAGAAGATGGGGCAGTTGCAAAATGTGGATACAAGGTGGGCCCTTTTTTGTACTCGAGCAGCCACGTAATGCGACAGATACCGTCTCCAAAGATGATGCACATTATTTCTTCATGTGTGTCTGTTTTTCTTGGCTAATGAAGTGACACATCTAGTGTTTATGTATGTGTGTCATAGATCTGTAACTACACTTATAATTCGTCAATTGTGTTTTCTAATTGAAGTAGAAAGAGTACTGTTTCTTGGAAAATCACACGATCTAAGAAACATACCTTCTTTGGTAAGTCATGTGACACATGGAGACACATGATCCGACATGAAGCGATCCTTGGTCACTGCCAATAACTGCAAGCCACCGTTTGTGTATCCAAGTCCCTATGCACAGGCCTTTGAGATGAGCACAGCAGTGACTTCGTCCAAGTGCAGGAATTTATTGGTAAAAGTTAAGACTGCAGATTAGTGTCTAAGGGTGATGTTTCTCATCGAGCTTCTGATTCTATTTTTCTCTCTGTCTCCTAAACCTGATAAAGCAATAACCTGTTTGACCAAAATGAAGTAACAAATAAGAAAACAGCAAAATAAATCAGTCATAAAAATCAGAATCAGTAAAAGTGTCATATTGTGGTAATTTCATAGATTTTAATCGCAAACCAGTGGTTACGTAGTATTTCACGCTATAGACAGTTTTTTAAATGTCGGGATCCTTGATCATAAGTTTTTATTTTGTATTTTCTGTAAGAAAACATTATTGGTATTTACCTAATAAATAGTCAGGTCATATTTGGAGAAGAAAGCGTACTACTTGTACTGGAAAATTTCCCGAAATACACTAAACTCACAGTGCAGATTTTATTCTCCTACTGGCAATGTTGACAAAGGCTTAGGGTGTGTTTTCATTTAATTCTTCATTTCTGCTAGTGTGTTTTGACCATAAAAGCATATTACCTCTTCAGATGAACGATTGTCCCGCAGACTACGCAGTATTGTTGTGGTTCAGAAAGTTGACACAAGAAGAGGAATGAAACTTGAAGCGCAGGATGGTTGTATGCAGCAAAACATAACCATTTTTTGATGATACAGTTATGAAAACAGTGTTTTGAAGTAACAAAACTAGAACTTTCATTAGATTGAACAGAATTGCATGACAGGCTGCCCTGTCCTGGTCCTCAGCAAGGAGGCATTCTCGGAGCTCTGCTGAATCCTTAGCAAACAAGGTTTCTGTGCAAGCATTGAGCAGTTCCCTTTTGTTCTGTACTGCTGTTAGTCTGCCTCACTGCAGTATAGAATGAAAAGTTTTCATAGGAACATACCTGGAAATAATTACAAAGATTGGTTAGGGGTACAAACCCGCTAATTTCCACAGATCCTTTAGCAGCTTCTCATTTTCTCTTGTAATTTCTACCTTGTGATGCAGCTTTAGAGGTAGAATAGTGCTTTAAAGAAATTAATCTGAAGGAGGTGACTTTTTCTTTTGCTGTCTGATTCACACACATTGTGTAGGAAGGTTAGGGGAAGACAGATCATATTTTTCTGAGTAATTGTATTAATTTTTCAGTTGGAATAAACCTAGGAAAGCAGATGTTTTACTTGATGATTGCCTTCCTGGGTGAATGTTTTTCTAAATACTAAATGCAAAGGTTGATTTGTGCAATCAAGTTTTAAGCTTGGAATTGTACTGTATCATAAGTCTTGTTTGTCCCTGAGAGTAATTTGCTATAATAAATCTTGCTGAAGCCGTGCATTTGAAGAAATAATCCGGGCTGTTGAAGTCTTGTTTGCAGTAAGAAACTGCACCAGTCAGAGATTTCCTGGAGGACGCGCTTACCTTGATAAGCTTTTTCATGAGTCTATCATAGTCCTCATTTCTCTGGCCACCCCCTCTGTCAGCTGTGTGTGAAAGGCAGCATTGTCCTCCGACAGGCGCTTTGTTCTGCCTTCGCTGAACCTGTAGTAGTTCCTCTCTCTGACAAGCGTGTGGGGAAAGCGGGAGAAATCTCCGTTAGGATTTTCTGCAACCGCACACAGCGCAGTAGGCCAAAGTGTAATCTGGGCTCTGTTCTGCAGTCCAGCCTGGCTCCCAAGTTCCCTTTGACCTCTTCCCTCCCAGTTATACACACCTTCCTTCCTTCCCCCCTTTTTTTTCCCCCCTCTTTTCTTTTCACACTGCAGAGGCTGAAGTGCCAGACCCTGCAAACTGATAAGATAAGAACCACATGGTGCGTTGCCATAAGCCAGGGGTCCCTACTGGGTCCGCTGACGCACGCAGTCCTCCCCTGATGTCAAACAGCTGATAAGTAGCACCTTGGCGCTGGGCCCAAACCTCTGTGCCAAGAGGGGAAAAAAAGGCTCTTTGTCTGGAAAAGGCAGCTCTGTTGAGATATTTTTTTAACATCTTGCTGCTTTTCTTGAATTCAGGCCAGAGTTCTGTCTGTTGAAACTATTTAGTATTATTTCTGAATTGTTTGGCAAGAATAGATGTCCGCTCAAAAAAGTGTGTTTAATTCATCATGCGTGATGTATATTTGACTGTAATTGCAGCATCAGACACCCAATACAGTGTGTAGTGTTTATTATGCATGATAGCCAAGCCCAAATTACAATGCTGTTTAAAGCTATACGAAGCATGTTTTTCAAGGACCTAATATCGTACCGTGGAGCAGAATAACAACCACAAAATAATCACAAATTTAAGACTACATTTATGTTAAAAATGAAAAAAAAAAAAAAAAAGTTCACTGTCAAAATGATTCCATAATAAACATAGAAGAATAGTACTCTCTGAAGTACTTTGCCTTTTTTTATTGTTTCTGTTCATCTTTATGGTTCTTATAGTTTGACCTTCTGTATTAAATTGTAATTTTAGTACTTCAGATTATTGAAGGATGTGCTTAGGCTTTGAAAGTGTTATATTTTCTCTTAACAAATTAACTTTTTGCTGAATATTGCAGAATGTTAAAACGATTAGAAGTAAGATGGGGTCATTAGATTACATGACTTCAGAGCTTTAAGTATTGTATTTTTAAGATAGATAATTGAACGTGTTTCATAATCATATGCTTATTTTTGTATATTTATGTAAGACTTGTGTTTGAAAATTGTATGTTCATCTATCTATAAATATTACAAAATTTGCATCATTATTTGCACTTTTTATGTGTATGTTCATTTTTTTATGCTTAAGTGTACTTGCAGATGTATTTATAGGGAACATACAGTGATAATTTTATTTTACACTGCTGCAGAGCCAAATCCAAAACAGGCGTGCCAAGGTGACCCAATTAATCACAGGTCTCAATGGCTTGAGTAGCCACTGAAGTGGCTGCTGTTGCTGAAGCCCCTCTAAGGCTGGTAGAGGTAACCTTGAAGTGTTGCTGCTGTGCGTAGTGAAGCAGTGGCAGAATGGCACTAACATAGTTACTCTGGGCTAACGATTCAAACCCTTACCCAAAGCTTTTTGGGAAGCTTCCTGGTCTAAGGGAATACCTCATACAACTGTTGGGGCTCTTCTTCTAGTGCTGCCTGAACCGAAGAGGATATGTCTGTGTGTTGTGAAGTGCAGGGTTGATGCTAATTTTAATGTGTTATTTTCAGTGATGATAGAGAGAATGTCAGTGTAGGTGCGATCTTACAGGTGTTATACAGAAGTTGTTAAAATACTTGGACTCATTTTTGGCTACTTTGTCTATATAGCCATGTGTCTTACTTGTCATCCTTTTGTAGAACTTCACACATTTATCACAGACCAGAAATTGCCTGAGAAGCTTGCATGAATTCATGCATGTCTATACGTTTAAAATGCCAAACGTGAAAGTCTGCTGCAAAAGGGCTTTTCATAATTGCAGAATGATGCTAGCTGTCAGTGCTGATCAAAGTACTATTTTGGGTATCTCAAAATATAACTTCTCTTGGGGCTGGCATTTCTCTGGCTATGTTGGCAATGCTTCCAAAATTCACCTGAATTTCTGATCAGGAAGAGCTTTCAGGATTTGTACCTCAGTAGCTCTGAATTGGATTGGATAAATGGTATTTAAGTCTAAAACACAAATGTGCTTCATTTCTGTAAGGACTGGATGCATAGGTGTGCTAGAAACAATGGGACTTAATATTATTAGAAATTTATGCATTGTCTTATTAAGATGGGAATACTAGATACAGTATTGTATGTTGTGAAAGACCATGTTACTTCTCAAGTACATAGTTGTTTTCAAAGATACCTAAACTATCCTGAAGTGAAATTGGGCATCAAGTGATCCATTATGTATTCTTCTGATGGCATAAGAAGGCAGAATGAAGAGTGTGGTTTAAGTTATGTGCAACTCTAACTTTTCTGGGAATTACTAGTTAGAAATAAATTATGCAGTGAATTTCATCAGTATACAGTGGTTTTCTCCCATGTCCCATATCATAGTGGGCATTATTTCCTGATTGTATGGGAGGGTTTCTCTTAGCTCTCTTGCTCTTCTCAATCTGGTCGTTGTATACTTGTTTCTCAAGATAAAGTCTATGAAAAGTGTTTTGTGGATCCCCTTTGTGGAAAAGGAGGGAGAGGGGTATTCCCATAGTCCTCTGCTGCTTCTGGTTTCACTGTATTCACTGTAGAATTCTATTAAAGAGAATATATTGAGAAGCATAACTTAAATGGCTAGTATTAACTATTGACAACAAAAAATAAAAAGGGAGATCCACATGCTGTACACAGACCTGTATATTTTAACAGTTGACGCGTTTACAGAGCCTTTCTCTGACAACTCTTTTCTTATGCTTAGACTTTGCAAGAGGAAGAACAGAGAGATACTGTAATTAATAGAGGCCAAATTTCGCCATCCAACTTCAGCAGGATGACGTTTCACCCTAGAGATTCAAGAATGATTATCCCCAGATAATTTTGGAAAGAATTACAATTATTATTTTGAAGTAAAAAAACATTTGAGAGTCCTCAGTGGAAACTATCACACATAATATTAACTTCCTATGTAATGTGACTCTAAATACTTTATACTCACAAAATGTTAATGTTTATAAAATACAAATAACCTAAATTCTCATTTTATCAGTAAGCATCATTTTAATAATAGCATGAAGAGATAATTGTGTTTTAATGTGAGTAATTATATAACTTTGATCCTTTAGCAATTTGGAGGCTGAAATGGATTTCATTATCGTATTCATGATCTCATTGTCTTCAAGGGAAGACCAGGCTCCACACTCTTCTTTTGCTTTTGCTATAATGATTTTTGTATTGCTTATATTACTTAAAATTCATGAAATCATTTTCTTCAGAGTAAAAGCAGCTTTAAAACAGATACTGAATCTCACTGATCAAACCCCTTTTAGAATAACTAAGTTATTTAAAAAGACAGATTTTTGTGTGAAGAGTGGTTTAGTAATATATTTGTAACTTTCTAGATATTTTATAATCTTAATACAGGACATACAGCATGACATGAAAGAAGGAAAATGAAAGTTAGGTTTTGCAGAGTAACTGGAAAAATGTACCACCTCAAAAAAAACAACAAACCCAAAACACCCCCCCTCGAAATGGCGAGATGTAAAATGAATTATAGCTTTTGTGAAACAAACCCCAAGATGTTCCTTGGAAAAAGCCTAGCCATTAGAGCCAGAGGGAAGTTATAAATGAATTGAGCACTTAAGGCTGAACTAATGACTGTAGGAAGGTTAACTATGACCGAACATTTTGTACAGCCCTATTAACAAACAGTGCCTGGTAGGAACATAGTAGGTGAGGAACATTTCTGGAAGTTAGGTGCAGCCTAAGCAGTAGGATTTGATGAAATTCTTCTCGATCTCTTTGTTCAAGGCTCTGATTCTGCGGGGCTGCCTCTCCCTCCTGGTCAGTATGGGGTTTCAGTTGCCTACTGCTGCTTCTATCTGCCCGAGCAAGCGCTGCGTGCCTGCGCCGGTGCCCGGGTGTGCTCTATTGCCATCCCCGGCAGTGAGAATTCTGGCTTCATGTGAGGCAATAAGTTTGCAGCATGGTGAGACTGCATAGGAATGGGATGTACGTTTTCCCTCTGTGCCCTTGTGTGCTTCCTCTGTGCCTCTGAGAGGCACTCCCAAATTCTGATCCCAGGGGCATTCAGAAGGGATACTGATAATAGCTGTCCATCATTACTGTGGCTTGTATGTGGTAGTGGTCTGATGATAAACCAAACATTTCTTGTGCCCTTTTTTGATCTTTTACTTCCTCCTCCTATACCACTTCAGGCTTTTCTGCTTCTTGGTTTGAGAGCTGCTATGGTGACCTACAGAACTTTATCTCAACTTTAATGCCTTTCTGTGCAGTATCACAAGTGAAATAGGGAACTCTCACTTTGTTACTTTTATGTTACTAACATAACAATGTTACTGAAAGAATAATTACTAGTCATTTGCTCTTGAACTTGACAGTACATGGAAACATTTTCTTGGGCTACATGTATTTCATATCTTTCATGGAAGAGGGTATAAAACATGAGGATAAATGTACAAAAATCAGTGGATGCCACCAAGCAAGAGAGAAGTAACAAAGAAGGTTTGTCATTCAAAAATCCTGATAAACTGGAGTAGTGATCTGTAATAAACCAAAGTATGGTAAGTAATGCTAAATACAACATATGCAAATGTAAAATCAGAAATAGGTAGGTATAAGTACTGCAGAATCAGATATGGGGACAGTAATGTATAGTAAGTAAATGGAGTAAGTCAGCAAAGTACGGCAAAAGTTTTATTTACAGAAACATTACAAGTGAAATGCAAAAAACCCGATTCCCCTCTGTTCGCCACTGGTAAGGCTGTAGCCAAAGTAACATGCGTACATTGGAAGACCAAGCTCTGGGGATGAAAACAATAAATTTTGATCTGTCTAGAAAAGAGAAGATGGATTAAAGAGGGCAACATAGAATATAGCAGTCAGTTTGAGACAACTTGGTATGTGAAGCAAGACAGTTGTTTTCCATAGGAGGTCATGGTATCACAAGAGAAAACATCAGGGAGATGCTGACTAAAGAGTAAGAAATACATTGGCAGTAAAACAATATAAACTGGAATGCTTGCTACCACAAACTTTTAGGAACAGCTTTCAAATGATATCTGAGAAGGAATACACTTAAAAGTAATTATTCGATCTTGATTCAGAGCAGAGAGAGAGAGATTCTTTCATATTCTATGTTTCTGTGGTCCTTACTGTGTAATTGAGTCCTCCTTTTGATCACCTCTATTGTGTAACTGTGAATCTGTAAAAATAAGGATTTAAATCCAAAAGCTTTGTAACAGTGAAAATGAAAATTTTGGCTTTATATTTTCACTAATTAAAAAAAAAAAAAGACAATTAGTGAGTGACCTGCATTTTAGCCCTTTAGTCTCTCCCCTGAATCTTGGCAGCAAATAGGAAAATGCAAGATTTATGAGATTTCAGAAATCTCCTCCTGTTTTTTCTTTTACAGAGAACAATAGCTTAAACTTCTTTCACAGCTTTTTCACTTCTTCCAAAACAGAATTTGGTATGTGAACACTATGCTGTTGTTAAATTAATGTGATTAAGCAGTCTGGTTTGCTTTTACTTTCTGCTCTTTATAAAGTATCTTCCAAAATTCATTAGAAGGCATTTATAATCTAGGAGAGGGCAAGAATTTGGACAGTATTTACTTAAAAGTTACCTCAAATAGGAACCTATTGTAATACAGAAAGGACAAAATATTCTTGATGTGTGTGTAGACTAAAGATAACTGAAAGTTCAGTATCTCTGTCCCCACTTGTAGAAAAATGCAAGATCAAGACAGAAGCAGCAAAATGAGCAGGCAAAGAGATTAGGTGAATATTTAAATTTCAGAAAATCAGAGAATTCGACTATGGAAAGTCTGGAAACCAGCATGTAATTTTAAAATGGTCACCCTGACAGTGCTTGTAGGACGTCTGTGCTGGAGGTGGAAGAGTGTGTTGGAGAGGAAGGAGAGAGGTGATAAAAACTTACTAACTAGTACAACAGCAGAATATAGCCACAGTGTCCAAACTTCTTGAAAAATGTGTGCATTTAGTGTGTTATATGGGGAATTGCAGAAGTCTGAGCAGGAAAAAATTTTGGTGTGAATAAAGGTATATCAAGGAGGCCTGATGTAAGGGATACTGTAGGGCAGATTTGTGGTCCATTATGGCTTCTATTCTGATACAAAATGATGGATGTAAATGTAAAGCACGGGCTTTGGAAAAAACAGGTATGTTTTTGCATATTATCTTGGTGGACATAGTAGATAGGCCACCAGTGCTTATAATGGAACTGTTCCAAATAGTATTCAGCAGTTCAGCAAGGTGGATGATGTTTTCAGATGATTAGCGATTAGTGCTCTATAGAGAGCTTAGGCCAAGTTGCAGCAGCTGAATGTGCAGTCTCATGCTGGGTGGGGTTTTTTTGGAATGTTTTATTTTTTTAGTGGCTGGCAAAACATACTTTTTCTTCCTTTACTAAGTAGTGAAGAAAATACCTTAAAACAAAAAGCAGGGGTAATAGGAGGTTTCACTTCAAAAGAAGGTGCGAGGTTACAATTAAAGGCAGGCAAGCTCAAACTTCATGGACTGAAGGAATGCAATGTGTGGATTAGAGGGAAGCAGTGATGGGACAGTTGTTGCCTAGAGCCTCTAGCTGTTGTTTTGCACTGCCTGCACATCAAAAAGAAAAGTTTTGGGCACCCATGATTTAAATTAATTTAAACTGACAGTTTTCCTTTTATCACTTGAAAGCCAGAATGTTATTACAGCACTTTATTATAACTTGGTATGAATTATCCAAATACGTACAATTCTTTCTTTCCACTAAGCAGTAGGATTTACAAAAGAACTGAAGCAGGTTGGATAACTGTCATAAAAATAAATGCTGCTTAGGCTTCTACAGGGCTATACTGCCTTTAAAAAGCTTATTAAAGCATCTTCTTTCTTTATGTAAGGGTATAATCTCTGCAAATTTAGCTTGTTGTCCTTTACAGTTTTCAAGTCCCAAATTAAATCCCTGTTATTGTGATACTATGCTGTGTTTGCTGAAAGGTTCGGGATGCTTTCTTGCAGATGTGATACCTGTGGGAACAATTTGTTCTTACCAGAAAGGGTGAGATTTCCCTTTAGTATAAGGTTTTTGATTCATATTCCTTTATTTTACCCAAGAAGATCTTTTGTTGAGAATGTTTAACCTTCTGCAGGTATAAAATTCAACAGTATTTATAAGTGAGTCCACAAATTTAGACACAAGCAAGATTTGTTCTCTAATACAATACGGTTTTTGAAACATTTGTAGAATCATTACTGTATTTCAGACTGCATTGATTTTGCTAGATATACTTCTACCTTTTGGCATGAACTGGAAAGTGTGAAAACTTGTTACTTCTTTCAGAGTTTATATGTGATCTGAAAAATCACTAGGCTCTGAATATTTCAGTTACAGTGGTTTTGGATAAGTAGCACTGAAAAAGTGGACTGCACATTCAGGACATGGCCACACTATAGTTAAGTCCCACTGAGTTAAGTGAAAGTTAATGGGAAGGCTTTGCACTTCTGAAAATGAGATTTCTTAGATGAGGTTCTTAAAATGCCAGGATCATAAACATAAGGCCCATCACATCCGATTAAAAAACCTACATTCCTCTTATGTAAGAGACGTATTTTCATGCAACTCAGTGTTTTACTGAGAATTGATGTCCATACTGATAATTCGACTAGTGTAGAGCCCTCAGGGTAGATTACTGTGTATATAATAATGTGGAAAGTAGAAGAAAATGACTGAAAGAAATGGTTGTTTTTTATGAAGGTTTTTTTTTTTTGAAAGGAAGTAAGTTAACTAGAGTAGGGGAACTGTTGAAGTCTGGACTCAGCATCAGTGACTTGACAGCAAAGCAAAGTAAGAAGAATGAAAATTCATCTCTGCTGTGCTGAGCGCCATTACAGGTGCTTTTCACGTGGAAGTGAGGGAGTGAATTTTGTTGAGCTTTTTTCTACACAAGACCAAAGTCTGCATCTGCCATTTCTGTCTGTGGACAGGCTACACTGTGACTTTGTAATCCAACTAGTCACTGTGCACAAAAACATTTCTTCCTTCTGTTGTCAGTAACAACATATTGTTAAACTAATGGAGATGAGTGCTTATGAGCAGCCGATATTTTAGCTGTACTAACTATTTGTCTGGGAATATGGAAGACAGACAGTGCTTCAGATGATTAAAAGGACTTGCCACAAATCACATTTGAAAATGTTTATGCAGGGTATGTAGAGCGAAGTCATTGTGTACACGAGTGTAAATACTGTTAGATGTTGTCTTAGGAGTTGTAAATAATATATAAGGTTTCTGGTGAGAGACATTGATGTTGAAATATTTCTTATTTGATATGAGTGTATAGCTTAACATTAAGACTAAACCACTGTCCTGAGTTCATCTTTAAGTGTCAGGAATATTATAAGCTTTTAAAGCTCTATGAGTTTTTTTCATATAATGAAGTAAGTAGCAATTTGGACTTGTCCAAACTTACAAGAAAACAAAGTGCAGAAATCATTTAAACTCTCAGTTTCTTTTATATGGTCATAAAATTGATATTCTTTAATGTCTGTGGGTTTAATTATTTTTATGGTACATAGAGATGATATTTAAATAAGAAGAAACTATTTTTTAGGGAAACATAGAAAAGCTGTATTTCAAATTTTTAAGAGAGGCCTGTGCTTTATTTTGAAATAACAAGGTAGTCACTGTTATTTTTTTAAAAACTAATCTAAAAATATCAAAGTTTACCCGGTGTTTTTCACTGCTTGATAAGAGTAGAATTATAGGAAATATAGGAGAGCAAAACTTTAAAAGCTAGTTATTGCTTATGACAAGAATCATGTTGTTTAAAAAGGAGTGACATTAAAGAGCATACAAACCTCTGCAACACCATTTTTTTCTGTCTTCGGAGGCAGTCTGTTTTTTGCAAAGAAAACCTGAGGATGTTTTGAAGATGCTGCTTCTAATAAGGCAGTCATTAAACAGAGAAGACACCTCTTTTAATTTCAGTATCATTGCTCTGAAGTAGAAAACAACTTGCAGCATCAAGGCACCATGACATTGGCTGTTTTTTTGTGACTGCATGTGGTGCTGCTGTAACTTTTATTTTAATTAACACATTTTTTTCATGACGCTATTTAAAAGAAACTGAGGCATATAAAAGCAAGGTGAAATCAGTGCTATAGCGGACATAAAAGTAGCATGTAAATCTTTATGCTTTTCTTTAGCTTTTCTATCCAGTTGGTCAGAAAAGAATTTCACTTTTAATGTTCCAACAGAAGTGCCACTATTCTGTTCAGGTTTTTCTGTATTCAAAACAGTCAGAGCCAGATTTTAGTACACTGAATTCAGCTGTTCAGCTGTTCCCTGATGCTCCCCAAAGTGGGCTGTGTGTGTGCCTACTATCTCATCTCCAATCAAAAGTTCTCTGAACTGGGGACTCTCTACAACTACCAACTTGTTGCTGCCATCCACGATAAAAGCTTCTGTTACGCTAACGTGAGTGAGCATAGTTCTGATTGTTCTTTCACTTGCCATGATTTAATCATCACACCGGCCCACAATATTTCTATTTCTATGGCCTTTTTTCTTTAAATGACCAGACAGGTACACGTTTTGTGTATGTACTACATTGTAACCATAGCTGTAATGTTTCAGTTATTATTTTTGCTTAACAGTGCCAATGAAATAAACTTTATGTATTTTTATAACAGAATAAGCAGATAAATCTATATAATTATTAAATGCTGTATTAGTTTGGCAAGCATAAGTATGTATCCTTAGTAATAGGGGAAAGTTAATCCTTTGGTAGATTTCTATCAATTTCATTAAAGCTCCATCAAGGGAATAGTTGTTCTAACATGTGTGCGGAATGGTTGCACACTAGATGTTTGCACAGTAACTTTCTGAAATAGGGGCCTCCTACAGTGAAAAGTTTTGTATTTCTCTTTTTGTAAGGGGTGTGTGGGGAGCGTGGTGAAGGGGAGCACTAGGTCCTGAGAAGAAAGTAGTAATATTTTGTCTCTGGATTTGCAATGTTTATGTTGTAACTGCAGAACGTCTTTCCAGCATGGGCATTACATTTCTTTCAGGGAAGTGGAAAGTGTAGTCCTTAACTGATACAGCAGTTTAGTCATATTTCCTGCTACATGTTAAAATAAAGGCGCAATAAAAAATGCGTGTGTGTGCAGCATGGATGTGAGTTATCCTAGGAGACTCACTTAAAGCAAAAACCCTCCTATATTGTTGCCTTTAATGTGTGCTGTACAGTAAAAAGTCACTGTGTGGGAACCAGAATTAGTTTTAGGAGAACAATCCAGGACCGGGGGTACCCCTGCTGCCAGCTGAGTGCTGCAGTCCCTGCGCTGGAATGCTGTTGCTTGCTCTGCTTCTGGCTCTGTCGCTTCTCAGTGTCTGAAAGGACTGTGACCTGCTTCAGAAATGTATCTCCTTCCTTCGCCTGCCTCCAACTAGAGCCTCCTTGCTGGGCGCTGCTTAAGGCAGTCCGCAGGGATTTAAGAGTTGGGTCAAAGACTTTGGCTATGGAGGGTAACGATACTATGCACTAACTTCTCTGCAGGTGTTCCTGCTACTGGGCTGTTCCATAGAGAGGTGGTTTTGATTGTTCCTGGTGGCCTATGGTACCAATATACTGACCACATCCATAGTTTCTTACTCTCTTGGATGTTTAGGCATCCCTTTGCAATGTTCTGGTCACAGAAGCAGTGACAGTGTCCTGTGAGATTTTTCATGTTGTGTTTCTTTGATTTAGAGGAAACTGAGATAGGTCAGAAGATGTAGTGAGTTGCATGCTCTGAGCTTTTTTGTTCTTTTCACTCTGTACAAAATTTGTGCTATGCATATGTTTTATGAACATTTAGGATCTAAGTTTTTTGGGATAAAGAAAATGCTCATGAATAAAATAGATTTCCAAAGAAGACATTTTAAGTTCATATTATCATCTAGCATAAAACTCCAACAAAACTAAACTAAAAATCCCCACCCCCTAACCCAGCTGTTTCATTCTCCTTTCATGGTAATTGTAAATTTGGGAAGTATCCACTACGTGTTTTATGGTTGACAAAAAGGTTGATACTTTTTATCAAAATGCTTCAAATTCAAAATGGATTTGACATTAACTGGAGAGCTCCAACAGATAAAATTTGCTAATTTTCTTAAAGTAAAAAAATGTTACAAAAGATTGCCCTGTGTTTTTTCCACTTCTATACTTAATTGCAAAATTGAAGCAACTAAGGCCTAATTTTACCTAGCACCCATTAGACTATATGGAAAATGAATTTTTTCTTTATGTTGGTTATTCAAGATAATTATTCTTTACATCAGTAGAAACACTCATTTTTCATGTGTCATATGGGTTAATATTTGAGACTTATTTTCAGCGGAAGTGCTTCTTATGGGCACGGTTTTTTGGTATTGCACCGTTCTTTTCCTGAAGAAAAGCTGCAAATTCTAATCCACACATAGCTGCTAGTAAACCTTTCAGTGGACAGGGAAACACAGATTGAGTTGTAATCTTTTTATTTTTAAATGATGGCTTTTACTAACAGATTGACTAAAGTTTTAAAGTTCATAGTTAAATACATAAGTGCTCAACAAGGGATGGTTATGCACAAAACAGTTCTTGAATGGCAGTTTTGACTCCAGTGTGTCTGTGTCTCTTGGGCGGCGTCTTCAGCTTAACTAGGTAGCCTGCTTGTGTTGAAAAACACTGCTTCATTTTGGCTTATGTTTTCTTTGACTCTAAGGAAGCTTAGTTCTGTTTTTGTCTCTATGAGACCACACTGCTTGTAATATTTTTTCTTTATGGTTTGCCAAGTAAATTGACTAGCAAGGTTCAGCTAATTCCAGTGCTTTTAGTAAAGAGAAGTTAAAGAAACAAGTACATGTCTGCATATTGCATAATAGAAGGATTTTGAGTGGCATGGAAGATGTGGGCTCTTGCCACTCGCTTGTAGGTTCTGGAAAATGCAGCTTTGTTGAAGTAAAAGTGCAAACATGTTAGTTCTATTAGAAAGATTGCGAGTTAATGCTTCAGTTTACGTTTTTAAGAATAAATAAAATAACTTCAGTATTAAGTAGTACATGATTTTGATGTGACTGGAGCAATTTGTTGTGTTGTATGAAATGAAAAACAAAAAAAGCCCCCAGTTTTAATTCTTCTATAAATGGCCAAAAGTTGTTTTTTTTAAATACTGATTATGAATGAAAACAAATTTCAGGATGTTGGAATATTTATGCTTCTTGGGAAATTGTACTTTCCAGCTACTTCCAAGAAACTAATTGGTTAGATTTGGTAATTTTTAATAAGTATTTTGTATATCCTGAAAGCACTGGTACCAATACCTTTCTTGACAGAGAAGCGAACTTTAGCTATTAGGAGGCACTGAGTCCAGTACTAAAAAGTCAGATTCAATACCTCCAAAATTTAGATTCAGTACTTCAAAAGGCACACCTTTGTTGTGCAACTTCAAAAGAAAATCAGAAATCTGTATTCAATTATTGCTATCTGTCAGAACTCTTATGGTCATCAGAAACCTGCTGAGAATAACAATACTTTAAAGCTTTTGTTTTCCAAAGTGAAGTTTGATTTAAGGTAACGCAAAAATAGGATGCCATCAGATGGGATGTCTTCACTATTCTCTTCACTCCCATGGAAAAATTCTGGTGAAATCAAATGTTTCTGCTGCATTAGTTTTCAGAAGGATGGATTTTCCAAGGAGTTCACCTCTCAGTTGCTCTAAAGCTTGCGAAGATACAGAAAAGGCATCAGGAATATCATAGAGTCAGGGAATGGTTTGGGTTGGAAGGGACCTTAATGATTGTCCAGTTCCAACCGCCCTGCCATGGGCAGGGACACCTTCCACTAGACCAGGTTGCTCAAAGCCCCATCCAGCCTGGCCT
>JANZLQ010000086.1:38331634-38342677 GCA_026212715.1 Elanus axillaris | reverse complement strand
TTTTTTTCGGCAACCCCCCCCCCCAACACCAAAACACTCTCATACATGCTTCATTGAAAGCCAAGGAGTTATTTAAAAAAAAAACCACAAACATTACCACCAAAAAAACCCAAACCCCAACCACAAAACCAAAAATTTGATAGGCTGGCAGGAGCAATGCCAAATTAGATGAGCAGCTCAAGCCTCAGGCATATGTAAAATGGAAAAACAGCACTATTGTTTATTTAGTAGAGTGCACCAATGCATCAGTTTATAGAAATACTATGACTAAATAAAATTGTTTCTTTTCCATCATTGGCTTTACCCTCTCCACTCCTAATGTCCCAGAATGAATGTCCTGCCAGAAAGATAGTTCCCTCTGGCAGTAAAAAGGCCTTTCACTGATCAAGGAATTGCCGCTTGGGTGGTGTTGGAGGGACAGGCTGTCTTCTGCCCTCTGTATTGAGCTTTGCCAATTTTATATCATCCTACCCTACAATAAAAGACATACACAATAAGGTGAAACACTTGCATGAAACCCAGCATTTATTGAAAAGCTGTGTTTCCACTTACTGTTCAGGCAGGGGTAACCAAGAAATGGGAAAAAATGAAACCAAACCAACCTTGATTAATGTTTTCTGTGCATATGAATGAACTTTTAAAAGCAGATGGTGTGGCCAAAGAGAACATTTGAGATCTACACAGAGAACCTAAATGGCTGTGCTGGTCAGGAAGCGAAGAGCTGCTGAGCTAGTGCAGTGGGCAGCCCGAGACATTTCTTTACCTATGGTTTGTTCAGAGGGAAATGAAAAAAGGAAGAGCTTGTCTGATACAGGTGTCCTTTTGCATGGTATTTTTATTATCTGTTGCATTACATGATCCCAAGTCCAGAACAAGTAGTTAATAAGCGCATAAAACATGGCAATATCAAATTGTGCCAGAAAGGTACCAGCACAGAAATATGGGTTTATCACTTTAAAATAAGAATACAATGGAGAAAGGTAGTTTGAGGTGTGTGTGTGTTTAAATTAAACAGGATATATGTATGAATCAGGAAGACAAACTCCAATACCTAAATGGAATGAATGGACATTCAACCCAGATGCCAGATTCCTCCTTTAATTCCCAGAAGAATTAGGGTCGTTGCAGTCTCTCTGTGCTTTCTGGCCTGCTGCATGCTAGGCTGTCGGCCAGAGTTCAGCCCTCCCAAGTACTGTTCCCTCTTGATAACCATCACAGCTCTGTCGGAAGACATGTGCCAGGTAGGAGAGGCAATGCTTTCTGTGGATGCATGAAAAGAAGCGAGGGGAGCTTTTGTTTGGGCGACTTGCGAGAAAGCATATAGACCAACACAGTTATGAATGTGTGCGCTGCTACCTTTTCCTTTGTTAGACACTGTTGATGTATATACTTTATGCTCCATGCAAGAACTGATGAACAAGAATGAGAGAAGCCCTGGCATCACTGGAGGTGATGGGAAGCTCCCTGTTCTGTAGAGAGTGCTGTGGAAATAGTAGACATAGACTGCTCTCTCTGCTAGTGTACAGGTGCAGTAGTAGTAAGGGGAGAAGAAAGGAGTAGTGCAGAAATCTTTCTCATGCGGATACATGTAGAAGAGTTTACTGCCCTAAATACTTAAGACTAGTACATTAGTAACAGGAAAAATTAATAACCAGCATTGGCTTATGTTTTGTTTGTTTGTTTCTAATTCTGTAAATGATACCTGATTGGCATGATAAACTTTTAGTTCCTGAGTTTGGGTGTCAGTATTATTGTCCTGTTTATTCAAATGTTACTAATCATTGCCTCTGAATTTTCAAGTAATTCTTTTGTATATTTCAGAATTAAAAGATTACAACAGTTCAGCAGAGAGGTTGATAATATTTAACGAAAATACATGTACTAGGCGTTTTCAGGAACATGAGCATATTCAGGACAGCAAGTGTGTCCATCATTGAACCTATGCCTATTCTTATGTAAAAATCTTATTCTTACGTGCATCTTACAAAGAAGAAGGCTTTATAGATGCCACAAAATAATTGTTTATGCAGAGCCATAAAATGCTCTTACATTCAAGCTTCTTTACAACAGTCTTTTGCCTTGATGTACATAAAACACAAAACCTTTAAGCTTCTCCTAAAAGGCTACTTTCTATTAATGCTATAATTTTTGAAGTTACAATGTGTTCTTGCTGGTTTTGGTTGTGGGTTTTGTGTGTGTGGTCGTGGCATCCATTTTTTGAGACAGTAGACTTAACAATTAGGAGGACTAATAAGTCTGCTTTAATCTATGTAGAAAATAGATTTAAGTTACTCCTTTTTAACTCTGCAAATGTAGTTGTAAATCCTGTTCTGCTTGCATGCCCATCTACAAATCTGACATTGAGGAAGCACATTTGCACAGATGCCTTTAGTGAAATAAAGGAGGGTAATTTAAAGACTGCTGTAGGTTTTCTTCTATCAGCTCCATGAATCGCTTTTTCATGTAAGGTTAAAGGAGAGTTTTCACCCTCAGGTTGCTGAAAACGCAGATATCTGGAATGGAAATTAAACTTGTGACACATAGACTAAAGTCTTATTTCAAATTGACATACCATTGAATTTTGATGTGTATATTAAAACCCACCACCCATAAAGTTTTGAATCATGGAAGGATTTCCATTGAAGTCAAGGAATACAGACTGCACGCATAAGAAAGTTCAGGTTATTTTCACTGAAAACACAAATCAACCCTTGTAGAATTTCAGTTGCTAATTTTAAAAACTTTTCAGTTCCTAGTTTCTTACTAGAAGCAGAAAGTGTTTTCAGTCTAAAGACAACTGGGAAGTAGCAGGCATTTTGTGACAAACCTGTATTGATCATTTTTTCATCCAGAACTTAAAAGGCAGATAAATTTTGTTGACTTTCTGATGGTTAACTCTGGTAAATCTTCAAAATGCTATAGTCTTTATGAATGATTCTCCAAACACATGTTGTCTTTTCAAATTCTATTACTATGAAATTAGAAAGACTTATTTTTTCAATGTATTACATTTTTCTTACTTGAGCAAATTACAAAATTATATTAATTAGTCTGATTTGTCAGTATGTGAGGTGATACCCATATTGGCTGAAAAATCTTTTCATTCATGTGGCATATAGGTGCATTATGATCTAAATTTACAAACTATTGCCTAAGGTTAAGCAATCAAAGTAGTGGGGTTTTCTTTGTTCCCCCCCCCACTCGCTGATCATCTCCTGCTCTTACTGATTTAGGAAGAACCTTTTCTTCTTTACTAATACTAATAGTAATAAAAATTGGGATGCTCACTTAGCTCTCTTAATTCAAGTGATCCAGATCTGGACATTCTTGCCTGTAAGCGGGAACGTTGTTAGTTGAGGCTATGATATCCACCAGGAACTGCTGCCTAGGTGGATTAAGAAGAAAAGGGTATTTTAAACCGGGTTTGGGGTGATGGGGAGTGCTGTGGTGGGAATGACATGGTGCCGTCGGTGTGGGGAGAGTGGCACGTGTGGCTGGTGCTCTGCAGGCGGGAGGGGTTGGTTTGCGTTCTAGTTAGTATTGCTTCCTAAATGCTTTCATAGGAAACCTTTGTAAGACGTTACAGTTGTTGTCGAGCATTTAAATTACACTATAGCTGTTTTCAGCATGTTCTCATACTGTGTGAAGCATAAAAGAGGAAAAATTGATCTTATTTTATGGCCTGAATACTCTCCAAAAGAGGTCAGCATTGTTCAGAGGGGAGTTTCTCTTCTGCTGAACCTAGGCTGCTTGCTGTGGAGAACTAACAATTACATTTATATACGCACAACACAAGAGGAAAAGGTGTATTTAGAGTCATTACAGTGGGTGTTACTTCTCTTCCCCTCAGATCTCATTAAGGCTTTTATGCTCGGGGCATGCGCTCCCTTTGTGGCAACCTGGAGCCGAGTCCCTCAGATTGGGCACGCTTCTTTCCTGCCCTCCCTCGGAAAGCGTCAGCACGCTGGGATTCATCTCCATGTGGCCAGTGGGTTTTGTTTGGGGCATTTGTGAAAAGTATGATCAGATTGTACTTCTGTGAATTTGGGAATCTATTTATGATTGTGTCAGGCATCTGAGATTCTGAATTTTGCTTCTTTTTCCGAAATGTGTGCTAGAGTTTTCTTTTTGTTGCAGATATTATAAAGGCCTTTTGTCTACAATTACTTTTATTTTGACAACTGAATTACTAAGGCAATGGAAGTGTGGATGTGATTTTGGTTTTGCATAATAGTTTTTGTTGCTTTTGCTGCCACTTGCAGTGAGAATACTGATTTTGATGCTCTACAAGAAATACCAGTTCACTTTCTTCTATCTCCTCGCACTCTGTTTCTTTATCAATGTATCATCTTGCATATCTTGGAAAAAAGTAATTTTATAGTCATAATGATCATAATTTCCTTCCTGGCCATTTCTCCCAGGAAATGTTTATGTGCAGTCCTATAGGGGACTTCTTGTACTGGTATCTTGCATGGATATGCTTTGCTTCTACTATTTTCTAGATGACAGCTCATTTTTTTGACAGGATTTGTTCTGTCTGGGGGGAAACTATTTAAATAGGCCTGTATTCAATCAGTGTGTTAAACAAAAGAATATTGATTGTTCCTGGCATCTAGGTATTGTTTCATATGACAAATTTCCTACTAATAAAGTAATCAATTAATATTCTGTCTTTCAGGTTTAACAGATGAAAAAGTGAAGGCCTATCTTTCTCTTCACCCCCAGGTACTGGATGAGTTTGTGTCAGAAAGCGTAAGTGCGGAAACTGTGGAAAAATGGCTAAAAAGGAAAAATAACAGACAGGAAGGTAAGTCCTTTTTATTTGCAATTAATATTTAACTTTGGACAGTTCAGTTCTTATTTTTAGATTTAAGGAGGAAACCTAGTTTTGGTAAAACTTGACTGTTACATTTTTTATGTCTACGTTCCACCACTTTTTGAAAGGCAAAAAAGGTTAACAATTTTAGAAAATATTTTCAGCATCCTGGTCTTTCTATTTTGGAATATTCTGTTATTCATTTTGTAGGTTCAGTTTACCCATTTTGAGTTGCAAATACTATTCCACCAACCCATAATATCTATTATATTGATGTATGTTTTGAGAACGTAATTTGGTCTTCTTGGATCTAAAATTGGTAAGTTTAGAATTAAAATTATGCAGTACATGGATACCTCAGTAAAATACTGGACAAACCATCTCAAAAGTTCCTACTTGCAGCGTGTATTAAATCAATTTTAGATACAAACATTGACACAGAGATTATAAAGCAGTGTGTTGAATTCTGAAGGTATTTCTGTTGGGTTGCTTTAGGTATAATCTTTCACTTACTAGAGCCAGAAAACTGTTCCTTATGACTCGGCCTGGGTTAACAATGATTGTAAATTTTGTGATGATCTTAAATTTTGTAAGAGTGTGTGGATATATGAGATTCATGGAATTCTAACAATGATTTGGAATGTACCAGGTAAAATGCAAAAGAGGAGATTACCAAGAAGGTGAGGAAAGAAACAGTGATTTTACTCTGCACGTGCATTGCTCTGTGGCTGGCTTCTAAAGATGCTTGGGGTTTAAATTCTTGTGGTAATTCCCATTTTAAATATAGGGGCTATTGCTACTTCCTAGAAGATAACTGGGTGTTTTCTGTGCCATTATAGAAAAAGAAAATGGTGGGCAAGGGACAGAAAAGGCTATATCGAACCAGATTTTTAGTGGTGATGACTATATATTGGATACGAAGGTGCTAGTACATTTTTGTTAGTGTAAAGAGGTTACCTAATGGAAGCGTAAAAGTTTGTAGCAATAGATCACCTGTTTACTACTTTTTGTGGATTACAAACTGCAGCACTGCAGGATGGCTATCATTATAATCCACAGATGCAATCAGAAGTGTTATGAATCAAGTAAGTAAGTCCTGATAATGCTTTTTGTAGACAGACAAGAAAAAGCACTTTGAAGTTACCAGAAACAAATACTATTTATTTTAAAGTGCTATGTTCCTGTGAAAATGATGATTTTTCTCTAAGGTGTTTGAAATCCCTATAAGAAATTGTTGCTTGTTTGAAATACAGTTTATTGTCTGGGTCAAGGTTCTTGATGCTAAAACTGAGTGAATGCTTTGGATAACATTTTGTCTTCAAGAATCTTATAATGCTGAGTGGAATTCATTACCCATTGCTCAAAGTTTCCCTTTTTTTTGGGGGGGGGGGGGGTGGCGGCTTGAAAATACATTTTTTGTGAAAATGCTCATAACAGTTTTTGAGCCACTACAAAAGCAAAGTAACTGTTGACCATTGCCTTAGTGAAGTTTTAACATGAATAGCTGCAACAGTGTGATTTGTCCATGTTTTTTTTAAACTTTAAAACTTCTGTTTCATGGCTAACTCTTCACAAACTGTTGAATTAAAAGTGTCAAGCAATAGTTGTGCTATTGTTATCATTCAGCTTTGTATCTGTTATTGTCAAGTGGGTCTTTCTGCCTTCCATGTTACTTCCCTTTTGCTGCCAGTGATCTTTAAGGTGGCTGTATTTATTATGCTAAAGGCAATTATGCAAATAAGGCTTTCTTAGTATTAGATTTTTAGGTGAAAATAAGCAGAATGAGATTTAAAACTACACTTGCCAAGTTGAAAAGAATAATTTGAATGCATTTTATTTATAGAATAAAACAGATACTGATTAGCCTTAAAGATAAAGGCTGTAGTCATATAAAATGTCTCTGATAACAAAGCATCTTAATTTGCAAGAATGCATCTTTAGCAAAGAAGCTTGCTAGATGATTTACTCAGTTCGCATTTGTCCTGGCTTTGGCTGGGGTAAAGTTAATTTTCTTTTTAGTGGCTGGTACAGTATGTTTTGGATTTAGTATGAGAATAATGTTGATAACACACTGATGTTTTTGTTGTTGCTGAGCAGCGCTTATCCTAAGTTAAAGATTTTTCAGTTTCCCATGCTCTGCCAGCGAGCAGGTGTACAAGAATCTGGGAGGGAGCCTGGCCAGGACAGCTAACCCAAAGTAGCCAAAGGGATTATTCCATACCATAGGACATCATGCTCACTATATAAACCAAGGGGAGTTGGTCAGGAGGCACCGATCGCTGCTCGGGCATCGGGCAGTGGGTGGTGAGCAATTGCATTGTGCATCACTTGGCTGTCTTGGGTTTCATTTTTTATTTTATTTTATTGTAGTGATTATTTTTATTATTCTATTTTACTTTAGTTATTAAATTGCTCTTCTCTTAACCCACAAGTTTTACTTTTTTTTTGATTTTCCTCCCCATCCCACTGGGTGGGGTGGGAGCAAGCAAGCGGCTGCATGCTGCCTAGCTGCTGGCTGGGGTTAAACCATGACAGTGTTATGTATGTACAAATCCTAGTGCCTGAGTAATGGTGGCAGTGAGAAATGAGAAGAAGATGGAACTGATTCTTTTGGTGTCAGCATGGATCTGTGGTGACTCAAAAGGAACATGTAGCCTAAGTCACTTTACATCAATAGGGGTATAATTTTCCCTCTATCCCTCTTGCTTTAGTGTAGTCTACTTTACAAATGTTCTCATCATGTAATGTGATACAGAAGGAAAATAAGCTTTCTTTTTAAGAGAAAGTTGCCAGGCAGGCGAAATGCAGTTTTGAGATCTCTGGATTACTGTCTGTACTCTTGTATGTTGGTGACGCAGAACAGTCATTAACCTATATGCAGAAATTGTGTCCTGCCTGATTTACAGGCATCCAGCTGTGTGTACTCTTCAGCCAGAAGTCAATGGGCCTGTAGCCAGGGTACTTTATCAGAATTTCATTAGCGTGAACATAAACTGAAATGTCTGATTTTGACTTAAATGAACCAAAATTTATCCGTGACCAAGATTCACTGAATTAGTTACTTTAGATGAATTTTGTTTTTTTTAAACCCCAAAGTATTAAAGAGCAAGGCAATGCATAAATACTGCAGTGTTTAAGGTATAACTACCTCCCAAAACCTCATGAGATGTGTCATCAGTGTACCAGATAAATCTTGCATCTATCACAGTAAATGTTAGATTGAAAGTCGCTCATGACATGTTAATGGTGATCTACCTGGAATTATATGATTATTTTTAATATATTAGAAAAAACCTGTGAGGGTTCCTTCCACTGGGAAGGAATGCTGCTCATACTGATACCTGGGTATTCACTACAACTTTTTGAACCCTGATTATTATCTACCAATAAAATACATGCTCAAAACACACCCAGGCTTTGTATTGTTGCACACAGACTTTCCAAACAACTCTATTTGTAATAAACTAACACCTGAGCTTTAAATTTTTCATAGACAGATCATGACTGAGTTTAGGCAGGACTTTGAATTAAACTGGAGCACAAACTGGGCTGCTTCTCATGCAAAGTTATTTTTTGACTGTTTTTTGCAAGAAAAATTTAACCAAGTACGAGGGTGTCTTGATTGAAGGAACTGATTAGATATTTTGGGGTTTGTTTTAACTCTTCTTCAAAGTTGTTTTCGTATTACCTATGGAAGAAACTTGTTTACAGATTAAGCCTACTACTTGTAGTCTGAGGTCTGGTCTTTACTTCATGCATTATAGCCTCATGAGATGTTTTATGAAATTTATACATCAGAAAAGCGTCTTCATAAAGACACATAAAAAATGCCTTTGCTTGTATATCTAATCTTATTGAGGTGCTAGTGTAAGTTATACCAATAAGATACGTGAAATTGTGTTAATGATTCATTAAAGATACATCTTGATAGGAGATCTTTCCAATGTACTTTAAGAGTTAATCTGCTAGAAAAAGATCTTTTCTTTGCCAGATGCCTAGATAAAATACTCACAGAACTCACAAGAGATCTTCCACTTGTCCTCTTCCATATCATTCAAGCAAAAGTAACAGATGATTGTAGCAAGACCTATAGGAATATGGACGCTTTAGGCTCTGCTGGATAGATCCTTCTCTCCCAACAAATTTCCCAGAAAAATATTTATAAACTCCAACCTTAATTATATTATTTGAAGCTTCACCGTCACAACAATAAGAAGAAGCTAAGCACATTGATTATAAACCAGATTCACATCTTTTATGCTGCCAATACAAAATTTTAAAGGTGTCTTTCCTAATTCTTTAATAAGGTTTTTTTTATAGGAAGAAAGATCAAACTGTACTGACACAGAATTTCTACATGAAAGCTGCCTGTATCACCTCTCGCTCTGTCGGAGCCAAGTTATCACTTCCCTAAGGGGATGGCCCTCATGTTCATCAAAGTGCATGATCATGTGCTTAATTACTGCTGAATCTGAACACATCAACAACAGCTTTATAAATTATTTTCTTCCAGCAATATTTGCCAAAAGCATGTAAAGCTACATATAGGGGGAACTTAAGGTGCTTTGCTACCATACAAATGCTGTTGTTAAGTAATTCTTAAATACAATTTAAAAAAAATATGGAAAATTGTATATAGAATACTACTACATTCAGTACACAGTATGACACTGATTATACACAGTCAGAAGTTACTGTCTGTTAAGTGCAGTGGACTTACTGCATTTACAGGAACCCAAAATTTCATAATTGACCTGTTAAAAAAAAAGAAGTGAAGAAATTAGAAAATTAATTGCTTAATATAAAGTTAGTGTGATATTGCTGTGATGTTTATTCAGGATGTATAGTCCTCAAGAAGATATGACATAATTTTTCCTGGGCTCTGAAAAACAACAGGATTGATTGTCTTAGGGTTCGTCCAAGGTATTGCCGTCCTAATACTAATATTTCCATTTACAGCCTTCATAATGTAATACTATGCTGTAGCCTGCTGTACATTCAAGAAAAAAGAGAATGTATTATGTAATGTGAATGAAATAATTAGCATTTCTGGATATTTCCTTACAAGAATTGTTTAAACAGAATCATGAAATGACTTTTTAAGCAATCTTGCATATATTGTTTTATGGACTGTTGATTTTTTCCTCTTGTGCTTTCCTGTATCCATTAATTTCCTGTCAGTGTTAAATAACTGCTATTTGATAGATATGCTGTTGCTAATATGATGCAAATGATTAAATGACTGTATTTGGTTGTTTCAGTTAAAGGACATCTGTGAACATTCAAAGTACTTTTTCTTCTTTTTTATTTATCATTGCACAATAAATCAGAGTGTATTCATTGCTACTTTTATGTAATTACTGTAAGCAGTCTGGCTGACTGCAATATAAAATGTAGTTCTTCATTAGTCATTTAAATACATGATTTTCTAGTTCTTGTGGTGTTTCTTGTGAAGCAAGTATAACAACTGTGTGTGGCTTCAGAATTCAGATTCAGCCCAATTCTGTCTTTTCTTTAGCTCATCCATTTTGCTTTTCACCTTTTTGTCCTTTTCTGCTATGGGCCCTAGAAATAGGCAAAGATGCCCATCGGATTTGGTGCACAGGATGGATGGCTTTAAGTTTGGCAGAGGACTGAAGCAGCCGTCTCTGGATACACTCATTCTACTCATTTGGAATATCACTGTAGCTTCCCTTTGGTAGAAAATTGAGTAGATTTCATGAGGAAAGACGTGTGTAAGTTCTCTCACCCGCATGTTCCTTTAGGTCTTCCCAATGTACTGTATATCTATATATGCTTTAGCAATACCTATGATAGCTTTCAGTGAGCTCATTGAACATAGGAAGGAGTGAGCTTTGTGCAGGTTATTTAAACGCATTTCTTTTTCTTACTTCATAGTCTGTGCTGAGCTTGAAGGTTTCGGTGACTGAAATGGTTCTGGTGTCTGAGATAGTTTGTGTAAGCCTGGTACCTTCTGTGGTCGTGGTGGTGTAACCCCAGCCGGCAGCTCAGCCCTACCCAGCGGCTCGCTCACTGCCCCTGCCGTGGGATGGGGAGAGAATTGGAGGAGTAAAAGTGAGAAAACTCATGAGCTGAAACAATGACAGTTTAATAGGTAAAGCAAAAGCTGCACACACAAGCAAAGCAAGGCAAGGAATTCATTCCCCACTTCCCATGGGCAGGCAGGTGTTCAGCCATCTCCAGGACAGCCGGGCTCCATCACGCCT
>JANZLQ010000086.1:38315069-38331496 GCA_026212715.1 Elanus axillaris | reverse complement strand
CTGTGTCCCCCCCAACTCCTTGTGCCCCCCCAGCCTCCTCGCTGGTGGGGTGGGGTGAGGAGCAGAAAAGCCCTTGGATCTGGGTGAGCACTGCTCAACAACAGCTAAAACATCAGTGTGTTATCAACATTATTCCCATTCTAAATCCAAAATACAGCAGTATACCAGCTGCTAGAAAAAAAATTAACTCTATTCCAACCAAAACCAGCACAGATCTTTAGACAAAGAGTCTTTTTTATTTCTTTTTAGTCTTTTCTTCTGCACTAGGGAAGGGATTGGAGGAACAGGATCTGTGGCAAAAGACTTCGTCATACCCAGACTTTGAGCCTATATACCAGAGAGAGAATTTGTTTACTAGTCCTTCAAGGCTAATACTGAAAGTAAAATATTATTTTTTTTTTAAAAAAAGTTCTGTGATCCAAAGTACAGTGAAAATTGTTTCTTTTCTGGTGCTGCAGTTTCAGACATTAAGCTATTACCATAATGTGCTTTAAAATTTGCTACAGTCCTGTGAGAGAGAAAGTAGTGAGTTTTGGAGAGATGTTGATGTGTGGTTCTATTTAGGAAGCAAGTCTGGTCTGAGCTATTTATTGTTAAGCAATATTGAAGTACACATTTCTACAATAAATCATGGTTATTCCTTTATTTGCTCTTTTAAATAGGTAATTCATTCCTGTTTTAAATGATGCCATGTAGAGGAGTGTTAATTGCCTTTTGGCTAATGTTAGTTAAATACGTGAAAGAATGGCTAAAATGCATTTCCATAACTGGGATAGAATATATGAAATGAGAAATGTAAGCAGGAAGAGTATATGTATGCTAAATATAAGTCAGCTTGCTGCTAGAAATAAGAAAAAATATGGAGCCTCTGCTTGATTTGTTATTTTTTAAGGACTGTGCATTTCCACAGTACCTAATCAGAAATAGCTGTTCTGTAGTGTAGGGTAGTAGTTGTAGCACTGTAGGTGAAGGATACGGAGAAGCTGGAGACTATCACTGTTGAGATACTCCAGAGCTGACTGTGATTCCGACTTCTCCCCAACCTAGGCAAGAGGAACTGATATGGCAGTATGTTAATGACCTCCTTGATTTATAATTAGGCTGTCTTAATATTTCATTGATGCTGCAGACATGCTGTTTCATTCTGATGCAACCCTGCTGTGCTTATGTTTGTTATATCCAAGCAGGCAAAAAGTACTTGCCAAAAAGCAAAAGGGAATGTTCAAATGATTTGGGTAATGTGTAACTTGCACCACTGACACCGTAGTAGTAGCTCTTAATGCTTCTTATTACCAAACCCCAGCATTTATGTATTCTGATGCCTTTCTTGGAGGTTTTTTTCTCAAAATAAGACAGAACAGATGAATGCTCCAGTCTCATTCCCCCCATTACAAGTGGCATAATTGCTTGCCCTGTTCCTACTCTTCCCTCGCGGTCTGCTAATGGCGAGTTGGAGGCTGAAGTTGGACTAGGTGTTCTTGTGGGTCTGAACCAGTGTAACTGTTATGAAACCAACAGGTGCTACTTTTCTGGGATAATATCCAGACTGATAAAAGTTGTCTTTATTGTGAATGTTTTTCTCAGAAAAGTTGCAATAATATCTGGGGGCTTGGCTGCATAGACCCTGTTCCTCCGTGTATTTGGTATAGTCCTTACTTCCACAGAGATAAAACTGATTGGTAGACTTTTGTATGGAGTAGTTTACAGTTGCCATTTTTCATGTGTCTAGAGAGTTTATCATTGTTTCAGAGGCAGAGAGATGACACTTCCCAGAGCTGTGGTAGAGCTCTATGTGGGAATGCTGTTTTAGTCCAGATGCTGAAAATGGCTACATGTCACAGGTACAGAATAATTTTAGAGCTGATTTCTGGGGAGACTGTTGCATTGTGCCATTGCTTTTAAAAATTATTTTATCACTGCATCATTTCCTGAAACAGTCAGTATAATTATCCAGTTTCTTTCCACCTGTGAAATTGTTTCTTTCCTGTATGTCCAGTTCAGTGGGGTTTTTATTGTTTTCCCCATGTTAATTAGAAGAGAGACAGCTTAGATGTGGGTTCATTTTGGCTGTGAAAATATTGAGTTAGTGAAAAAGTTCCTCTCTGTTGTGTGGTCAGGGTGTTCCTCTGGGCAGAAGAAAAGGTTAGGGGAAAGGATATATAGGTCAGATAGATCAGGAATTATTTTTATGTACTGATAGTACAAAAATACTGAGCAGTGGCCTTTTAGTGGATAATACTGAGGTCTTGAGTGGTGATGATATTTTTTGTTCAGTATGTGTCTTGATTTTGAAGCAGTTCCTGATTTTATTCTTTGTTATTTGAATGGCTATCACTAGCAAAACAACGGCAAAAATAAGCCTGGTATGTTAGTTGAATATGTTTCTAGATTGTTTTCTTTGAATTTGGTGAAGTATGGGAGAGTTTATTGTCTGAAATATTTATTTTTGAGTGGGTCAGGTGAAGGAGGTGATTTTTCTGTTTTTCTGGAGCTCTCCTGCATATTTAGAATTGTTTAAATGGTCAGAGATTTGCAGAGGGTAATCCTTTAATGATGAGATGTTTGACCTTAGGAAGTAGATGTCACTGCTTGGTCTGAGTTCCCTCTTGAACTAATTGTGTTAATCACATTATATCTAGAGCAATTATTCTCAACATGTACTTAATCTGATGTTTGTTGTGTCTTTGCTAGGCTTGACTTTAGAGTTTCTATGGTGTTTTTTTTCCTGTGTCTACTCAAAAATACTGCTTCTGTTTATATATAAGTCTTGCTTCACAGAATCATTTTCTGCCTTTATCTGCTAGCTATATTAGAAAGGAAAAAAACTGTGGTTTTTGTCATTTCTCTATCTTTCAAGTAAATTAGGCATGGAGCTTCTTTTAGTATCTTACTGAGAAACAGGTTTCCCAGTTTTCTTACTGTTTCTCATCAGTTTACATTTTGAACCTTTCCAGATTATCAATGTCTTCTATAAAGTGTGGGCAGTGTAAGAGAGATAGTATTGCAATAATGGGTTCACTGGTATTGTATGCAATACAAAACCATTTCCCTCCTAGGCAAGACAGTACTCCTTACTGCTGTCTGGTCCTGCTGCTCTTTGTTTTCAGATTTTTTCCCTTCTGTACATGGGAACTTTGGGTTTAGAATAAAAATCAAGCAAGCAAAAGAAAAAAAAATAATCTCTTGCTAATTGATGGAGAAGCTCCATTCTGATCATCTGTGTGCAGACTGTATACCCATGTAGCCAACACTTTTTAGTAATGATTATTTATGGTGATGCAAGCTGACCTGTTTTACCTGCATTAAAATGGAGTAGGAACATTCCCATGGTCTGTAAGCTGAGAAAGCGATAAATAAGAACAAGGCAATAGTCATTAACTTTTATGGGATAATAGCTTTTTAATCCAAGAATAAAAGTATTGACTTGGGAAATGTTGGCTAGACAAGGCCTGTAATCAAACATTGGCCAATAAGGATAAAACCACAAAATGTAAAGTAACTATATATATTATCATTTCTTGTTCTGTCCATTAAATGAGACGTGTCTGTGGTGAAAAGACAGTAAGTGATCATGCAGTTTAATAGTGTGTTACACTACATGTGCACAAAGAAAGGATGAGTAACATATTTATTCATGAATGTTCTATATGTGAGTACTGAAAACTCAGTTCAGCAAAGTTCTTGGTACCTTGTTAATATATAATATATGTGTGAAAATTCTGCCATCTCTTTCATCTCCCAGGAAGTACAGGAAGCCCTGAGGATGAGTGAAAATTCATCTTTTACTCTGGAGATGACTAGTTGGATATAAATGATAACATCATACTCTGTAAATAGATGATCTTATGTTTCTCTGGGTAGAAGTGAATAATGGTATTTGTCTTAACCTCATATTGGCTATTAGTGAAGATTTTTAGCAGGAAGTTTACTTCTGAAAATGCTTTGTTGTCTTAGGACCTTGAATTTGGGTTGTACAGACATCAGTATATTCATAGTATGGTCTTAATGAAGACTATTAGTTTTCAGTGTGTCATGCTACAGTGATTTAGCTAATGATGATGGTAATTCAGGTACTTTATCCTTCAAAGTATCTATGATTAGACAGAGGTTTAGGCTAGTTGTCCTATGCTTGTCTATCAGATTTAGCGCAGCTGATTCAAAGAGTTAGTTTTCATGGTGAGTCATAGATACTCACTTTATTTGTCCTAGTGGTCTTGGTAGGTCAGGTGCTTTGAAGAGGTAGCTTTGTCCAAAAATGACTTCTTTATACTATGCCTAGTGAAATTAATCCTGGCAATTAATTTTTAACTATACTATAATAAACTACTTTTTTGGGGATGTGTTTTATGAATGCATGCTAAATTACATTCCCACTTCATTCAGCAAGAGGAAGGCCTAAGCATTACTTCATTCCCATTGGTTTACTGCTATACATTCCCAAACTTATTGCCTCAGGTGATGATACTCGTTTAAGTATGTTATAGGTGGGAGATGTGTGTTGCACATAAATGGAAGATGCTACCTCTGTTTAGCTTCCATAGACTTTTGTTGAAGGAAGAATTATGTCACAAATATTGCTCAAATACTTTGAAGGAATTACTAAGCACCTAGATGGAAATTATTTGTTTCAAAATGTGTACTTAAGTTTCAGATAATAAAAAAACCAACCCCCCCAAAACCCACAAAGCTTTGAGATGTTCTTCAATGATATTCAAAGATACAGGTATTAGAGAAAAAGTCCTCCTATAGATTACTAAGTTGCTAAAAACTGGGAAGTAAACTGTAGTAATGCCTAGGCAATTTTCACTGCAGAGGTCATCGGTAGTCTGAGAGGGATTTTTATTTTCATAATCTCTCTGGAATAATGGAAGTGTACTAGGATGATAAAAGTTTCAGGCATACTGAAAATTAAAACCAGATGTATAGAGGCTCAAAAGAATCTCATAAAGCTGAGTAATTGAAGAATAAAGTATTGGATAAAAATCAGTTTTGACTGATCTTTGCCTCTGAGGCCAAGTTGTATGGCATAAGTCACGTCTACAAGCCTAAACTACTTTTCCTTCCCTCCCTCCTAAGCAGGATGTTGCATCCAAACTACCTCCTGGAGTGGTCCTTGGCAGGTGCCCCTCCTCTCATCTGAGCCCAAATGTTGTTTTGGGAAAGTGCAAATTGGCAAGGTCCAAGCCATGCTGTGGGTGCAAACAGTTAATCAGGTACTGGTGATGTTGAAGCCCAATCTCCAGCCCTATTTCCTCTGTTTCTTTAGGCCTAGCCTGAATTAGCTGATGCAGCTCAAGGAGAGATGCTGGGAATATAGTGGGAAACTCAGCCATTAGAGCTTAGCAACAGATACAAATACGGCCAAACAGGAAACATCATTAAGTCACTGTGGAGTCAATTTGAAGTTCAGATGTTCTGTACAGGTAATGTCACCTCAGGATACATAGAAGAGGAAAGATGACCATATGTATAGAAGTCTATGATCTGTATTTCTGAAAGTCCAAAAAACAAGCAAGAAAGGAAGTATTTTTTTAACTTAGATCTTTTTGTTGATCCAATATGCAACAAGCTAACAGTGCTATCAGCAGAGCTGAGGGAGGCAATGAACTCTTTGACTGGCAACATGTGAGGACTGGAGGAACCACTTAACCTGACTGTCAATGGAGAATGTACTTGGGTAACAGCACACTGAGTTTAATCACGTTTAATTATTTTAATCATTTAGACAATTTGAGCAAAACAAGTGACTATCAATTATGGAACAGGAGGAGATTGTAGATTGTAATCTTCTCTGGGTCTGAGAGGGATGGATCTTTTTTTCCTGTGGAACACTTAAAGCACAGGTGTAAGGAGTTTTTGGGGGAAATTATAATGGCTTATAAAACCAGTGTCAACTGGTGTTGAATCAATAACAGGTACAAATTTTATTTTTAGGACTTGTCTTCTTTAACCATTGTGACTGAAAAGCTAAAAGAGAATTAGTTGTTTAAAGAATAATCCTTTCTCAACAGTAATATTGAGTTTCTGTTCTTTATAAATTCCTTGAAGACATTTACGTCTATTGAACTAAATATATGACAGTGGAGGATGCTTGTTTAGTATCTGTAGATCTTGTGCTCTTTTGTAGGGGGCTTGTTGTTGCGGTGGAGGGAAGTTAGCAAGGTCTGAAGTTTTTTGCACTGGCTAGTGCATCTAGTTCAATTCAGCCACAAAAAGACCCCCACTCCTGATAACATGATTGCCTCTTTAAAAAGCTTGCCTTGCTTGTTATCTTTACACACTTATGACTTTTATGATGCTGCTACCAAACAGAGGGGCATTCATTCTGCAAAAGACCTGAACTGTAGCAGAAGTTTTATAATTATGACTGTCATGATGAAGGCAGTTGACAGATTCACCTTTTTCATGACAGAAGAACTGAAGGGCACCCCACAAAATAAATTGGCTACAGATTTGAAACAACAGGACGTCCCTTTTTACACAACCCGTGCCTAAATTGTGAACTCATTAGCATAACATATTTTAGATGTTAAAAATGTAAATGGGTTCAAAAAGTGATTAGACACATTCCAAGGAAGAAATACTTCATCAAGAGCTGTTACATACTATGATCCTGATGCAGCCTCCAGCTGAGAAAATTCATAAGCATCTGATTGCTCTGAGGACATACTGGAGTAAGTATACTCTGTGCATCTATAGTCTGTGCTCTCTCTCCTTTTCATATAGCATAGTTTCTTCATACTTCTTCTACAATGGGCTCTTACAAGCCTTTGTCATAGACAGTGAACTCGAGTAGATGGACTTTTAGTTTAGCAGAGTAGGGCCATTTTTCTCTATCTTTATGCTTCTGCAGCCTCTCTGGGATTTATATACTATCTATTGTTAGGATTGTGAGTCAGGTTCTCTTAATAACCCATTTGAATATGATGAAAAAGAATTGTGTTCCTATATTGTAACGCACAGTTTATGGATCTTTTTAGATAAGCTACAAGAGGTCTTTCCAGTTTTAACACTAAGGCATCTTTCAACCCCTTTGGAGACAGCACCTTACCCAGACTCATGTTGCTTAGCTGCAGTGCTGAGCTAAATTATTTTACTTTCTTCCAACCTGCATTATGCAGAGATACCCAAAAGTGATGATTGTGAATCTTCTATGGTTTGCAGAAAAAGAGCTTTATCTTTATCCAGTTGAAAATGCTGAGTAACACTAAGCAATAGAGTAACTCTTTTACATTTTTGTTAATGCAAAGTTAGAATGTTTTGTGTGCTTCTTTGGTTGTTCAGCTAACAGAAGGGAGCTCTTTTACAGGGTGCTTGATCCTCAACCCAAAAATGCAACAGTTTAATTTCATTTGTTGTTAAATAAGTATGGGGAGTGAAAGCAAAAGAGATGATTGTGTTGATGAGGAACAAGGGCTAGGAATTAAGAAGACACAATTCAGTAACAGATGTGGGAGGAGGAATGTGTGTGGGTTTTTGAAGGATTTATAGTAACTGGGTGTAACCGTGGCATAAGGTTTCGGTGATTGGGGTGGGGAAGTGACAACAAACTTGTTACAGTTACACTAATTCAGTTCAAGTGGGTTCATTGTGAACAGTCAGAAGTATCTTCATGCAGTGCATCCATTGAATAGCAATGGACAGATGTTTATTCCTGGGGACTTGCTGGGCAGTGAATTTAGATTTACTGTAGAACACTTGTGGAGGTTTATCAAAACAATTTTTAGAGCTAGTAACTACACAATTACCCATCTTTTTGAATCAGAGTTGTCATGACCCACACAGTGAATGCCTCTACGACAGGAGAAGGTTACTTCATTAGAAGTTTTAAATTATTGGAATGTGCTCTTTTTGCATTGTATAACCTAGGAAGCCATGTCATTGTGACACCTGCTGGCTTACTGTCATGTATATATTTCATGGTACCTCATATAAATGTACTTTAGGAATAATTTGAACTTTCCCTATTGCCTATTAATTTTCTTAAGCAAAGCTTTAGTTCTGCAAATGATAGTGTGTTTTTACAGGCACGCACTATTACCAGATTGCCTTTTCAAACTGTTCCCTGGCCAAAAACATTTTTATAGAACACTAAATGTTATCCTTTCGCCTGCCAACATGCTTGTGTTCCTCAGAAAGCTTTGCTTATGAGCAGTCATCAATGACAGTAAATCTCTTATTTATTTGAGTGTTTGGGATACCTGTTGTATCAGCCAACTGTATACACCAAGTACAGTGAAAATGGCAGCATGTAGTATAGGAAAAGGGTATTACAAGTCTTTTCTCAATTTCTGTTTTTTTTTCCATCAAAAACTCTTGGTTGCACTGATTAATAACAATTATGAAATTATGAATCAACATGGTTTGAGCAGGTCTGAAAACAATTTAGACTCTTCAAAATGTTTGGTGTTTCCCTTCACAGTAGGTGGCACAGAGCAGTATTGGAGAGTCACAAAAACATAGGAAATCTCAGAAATACTGTTGTCTGACACGGTCCAGTCTGGCATTTTTTATTAACCATTTTCAGAGCTGAATACTGATGAATGGATCACTGGCCCATGATGGCAGTTTTGTATTTCACAAGTAAGTCTTTATAATTTGAGAATTTTGGAATATGTACTACAACTGTATGTTTCCTTACAGAAAGATTTATTTAAGCGTCACCAATATTGGCCCTTTGATATAGGGACATAAATAAGATTCTTTGAAACACACGTGGAAGAAACTCACCAAACCTATGCTTTTTTTTCTGGATGGTGTGTGTTATTTGAACGTTTTCTTTGCAGTGTGACAGATGACAGTGGCAATGGTGTTCCTGTTCACACATGTGGATGACTTGCCATCATTCTGAAGTTGGCATTTGTTAGTTTATGTAGTTGTCCACCCACTAATTATCTGGAGGTACTTGTGGAGCACTTCTAAGAATATAAAAATGCTGATAGAATCTAGAAGTGCTTCTGGGCTCAGCTGAAACAAATTCATTGGACAGGTTTGTGATTTTTAGCAGAACCAATTTTTTTTTAATAGGAACAATGAAAGAAGCAAAGCTATATACACAGAATCCTCGGGAATAAATGTCAGGTTAGAAGTTCAACTTTCTCATTTTCTTCTTTTTTTCTTGTAAATCTGTAGTTAAAGGGAGAGAAGATATTTGATTTAACTTTTCATTCTTAATAAACATGCATAAAATCATGCATAAATGTATCTTAGTACTCAAGTTATTATACTTGGTTTTCTGTATTTTTTTGCTGCATCTTAAAATATACAGTAACAGCTTATTTCAAATAGTACAGCATTTTCTCTGGAAGTTCTCTCAACTCCAGAATTTCTCAGTTGAGTTTTTGAAGTGCTCTCTCTTCTACAGACTGTTAAGAAATGATTGGCTTTTTCTGAGTGATTGCCTCTATGTAGACCTTCTCTTCAGGCATTGAAATCAACACCTGCTTAGGTCAGCATCAGCTTGTTTGTATTTGTACCTTATTTGGATACATATTTGGATACATGGGCAGAATAAAGCCTGGTGTTACTTAATTTCCTCTACGTCCCTAGACTTGTTGTGTTTTTTTTTTTTTTTTATATGTATATCAATATATTTGCATAGTTCTAAGATTATTGGGAGAAACACAAATTTTAATAAGTTTTCATTTCAAGGTCTTCCATTTGTTTTTATTTGTCACAGGGATGGAACAATTTTCCTTGGTTTCAAGGTTTTTCCTCTCTTGATATGTCCAAGTCCCTTAGATATAGATGTCTGTCTTTCGGTGCTCTTCCTGAAAATGGATTTTCTTAAAGAGTGCAGAAATGGAGACACTTGTCTGAAGCCTTTTTTTGTACAGCAGTTAGATGAGATTTGTCTCAAAGCCAGGCAGTCAGGGGCTTTCTGACTGATAGCAAGCTTCATTTAATAAAGCTTTGGTGAGTTCTGACTCTACTTTTACCTTTTAGGAAAAAAAAAAAAATCTTTAATAAGGGCTCCTGTCGTTACTATTTTCATATCCTTGAAGCTTCATCTGTACTTCTCTAAAATTTAAAGAAAATCATTGGTGTGGTAAGTGACAAGGACACAGATTTCCATGAGGAGAATCAAGTAAAACAAGGGCAGGTGTTTCTTCATTCTTACCAGGGCATCTTTTGGAATTTTTGCATCAGATATCAGTTTGATTTTTGAAAATGTTTTTAGAACATGTCCAGGATCCAAACCTGGAGGGGGAGTCAGTGAAAACTGGCTTGATGACTATTTTGTTTCCTCAAGGAAACAGATTAGGAATCCAGACAACAATATTGAATTTCTATTCTGACCTTCCAGTAATTCTGTTATCAAGAGAGATCATATTTACTTAAATGTTTTTCATTTGACATCTTTAATCTTCATAAATTTTCCTTTTAGTGGTTGCACGAAGTATATGTTGAGTTCCAAACACTGGCATCTGTATAGACTGGAAAAAATATCGCATAGGTCTAGTTCATTTCATGGATTTTACTAGGAAAAGTCTAGGTTTATGCAAAAGCAGAATTAATTTTTTTCAGAGACAATACATCTGGAATTCCTTATGGCCAATTGAAATGCCACAGGAGAATACATGCTGAACAATGATGCTTTTCATTGAGTTGATGATACAAAGGTCTTGTTGTTTTGCTCCTAAAACACATGTAAAGATGAAGTCTCTGTGACTTTGGCCAGAAAGATACTGTATGCAAAGAATAGTTGTGTTAAAGAACTTGTCAGTACGTAAGCATTTACTCCTGCTTTTCATACTGAAGTTGTATCTGAAGAACCCTCCTAGCTTGTTTATAAATCCTCACCTTATTGAATCCTTGTACAAATTCAGAATCTTATAAATATTCCACTACTAGGTTTAGCATTTACTAAAAAAATAACTGCTCTGAAGATTAGTGTTTCAAAGACATTGTGGCATAATACATGACAAACTGAGCTGCTCTGTCAGTAGATAAGCTTAAAAACCAGCTTACCTGCTTATCCCACTCATGCATGCTTTTTGTAAACATCCTTGGCTGCTTTCACAGTAAAGGTAGGAATATGAAGTGGTTTTATCTAGTGGTTTCTTTAAGGATTCCCTTCTGTACTGAAACTAGAGCCCTTTGGGGTAGTGTAGGACAGATAAGAAATGGGAAAAAACGTTGGAAGTAGATACACTTGGACTAGGAAGAAGAGTGGCTTGTATAAGGTATTGCTGGTGGTGGGCTGAGACACTCAACCCTTTCAACTAATTAACACCTCATACATTCCAACAAATATAGAATATTTATTGTTTTTTTCATTTTCTTGCTGATTTTCATTTCCAGCTATTAGTAGATTGATCAGGTAGGATGCTACAAAGCCTGTAGCACATGAAACATAATTTCCAGAATATAACAAGTTGCAATTCAAATAATAAGCATATTAATATTAGCTGTTAACTTAAACAGACAACCTACAGTTTCTAAAAGAATGCCTGCAGTTATATACTTGTTTTCTTACACTTGTAAGGTTATGGGAAATTCTTTTACATGTCAAATTAAAGGACACTATCGCTGAATGATATATGGAATGAGGAATAATTCTAGTGACTGATAATATTTTAAAACAGAACTGAAGGATTTAATCAGGATTTTTTGCTTGTTTTGATAATTAAAAAGTGATATTTGGTAGAAGAACACACAATTCTGTCATTAAAATAATTCTTGAGTATTTGTGCTGTATTTTCATTGAATCAAATTATCTACAATATGGTTATGACTAGCCTTGACCAGGTGATAGATTAAATTGAAAGATTATTCTTCTTAATCTTTAGACTCTAAACAACCTCCCAATATGTTGCCAACATGAATGTGTCTTTGGGGACAGAACCCAGGCTGCACCACATGGCTGACCGCCAGATCTTTCCACTGGAAAATCAGCTATTATTTTCTACTTTGTACTGCACAGTAGGGTGCATCCACCCTTTTACAGCATTCAGCCTTGGCTTTTTATTTTACAGTAATCTTTTGTATTAGATATTCACAGGAATAAATTTCCTCTAGCCATGTAGGTCACATTTCTCCCAAGCCAAAGCTGAAATGCAATAGAATTTCATTCCTTAAAGTGTCTTTGTAAAAATCGTCCTCTCTAGCTAGGGTTTTTCTTAGGAAATGGATGGGTTTTTTACCCTGTCACTGACACTGTAGGCGTACCTTATCCAATTTCATTACCATACTTCGGCAGACAAGCAAACAAAAGTAAATTAGGAAGTAGTTTTGCATTCCTTCACTGTATCTGGAATTGTAATGGAAAAAGAAAGGCATATAGGTAATAATACAGCATAAATCAGTAATTGGTATCACAGGCATCTTTTAGAACATAGTTAGGGAATCTGCCATTGTGTTGTCAAAGCGAGTTTCTTTCCATGCTTGTTTTCTTCTTGAGATTTTACTAAATAATTCAAAACCACAAAGCTAACAATAATTCTGAATCTTAGTCCCTTCCTTCCTTTGACTGTTCCTTAAATCTTCTCAACTAAAGTGTCAATCCTACATCATTGAAATGTAGGATGAACCAACAGAAGCTGCTCAGTGGTATGACTTAGGTGTGTTTGTCTTGACTGTTAAAACAGTGTTTCAAGATTTGAAGATAGTAGTGTGAATTCTTACATAATCCTTTCTCTGCATGCTGTACAGATATCTAAAATATATCAAACCTTCTTATTCTTTCCAGTAATGTGCTAGAGAAAACTAATAAATAGAAATGTATGTTGATGTAGATCACCATACCCTTTAAGTGGAAGAAGCCATTAAGTCTCCGCCACTGCTACATTTCACTAAAGGGGATGTGTCTGTTTATGTCTCCTCCCTGAAGGTAGCCATAATTGCATTTTTAAATTAAATATGAAACTATTACATATGAAGGAACTTGTTATGCTCAAAAAAACCCCAACACCCACAACCAAAAAACAAAACACCAAAACCCTCCAATCATCTTAGCAAAGACAACTTTCAATGCCTCCCTTAAGAGTCTTCAGAATCTCAGGCTCTTTTAGTAGGCACCAACGCAGATACCAATGAGTCCAGCCTACTGAATCAGTGTTCAGTCAAGACAGAACCCCTTGGCTCCCAGGAAATAACTCTGTGGTCGATCTAAGCCTGCACTGCCTGCCGTCAGCTTCCATCCCTGGGTGTGTATATCCAGCCTTGCCCTTGCATTGGTCGTTGTGCTTACATAATTGCAGATGATACCTGCCTTTCACTAAGCTGCTGTAGCTGAAAACTGCCCCAGGGCAGTGGGGAAAGTGCAGAGGTGGCAGCTCAGGCTTAAATTGGTTTCTGCTGGCGTGAACCTGTACCTTGCAATTCCTCTCTAGATAAGTTCAGCTCTTCAGGAAAAAAACAGTTTCAAATATTCTAGCCTGAGATTGCATCAGTTGTAGTTGATGAAGTAATAGGCGCACATTGGCAAAACACTGGATCAGGTTTGGGTAATAGATCCATCAAAAGAAAAAAGTGCCATGCAGTTCTTTAAACTCTGGAAAAAATACACATTTTGAAATAATATACATCCCTCTGAATCATTTCCCATGTAGCGAGGACTTTCCAAGAATGACGTGTTATACTGCATAAAATATGCTTAGAGTGGATAGGGTGCTTAAAAGAGTTAAACCTTAATACAGATTGTACTAATAAAAATTGCAGAGAGAAGTGGTGTACATCTGAATATATTAGCACATATGGGAACTGATATATATTAGTTTGGAGTGAAAGCTAAATTTTCAGTGTGTTAGCTCTCTCTTTTTATAGTGAATCCATTTTGTCACATTTTGAAGGTGACAGGAACTTACATTTTTTTCAAGTAAATTAGAATACTAACAGACACCACTTTACCAAGTGGAGACATTGCTGTGGCTGGAAGAAAGACAATAGAAAGTAAGACAAGCAACTACAAATTGTACAATTCCTAAGTGAATTCTGTAGGCTAATAATTCAAGATGGTGAAGGGAACAGCAGATAAAGCATCTCAGGTATCAAATAAGCCAGTCTGGCACAGCATTTAAAAACACTGACACGTGTGCTAGACACATTTGGCTGACCTTTTGTTTGTTTTCTTAGAACATCACTTCAGAGAATAAGGCTGAAATTTCTGTGGGGATTATTTCTAGAGTAATTTCATTGTTACTTATTGCATGTCATGATATGAATTTTACATACGTGTTTAAGGAAAAGTAAACGTAGCAAAACCAACAGGCTTTTTCCCTCTCGGCTGTCTTACAGACTGTCTAACTTGAAACCCTTTGTATAGAGTTCAGGCTCAGAATGCATGGAGCAACTTGGAAGTGACCCTGGAAAATAAATTACTGTTTTAAAGAGTTTTTCATGCATTTCTTGTGTGCTTTTGTTTCATTTGGCATTATTGTTTTTATATACTAACTCATAAACATGGGTTTATAACTGTTATTTGTACTTTTGTGCTATTTTGAATCCTGCAGCTTTATTTGCAATATTACTGTCTTTTTTGTGTAGTTAGTATTGTCTAATGAACTTATAAATACTTCATTCTACTAGAATTTTAATAATGCCATCTGTTCACTTGATGGAAAATGGCAAAGCACATTGAAGCAACTGCCTTTTTTTCTTGACAGCTGTATTTTTAAAGCTTAAGATTTAACTTTCCAGTTTTTTCTTTAACAGTGGTGGTGAACAATATTGCAAACAAAAGGATAACTTTTTGCACAAATCTTGATTTGTGAATTAGATGTATGATTTTCTGTAGATGCAATTTGTTTTTTTGATCAGTAGTAAACAGTATTATTTTTTCTTTTTAGTAGAACTTGTTTTCTACCATAGCAGAAAGTAAAGTAATCCTAGAGAGGTCAGTAATGTACATCACAGTTAGCAGAATCTGACATATTTGTCCAAGCTTCTTACTCATCGTGGCATCTCTGTCCCCATCTCCCTGCATCTTCTCCTCTTGAAACTCTGTTTCGAAGCTCTGTTCTTTGGCTCTTCTTTCCAGTTTCAGTCTTGCTTTATTTAATTATAGTAAAGTTTGTCTTTTGAACCACCAGCTTATTGTGTAGTTATTAGGCTGTTCTCTTTGGTGTACTGTTCTGCAACTTAATCTCACTCCTGCAGTTAGGTGTCAAAACAAGTGGCCTGACGTTTAGAAATGGTCAAGTCCTTAGTAGCTCCTGAATGAATTAGTGCTGCTGCTCATTTATTGCTTGTGAAAATCACATGGCCTTATATGTATGCTTATGTGGATATGAGACCCAAACGGATGAACGAATGCAGCTCTGGTGTTCCTTAGCTAGGTAGATGCAGAATATAAAGAAAGTGTCTAAGGAGCAGTTGTGTCACGGGGTTGTTTTTCCAAATTCCTCTTCCAGGAAGTTGTGTGGCTCTTGCTTATGGGAGAGACTCCCGTTGGCATTGACAGAACTATATGGCAGGCCTGATGAAGGAAGTTGGGGAGAATGATGCTGTAACTGACAAAGTACAAGATTCCTCAGTCGTGACTGTTTCAAAACTATTTTGAAAGCATGGGGAGAAGGGACTTAGGTTATGAATTACCCTTTTCATACTTGCAGGAATAGATTTCTCGCTTGGTTGCCTGCTCTCAGTGTGTGATCGTTAGTAGTTCTCTTAGATTGACAATTTGGGAGATAGACACAGCTCCTTATCCCAGCAGGTGGCAACTTCAGCCATGCTGAAGAGGTAGGGTTGGCTCTAGTTCCCTTTATTCCACTGACAGAAGTGGTACTTCCACTCTCTCTTACTGCTGTGTTAGATATAGTTTATTAGCTTCCCAGCTGATTTCTTTATATATTTTCTGAGTTCTTATTAGTATTTCAATTAATTTACCATCTGCATTGGATTTTGTTAGTTAAATAAAAAAACACATGAAAGTAATTTGGTCTTGCATGAACACATCCAGTTCTTCATTCACTCTAAGCTTGTACATCTGTCTTTGCAGTTTTCTTTTGGGTGTTTCTACTTTTTTTTTTTTTCCTTGTTCCTTGACACCTATCTGTCAGGTAAGCTGCGAGCAGAGAATTCCTTCTGAAACTAGCAGTGTAATCTGTTCTCTGCATGGGTGTGTGTCTGAGGCACATTTGCCTTGCAACCTCTAAAAACGGGATGCTTTCCGTCACCAAGTCCTTCTCATGTTCCTAACTGCAGAAGTATTGTGATTTACCTCCTTTGCTTATGGCTGAATGTTTCGGGCAGCTAGATCCTTATGATGGGGCAACCATCTGTGCCTGATAGTACAGCCAGTCCTCTGTCTGAATTCTATGTCAAAGTTTCGGTACTTAAAGTTGGTATGTAGTAGATCTGTTGGCATAGTGGAGCATGAGGTTGTGCTGGTAGGTATATTCAGAAATGAGAAAATCATCAGTCCACTGAAGACTGGGTTCTGCCTGTCTGTTTTTTTTTTTTTTTTTTTTTTTTTTTTTTTTGTT
>JANZLQ010000086.1:38285525-38314969 GCA_026212715.1 Elanus axillaris | reverse complement strand
AGTGGTTATGCCTGTCTTTTTTTTTTTTTTTTTTTTTTTTTTTTTTTTTGTGGAATCTCTTTTAGAAGAAACACTGTGGGTAAAAGGACTGAGTAATCTGGATGCAGATGTATCAAGGTATTTAATGACCATAACTCCTGACGTATGTGGACTGTGAGGTGCCATGACTTTGTGATGTGTTCTGGTGCTGAAGTGTCTGATGTTGGCTGTCACAGTTTGTCCTCGAGGTTTACACAAGACCAATCAGAGGTTTATAAAGTGAATTTCGTTTGGAACATTCTCGTTTTCAGCCAGGAGCAACTGATATGTGTCACATTTTTTACGTTGCTTTATAGTAAGCTCACCTTCATCAATTATTTCACGCATTAAGATAGAGAACCATTACATAGTGCAGAGCCTTAAGATGATGCCATAGGGTCACAAGTGGCTGAGTCCCTACCACTTAGTGAATTATCATTCTCACTTCAGCTTTTAGAGAGTTTTGGAAATCCTAGTGCACATATTGCTGCCTGAAAACTTTTCTGAGTCTGGCCTATTATCTTTAATACTGTACCTGCTACTAGGGAGAGTTAAAATTTTGCATTTGTTGAAAAGCCAGTTTAAGAATACTGAAATCCACAACATGTCTTTGATTTTTTCATTATTGTTGTACAGCAGCCAGAAAGATAAATTTTGGTGGTTTTTTTTTTTAATTTTTGATTGTATAATTCCTGTGGTTTATAATTATCTGTCATTACAAATCTTTTTATAGTAAAACTGTCTAGTTTAGAAATTCAGATGGTACTGTCATTATCTTTCATAGAGAGCTATCTATAATTTTGTAGTTACATATTCTGTTCATTTACACTTGCTGAAGTTATAATTATTTTTTTTTCTAATAGTCTTCTCCTTGCAAGCAAAATGTTTCACTCATGGTGGTGGTACTGATATGTAGTAAATTCTTCAATCTTCTCTTGGTTTCAATCTGTTTATCGTATTAGTGTAACATGTAATTTTTTCAAAGATTCCAAAGTCGTGAATTATCTGCACATCATTATTTGGTAACACTCAACACACAGTCACTGAGAGCTTGATTGTGATTATGAACAAATCAGCGGAAATATCCTAAAAGCAAAAAGGCTTAATTTGTAAATTTTATTCTGTCACTTTTTCGTCTTCACTATTATCCAGTTTAATTTGAACATTTTCTCAGTTTCTCAGTTTTTAGTCTCCGGGGTAAAATAAATAAAATACATCCCTAATACAAATGTACGTATGTTGTAGTTACAGTAGGGTTTCTTCAGAGGGATTGAAATGATTCCCCTGACGTAAATACATTTCACACCGGATCACTACCCCCTCCCATGTGGTAACCTATCACCTCAAGCTCTAATGATCCCTTACCCTTGTTGACGTTAGCAAACTTTTCCTCTGGGGTATTTTCTTTTGTTTCTTTTGTCAGCCGGTCTAAAGAGAAGAAAACTGCTCAGTCTTGATTTTTCTGCAGATGTTGAGGATTTTACTGCAAAGTTCAGTAACATGACATTTGTTTTCAATGTAGTCAGAGACACGGAAACAAGAAAATCGGGCAGGCTGCAAAGCTGCTTGTTCTACTTTAGGTTCTATATAGCAGATAAGCACTGGAATCTCAAAATCTTGAACAACTTCATAAGAGTGTGATAGCTTACAATTTTATTATGTGGACATGTTTTTCCCTTAAAAATTCCTGTATGTTTCTAAACAGAAAGCAGTGAGAGAATACAGTAAACAAGAAGGTAGGGATGAGGACAAAATACAAAGAATTAAAGTGAAAAAGTATAGTAAAAACATTGGTATCTGATGCTCTTTTTCCCCAAAGTAAGTGTAAGATTACGTTTTTCCCAGCAAGTGTAAGATTATTATAGTCTCTTGCTGTTGCTGAACCATATGCAGTATTTCCTGCACCGGAAGCTAAGAACCTGCTGAAATTTCTTGGCCTGTTTGGGCCAGCAAAACTTGGAAGCCTCACTCCGTGCCAGGGCTGGGAACTCGGTGGCACTGAGCTGTGTGCACTCTGGGATCCCATCCCTTGCCTCGCAGCGCTGGGAGAGGAGGATGGGCTGTAGACAGATCTTGGGGAAGGAGGAGGAAGTGCCTTTCCTTAAAATCCTCCAGACAGCTTATCTGTCAGGAAGAGGTATTCATGGACTAGGAATGACCAAGCCAAACCCAAGAGGCCCAGCAGGGTCCAAAGAGTATGCATAATAATATATGTCTTTCAAATATCCAAATGTCTTGCAGTAGATGAGATCCAATGTGGCTTTCTCAGGTTGTTGTTGCTGTGTAGGACCCACTTCGAGTGGCATTCTCTTGTAATGATCTCCAGCCCTGGATCGCTAGGCATAACAGGAATGCCGCAGCCATTCAATGTATAAAAGTGTTTTTGGTTTCCAGTGCCTGCTGTAGCAGTTCTATTGATTTCAATGGAATTGCTTAAGGTACATGACTGAGTAGTATTTGACCCAACAGGGATGTAATTTTTTCCTTCTCATTGAAAGCACCTGCTGAACACAATAAAACTTCAACCTTTGTGCAGTATATTTGAAACACATTCAAAAGTGAAGGAACAGCTCTACTGAGCAGTGAGAGAACAGCTTAGTAGTGTTAATACTGTTTCTGAAAGACATCAATTGCAGTAAAATTTAAGGATACCTTATACTTGGCCACCAGCAGGATTCTGGGACGAAAAAATAGGAGAAAATCAAGTTTGATTTAACAAGCATGATACCGAAATTGTATTACTACTGGATGAGAGACTTCCTTCACCAAACATCTTTGCAAGACCTGTAATCAATTTTAAAGAAAGTCGCCTGCAACAGCTAGTGCAGTGAATGCCAAACAGAATTGAGTGCCAGGCAAGAAAAGTGGTAGATACAGGGAAAAAGGTGTAGCTGTAAACTGCCAAGTGTGAAAAAAATCTGAAGTTGTTATACATACTCTTCAGCCCATTGTCTAGTGGCTGTATTCTGGTAACAAACAATGATGATTGCACCTCACTGACTAATAAGATAGATGAGCTAACCAATTTAACACTCTCTTCACCAGTTGTGTTGAATAGGATATGAAGTCATAGGCTAATTACCCTAAAACACAATTGTAGACTTTACATGTGACTTTATGCTGGTAGGCTCATTATTGCTGAGCAGTGCTCACCCAGAGCCAAGGGCTTTTCTGCTCCTCACCCCACCCCACCAGCGAGGAGGCTGGGGGGGCACAAGGAGTTGAGGGGACACAGCCGGGACAGCTGACCCCGACTGACCCAAGGGATAGTCCAGACCATATTCCATACCGCACAGCAGTACAGCACACAGCGAAAGCAAAAGGCAGCCACTAACAAGCACAAGGCTCTAATATACAGTGAGGCAAGCAAGTGCCATGGCAAGCACAGGAGCCTGCCAATTAATAGCTCAACAGCAATAACAGCTATAAACTTGATCTCGCCCATTCCAATCAAACCTGTTGTTAACTTGAACCCTTCGAGCCCTACGTTGGGCGCCAAAAAGGACTGTCGTGGTTTAAAGTCTACAGCTGACGTAGTGTAATTATCGTGCATAAAGTCTACATGTGTTAATTACATGCGGCTTTTGCTTTACCTATTAAACTGTCTTTATGTCAACCCACGATTTTGCTCATTTTTACTCCTCCATTTCTCTCCCCCATCCCGCTGCGGGGGAGTGACGGAGCGGCTGTGTGGGGCTGAGTTGCCAGCTGGGGTTAAACCACGACACCTGGTGAAGTACCTTCGCTGCTGGAAGCTATTAAGTTTCTTCCTGGTGGTCAGAGACCAGGTTCCAACGTGATTTTTGGTGACGTGTATTTAACTTGAGAGACTTCTATGGAATTTTATGAAACTTTTAGTTGATGTGGGGCAGATATCTTTCCACAAGTTCAGAGGCACATCCATCATCCCGCTCTTTAAACAGGAGTGAGAAGGTAAGTCTGTGTTAATTATAAAGCAATTTTCTTCATCATAATTTTGTGGAAATACCCTGCTTAGATTTAGTCTAAATTGTTGCATCAAGTATACAGTTGAGAATTTTTTATCCATGGTTACAGAAGGTGCAGAGCTACTTATCAGTATCCTTTGTACTACTAAGTGATTTCAGAAACAAGAGCAAAATCTGGATCTTCTGTATGCCTTTCTGTTCTCACAAGGGCTGGTGATACTTTCAGAGGGTCCCTTTTGGAAATTTTCTGGCCAGAATAGATTGACCTGCAAAATTGCTCCAAAAGTTTCATCGGTTTTGTGAAGGCTAAGACCATAGAAAACAATGAGCGCCCAAACATTTAGGTGTCTCTAATGAAGTGAGATGCACTGTCTCCTGGCTTTTTTTTTTGCGTAGTGCCCTGTTTGCTTATATGTAAAGGAGTATATAAAAATTTTAGGACACCTGGCAGAAAATATATTTTTCTGCTTATCATCTGCAGTGAAGTCTTGGTTCGGGACTTACTTATTTTCTGATCGGTGTTACTTTGTTGTTTAAAAAGAGGAAGAACTGAGTGTCCTTTTTCAGGAACTTTAAAAAATGTGGATCATCAGTAAGTTGATGTAAAAGAACTAGAATTCCTGTTTTGTCCTGCTTCAAGGAAGGAAACCTAGTGTGTCACCAGGGATCAAGACTAATGAATATTCCCTTTCAATCTCTAAGTCCATGTCTAAACAAACTGTCTATGTTAGTTTTCTATGAAGTAACATTAAAAGTGCTTCTGAATTGTGAAATAAATCCAGAGAGTTGAGAGTCAGGATTGCTGTTCAGGTGCTCGCAGTGAGATTGTGCCTTAAGTAGCAAGAATATTTTTGAGTGACGGCTTTAGCATTTCTGATATATATGTGTGATGTCACTGCTTCAGGAAACTCGCCCTCAGTTAAGGTGTCTTTGAAAGATCTTACAAATTCAGTGGATGCATAAGCTGCCAGATGCAAGTTGTCTAAAATAAGGATTGCAGAGTACCTCAAATAAGGATGCAAATTGCAATTAAAATAGACTGACCAACTCATCTGGTTGATGCCATTCTACCACAAAAATAAATTAAACCTGGTAAACTATTTCACGATGCTGAAATCAGGCTTTAACCAGTCTACGCTTTTTGATGTGGAATTTCTATTGACATGTAGGTGTATGACACTTCTCAAGGGAAAAAAAGCAGCAAAGATATTTACACTAGTCTAATTACATTCCAAACAACTTGTGTCTTATTAGCTGAAGGAAAAGGAGCCTAAAGCAAATTTCGAAAAGAAAAATTATTAGGTCAGTCTGACATCTGCTGTGTGGTAAAGCGTTCCTTGGGAAAATGTGATTGTACAGCTATCTGTGATCTCATAAACAGAATTAATCCTAAGCATTTTTTTGCTGTCATCAACAGCAGTGGTGGACCGGCAGTAGTACTTAACTAAATAGAACAAAGAACAGCGTAAGACCAGGGAGAAACTGCAATATTGTTTTTCCGAAAGAGTTCCTGTGATAAAACTAACTAAGCATTAGAATTATTGCTTCCATGATAAATAAGTCAGAGTGTCATATCTGAAGCATTGAAAGCTTGCTTTGCGTTAAAGTTGTCTTTGTGACTACTCTGGCTTAGCATCTTGCAACTGTCGGAAGATGATTCACATTTGGGTTTTTTTTTAAAAAAAAAGCGTGTAGAAATAGAAGTATGAAATGAGATTTATTTTTTTATGTGTAAAATAAAATCTGAGGTTTTTCCTATTAAATGGACTATTACACAATTTAACACTCCTTCACACAGCCCCCCAAAAAAGAGAACCCCAAACCAAACTAAATGTAGCCTCGTTTCTATCGTGCCAAATACCAAACCTGGCCTCATTTATACTGTGCCAAATGCCAAACCTTCTGTGTTTTTGTTTTTGCTTTTGGTTTTTTTGTCTGTTCCCTTTCTTGTTTTCTGCTGCTTCTTATCTTACTTGTCTTGGTTTAGTATGGAAGCTTTCCCAGATGGATGTTGTCTTTAATTACTGTACCAGTTATTATGCATATCTGTAGTGTGCAGTTGTTACTTAAAAGGATATAGGTAGTAGAGCTGAGGTATTAAAGTCTGTTAAACTGTAATTTTGTTCTTAAACCCCAAATCTTATCATGGAACTCTTCTCATCCTTCCATGCCTCTTCCCAATGCCGCTAACCTCTGAAAGAGAGCTTTTTAAATAGTGATGTTTGCAAAGTTGTCAAGATAAAACCAAGTTAACTTTATTCTTGTGGTCTAGGATAGTTACCTGGTTTTGAAAGTTTGGAAAATGAGCCCTTTTGTGTACATTCAGTGGGCTGAACCAGTAGGGTAGAACGACATCATTGCTGCTGCAAGGGTTTTGCTCCCCAAATGTGGTGTATGGAGGTGGGGAAGCCCTTGAAATTTAGTTCTGTTCTCCACAGTTTCCATTTTTTCCAGTTGTGGTGTCTGCGTGTTTATGCTCAGATTAACAAGACATGAACATAATGGAGTTTACAGCATCAGCTAAACCAGGGCATTCTACTGGGTTACTGATGCGTGCTTAGTGCTTCTAGGGGACAAAATCACCTCTTGCTCGGGTCGTGTGCTCTTCTGAGCTGCTCCCATCGCACTGCCGCTGACTGCCTACCTCAGCGTGCATCAGGTCACATTGAGGATCCTGGGGTTAAATATACAGCTTGCAACAGCCATGATTGAGCAGTACAGCCAAGTTAACGTATGCGTGGAGAGCAATTTCTTTTCAAGAGTTCATCGCTTTATTTTTGAAACTGTTAAGAGCAATGTCGGCATATTCAGAGTGCCAGAACTAAATCGTACACGTTTCTTGTATTACTCTGTGTTAATAATTATGTCAGGTATCACAAAAAATAAACATGATCCTCCTAAATTCTGTGAATGGCAATATTACCAACAAATGGGATTGAGAGGGTGACACTCGTTCATGCATCATGGTTGATTGTATTTGATGTCTAAAGAAAAAGTGAACTCCAACCGCAAAGTTTCTAGTGGCTGGAGCACTTGTATGATCTCTTTCACAAACACTTGCTTTCTCCCAGGGTGTTTATCTCCCTCAGTGCAGACACTAATAAGGCACTTTCCCCTATCTGGCTGTTTTCCCATGCAATATGCCATAATGGGGACCTTTATATTCAAGCACAGAATTTTTCTGGGAGATTTAACTCTATAGCAAGCTGCTCTTTATTGATGTACTTCATGTCTCTGAATTTATTTAATGGTTAATCTGTTTCTTTAAAAGCTTCATATTTTAAAGGGGTGGAACTTGCTTTACAGACAAGACATCGCTGTGTTTGTACCTTTTAAACAAACAGAATTCATGGCTTTTAAATAAACAGGAGTATGCAAATTGAGGCTATTTTTCATCAGCCCCCTGTTACTTTCATATATTAACTAATACTGTATTTTGTCTATTAAAATAATTTGTGGGAAAAGCTGCTGTTCCAATGATTTCCCCTGCATTTAGAAACTAAGTTGTAAGGGAAGTATTGTACTCTGTGCTATGGATAAAACCACAGCAAAGTGGTGGCAGCACTGAGGTGGACGTGCATCCTATTGCTTGGCATGTACCTGGGCCTTAAAGATTCCATCTCCAGAAAAGCAATTTGATTCAATCCCGGTTCATGGGGTCATGTTTCTTCCTTTTTCTTGGCGGGGTGTGGGGGGGTGGAGGCTCTTGTTAGGCCTTGGGTTTCTTTTAATATGGAAAATTATTTTCTAGCTCATTGTGTAGTAATTTAACTTGTATCTAGTTGTATTAATAGAGTATTTTATGCTATTTTTTCCCTTCTTCCCCTCATCTTTTGCTTTCTTGCTTCCCTTAAAAATATCTTCCATTTTTCCTACCAGTTCATAATCCCTGAATTGCAAACTTTATCTGTGGAATTCTAATACCAAACTTCACAAACACTTTGTTTACCTTTCTTCTGAAAGAATGGCATACTGATTATGTGGGGTTTATTCTGAAAAAGTATTGTCTCTAATAATTGTTCCATAAAACTTATCTTTATTGAGTTCCATAGGTGTTATTTTTTTCCTTCCTGGTCTGTTAGCATATTTCTTTTATTTTCCTCACAGAAAGAAATCACAAGTTCTTTGATGTAATGACTGTCTGTCCATTTTCATGTCTTGTACCCCAGCAAAATGGATCCTGACCTGGACAGGGTCTTCATACCTCTATACAACTTCTTAATAAAAGTATGATTCCATTACTGTAATTAAATGAATTAACAATTAATTGCAAGGCAGGAGTGACACCTGTGTATCTTGTGATACAAATTTAAACACAGCATTACACATGTGTGGGAAGTTTCATGTTGGGTTGATGGCATTTGTAACATCTTGGAAATTGCAGTGGCAGTTAGTTATGTCTTGCAATGGTGTGAAAGCCATGGGATTGTGATGGTAGTAATTTACACTGGATATATTACAATAAATTAATTTTGTTCGAGTAGAGGGAGATCACTAGTATGATGTACCCATGCTTTTCAGCACTTATATAAAGGATTTGGGTGAAAGGATGCAGGGTTGAAGGTAATTAGAGAAATTAGTTTTTTTAATTATTATTTTTCTTTTAGGGTATGAAGTTATTTGGGATGGTAAAAGTACTGAGTGACCGAGAGACAAAACAGCTGACAAAGTTAATACTGATAAATGATGACTGCTTTACATGTCGGAAGATTGTTTTAAATTTACGTATACAGTAGTGGGCTCTTAATTAGTTGTTAGCACTCTGGAGAGAGATATTGGTATTACAAAATATAAATGTTTGAAAATGTTAGCCCAATTTTTAATAACCATCAAGAAACAGGTAAAATCATAGGAATTACTCCTTTCAAACAGAGAGAAGACCCCTAAATCCATCCCTGTGTCATTCTGTAAGTCCCCATTGTGTTTTCCTGAGCTGCAGTATTGCCTGCAGTTGAGGACTTCCCATCCTGAAAGGATGCAGTGGGATAGAGGAGGCAGGAGCGCTGAGAGTGACCAGCGGTGCCGAGCGGCTTCCTTGGCACCAGCAGCAAACAGGACCAGACTTCTCCAGCCAGGAAAGGTTCTGTTGGGGTGTGAAGTAGAGAAGGGCTCGTTTGAGAGATTTGTAGAGTCACAGGCTCCATAGATAAAGTGAATAGAGGGTGTCAGATGAAAGTCATGATGTGCAGATTCAAAATAAAATACAGGTAGTTTTTCTCATAATATTTGTTTAAACTGTGGAACTTGGAGGACGTTGTGAATGCTGAAGGATGATGGCTCAGATTTAAAAAACAAACAAACAAATTCTAACACCCCTCCTGTTCCCCAAAAGTGTGAGGAAGAAAAACCCCATCCTAGTCTTTTAAAGAGAAAAATATCACCACTGGTTAAAGAAATGTTTGATCCATTGGTTCCTGAAAACTAAGAGTATACTCCAGGGAAAGCGTCATCATGTCGTCACTCGGTTTTCTGTCGTTGACATCATCTGTTGCTCAATGTCAGAAATAAGGTAGTACGGGAGATGGATTTTGAGTCTAACTTTGGCTGGTTTTGTAACTGGTATGTAGATCTGTCCAGTCAAGGAAGATTCTATGATCGCTGAACATTGTCCAGTATGTGTTACACATCACATTGCAAACCACAGAACTACCTTAAATAGCTCAACCAAGTTTATCTCCATGTTCTGCATGTGTAAATTACTGGTATAGCATTTAATTGGGGGTAAGAGATGACTTATCATCACTCATAGTTGTGAAATATATTATTTTACTTGGTATCGCTTAATTGTGTGGAGAAATCTGTATGATTATTGAGTGTTCTTTCATTGGAAATTAGGTCTTGAATCTGTTTTCTAGAAATTTTTTTTTCTAACTTTGTTGTTTAAAAGTTTATTTTAAATGGCAAGATATGAAGAGACTTTGCTGGTGATAACATTGAAATGCTTGTAAATGTGCCCTTCTCAAGGGGCTTGAGACCCCTCCTTCACCTGGGGATGATTTTGGAGAAAATGTAGTGTACTGTTAAGCAGCCTAGGTGATACTATGTCTGTATCTGACAGATATGTGAAAATCCAGTCAATAGAGATGTATTAAAATACATGTAAATTAAGGGCCACAAAAATAAACATATGATCTTTCTCTGTGCGATTCAATCTATTTGGTGACTTAAAATTAATTTCCAAAGCATAGTAATTTGATTCCTAGCATCAATACAACTAGTTCCCTTCACATTTTCAGAAACAGCTAACCGACTGGGGCTTTGTAAGGGCGTGTTTAAGCTGCTTTTGGTGTTACTGAACCGGAAGTTGGGAATGTTTCCTGTGGCAGATACATTCTTGCTGTATAACTGCTTTCCCTTTGTTTTCAGAAATATCACTCGATGTTTTAGCTAGTGCTCTGTTTAAATTACAAAAAATGCATGAGAGTCTGCTTGCATTTGAAAGGACAAAATATAATAGTGTGTGTATATATATTTATTTATAAATATATCTATATCTATCTTGTAATCTATGAGCTTTTAACATGTTATGCCAGATCACATCAGTGATATTCTTGTAGTCCTATGATCACAAGGCTTTTTTTCCACATCCAAAGAAGTCAACAGGAATAGCATCTTTGATCTTCAGAAGAGAAAGTCTAAGTCTACTCACAAACTTGTTCATTTATGTAGGATGTTGGTGGCATATATTTGGTAGCAAAGAGCCTTTTTTTCTCAGACCGTGTAATACTAACAATTGTCTTAATGAACTGAATATAAATGTAGGAGAATGACATAGGACTTAGGGGTTTAGCTGGCCTCTATATTGTCTTATGAGATGTAGGAAACTTCATATTCTTATTAAGTCATGACAGAATTCTTGAATACTTTAACCTAATTTTAATTCACTTTTAGATTTAGAAGCTTAAAAGATTGTAAATGCACACCAGTCTCAGGATATTTCAGTTACTTTATTGAACCATGTTAGAAGTTTTGTACAGTGGTGCAAAAATTGTCTGAAGTGTGTATCTTGTTCTTCATTCAGTCTAGAAACTTCCCTGAGTGCCTGATTGTTTGTTTTGTTTCCTCTTAGATGAAACGACGCCTAAAGAAGTCAGCAGGGTAAGTGCTGCTTTCCCTCCTCTCTAAAAAGAAGTATAGTTTCTGAGGCCTGGTGTTCACTTGGGATGATTTTTGTGCAATCTCTGATCAAGATTTGACTTTATTCCCTGGACATAAGTGGATCTCCAGAGGAAAAAAAAAAACGGTGTACTGAATGACTAGAGAACAGTTAATAAGGAAAATAAGTATTAAGAACACTTGATTGGCTATAAATAAATAAAAGGATATTTTGCATTAACAAATTTAGAGTTCTCACAGTGCAATTTTGAAGATCCAGTTTTAAAAAGGTACTTCATGGAAACCAGGAAAATCATGGGACTTTGAGCATAACGGCAGACATTTAATCAGTGTTACCACCTTGAGAGATGGCAAGCATAAGAGGAAACAAGGGAAGGAATATGCCCTATCTTATACCCTCCTTTGAGATGTGCTGTGGTACAGATGAGCTAAAAGACATGCTCATTCTCACTGAAGAATTATGAGTTTTAAAGTCATTGTTACATTTTTTTAATTCCTGAAAATGTCTGGAAGAAGCAGCGTATATCATAGAGAAGCAAAAATAAAGGTTAGTGAAAAGAAATTTATTGCAGAATTAAATCACCAACTGTTTTAAAACGTATTAGTTAGGAACCAAGGTAGAAGTATGCTGAAAATCGTGGCTTTCATTGCTGGATATACTATTTTTTCTATCTTTCAATGTGAGGCAGAGTGAAAACATTCATAGTCATATGCTGTGGCATCGGTTGCTTCAGTAGCCTCCTTTTCTGTTGTGCTTACACACGACAACAGAATTGAATTGAGGGAGGATATTTTTTGTTAAAAATTATTTAACCCCTTTCTCCTCCAGAAAAGCCTCACCTTTTCTTTTTTTTTTTTTTATAAATGTACAAGATTATAGGTTCCAGGGACAATAAATACTAACTTTTCATTCACTTGCCTTTTTTTCTTTTTATCAGCAAAATGCAGTGGGGAGAATGGTTTCCAGATTTTTGAAAAACAACAACAAGATCTTTTACTTCTTGAATTATTGGGAGGAAATGTTAGTATTTTCAAGGGTTTGTATTGCAGCTTCACACTTTGAAAATTGAGGAAGTTCTGAAAAATGCTGTTGTACAGGAACTGCATTTTAATTTTTTACCATTTTTAGCAGCTTATTAGAAAAAGGAAAATAAAGTAGCAACCTTGGTTATCAGCCTTACATCGGATATCTTTGAAACAAGGAGAGAGCAGGAGAATCCTTCCTCATATTTTAAATTTGAGATATGTAGAATAGAAAAGAAGCTTTTCAAAATTTATTATTTTTAGATCTGGTCTACGAATGGCAATTTCATCAAATTTTGGTGTTCAGAAGTTATGTGTAAAGATATCCTAGATTGGCCTGACATTGTAGCTGACAGGTGGGAAGAAAAGGAAAAAAAAAAGGTTCCCCGATTCCTGTAGACTGCTTTTGGCATAAGAACCACTCTGGTTACAAAGTATCTTGGTGACCAAAGAGTGAACCTGTGAACTTTTTCCTGCAGGCTAGATTCCGGTATTTATGAAATATATGCAAGTGGGGACAAAAATCTCCTTTTCATATGAAGTAGTATTGTGAACCTCATTGGAAATGCTGTTTCTTCTGCTTACTTACTGTGCAGATGTGTCTTGGCTGATCCCATCCATCCTAGCCACAGAAGTGGTTTTCTGGGCAGAGGGATTTCACAAAGAAAACCAACTCTTGAACTATTTTGATGAAGAAAACTTAAGCTGAATTTTATACTTTGTTTTTGCTGTTTTATCCGCAAAAGAAACAAAAACAGAAGAGTGAGAGTTTGAGCACAGAGTGCATATGAATTCCTGTGTATCTAGACTAAAGATAAATTTGACAGTATTTGTGAAAACAGTGTGCATTGGAGACATGTTATTCTTTTCAATTGGCAAAAATAACCCTGTTCCTACATGAACTATAGCCAGGATTTTGTTCTATGTGCTGCTAAGTTTCCCATGATGACCATGTGCTCTTTTGTACCTCAGATTCTGAAGTTTAAACAAAAATACTTAATGTTCCTGATAAGATCACAGTGAAATTAGCTGTTGTTCATTTTGCTTAATGACTTTCCATTCCATGTTTACTTGAACAATACTTTCAGTGAAGCTGCCTTTTGGCAAGTACCTTTGCTTTGTAAACTCCAGTGATGCCAACAGCAATTCACTTTGCAGAAGTTTGCCATGTAAACACCAGAAAATTACTACCTAGCAAGTGACTAGCTCATTTACAGTACTTTATTCTTGGAAACAGGAATAATACTTTAATCCTCTCCTTTCCCCTTTTTGGGCTTGGAGCTTTTGGCAGCTGCCTTGGCACCAGCTAGCACCCAGCACTGTATGTCACTGACAGTTACAGAATTAGCAAGTGTGTTTTCAGCAAATAGTTGCAGTAATTGCATGTATCTTCACTGTGCAACTGATAATAAAAGTTTGGGGGTTTGATGACACATTGGCAAAGCAAGCTCATTCTTTGTAGTATTTCCTTATTAAAGGTAGGATTGTAATGTTTTTGCACAGTCCCAGAACTGAAGACTGTGACAAATTAATCAAAAAGCTAGGGAAACTAGAACAAACATATCTACTTAGCCTTTAGAAGTGATACAAATGGCATGGCACCCATTGTCGCAAGAAGAAGGTGATTGGATAAGCTGATTTCTTTATAAAGAAAATCTTGTGGATACCGTGGCAGTGATAAGCAACAGCGGTAGGAAAATGAGGAAGTTTATTTTTAATTTTGTACATGATGTCTTTAGAGTGCTTGCAAGTCAAGTATTAGGAGGAAATGTGATTTATAAAAAGCTTCTTAAAAAGAGGAGCAGTATTCAGCCTTGTCAAGTTAAAATGAAGCTCATTATGCTGTTTTATTATATAATCCAGAGAGGTGATATAATTGAGATATTCATACAGTTTTATGAGCCTTACAGTTAATAACAGCTTATGTGGTTACTTCTGTATAATCATAATGTTCTTTTCTCCTAAGCCAAGCCTTTGCTTTTTATTATGTATTTTTCCTATTACTAGTGAAGCAATTTATTTCAGTGTTACCATTTGATGACAGGAAAGGAGCTGACGGAAAGATTAGAATTGGATGCCAGTGAATAGGGGCTATTTGGCAAGAAGCTTCTCCTAGGGAAGGTGTTCACCACCTTTCCAAGGCTTGGAAATCAGCTACGTAAACAGGCTGGGAAACGCATGCCTTCAAACTTAGTAAACCCTTTCTGTGCAGAGTGAGAGCTGGTTTGCATCTTTTTACATTATAAGGTCCGTTCATAAATAAAGTATATGTGTACAGTGCCACAGTGCTAAACTTTATTTACCGAGCAAGTTCTAACCCATGTTTTCTCCAGTCAAAACAAGAAGAATAGATGTCAGACAAATGCGTGAAGAAGCAGTTTTCTCTGGGGCTATGTACAAGCATTAAAATTAATCACCTCAGCTAAGTCTGCTCTTTATACCTTCTTGCTTTCCAGTGTCCAAGTTTAAACAAAACTGCTTACTCCAGCCAACCCTGGTTACTTCTTCTCATTTTTTGGGGCAGAGAGATTTTTCTGAGCTTCCTCTCCAAGCTCACTGCTCCTCTGAAAGCCTGCTCTGCACGGTAAGCTTGCTTACCACATTCTCTCTACTTTTACTTTTCAGTCTGAGGATTTGACATCCTTCAGTTCAGCATTTCCACCTCAAAGCAAGCAAGCAGTTCTATTCCCTATCTGTGAGGGGTTTTTTTGTTGTTGGTTTGTTTTTGGTTTTTTAGAATGAAATCCAGATTTATATTTTTGGTTCTTCACACTTGCAGTTTAGATGTGTTTTCACTGTTATTAGGACACAGTTATTTCTTAGTTATCTGTGCCCCAAAATTAGAAGCACCAGCTTCTATGCAAGACCACCAGTGCAGCTGAACAATGCAAAATATTGCAGCCAGTGAAAGTACCAGGCCTACAGAAGGTAGCAGTACGTGTGAACATACATATCAAACATGTACACAACCTAACGTGTACACATAAAAATGACCTGAATAAAAGTTTGTGTCCTTTTCCCATTTTTGTTATCAGTTTAATTAAATATTTTGGCTTTTTTATTACAAGCATTGGTCATCAGAAATGCAGTAACTTTACTACAACTAAAATACAATAATTTCCTTCATTTAAAGAAGTAGGTGACTATTATGATACTTACAGGTCTGGCCTTTTTTTTTTTTTTCTAAATTAGATGTCTGAGTAGTCATTACAGTAAAGTGTAGTGACACACAGAATGAAAATTCTAGGTACTTTTAAACAAGACATCTCTTACAAGGCTGCCTTTGCCTGTGAGGGACTGGATTTAGTTGCCAATATGTTCCTTTCTAGTTATGCATTCCTTCAGGGGGGTGGAAAAAAAAAGCAAAGAGGCAAGGTTATACTTCAGTTTAAAAATCTGCTTATTACATGGGCAAATAAAGTAATGATGCCAATATTCTTAGAGGAAATATATAGTATTTCTCTAAAAAAAGATAGAGTAATTGAGTATTGATGATCTTCCCAGAAGACATGTAGGCAACTGGAAAATTTTGTAGAGCAAGTCTCTTAAAGCAGGGTGGTAAGTGTGCATCTGGGTTTTTTCATAACACTACCTGAAAGGAAGGGAAATCTGATCTAATTCAACAAAAGGTGTCAAACAATTTTGTCTTTCTATTTTTGTGATTGCAGTGATTGTTTTTAAGAAGTACAAAAGTGTCGCTGTTGGGAATTCTTTTTTTATAAAGCAGGCATGACCGGCATTGAGAACTTACATATGTAAGACCAGTCTTTTTATACTTCTGAGCCAGTAAGAGCATAGTTAGCACAAAGTAGTTTAGATTGACACCTCCATCAAATGTCAAGCAAATGTTCAGACCATTAAGATTGTGAACAAATGTACTTTCTTTTTGTTTGAAGGTTTTTTTAGTTCATCTTTAAATTTGTTCCCTCATGACTCTTGTTGCCAAGACTATAGTTTTATAGGAAAGACAACTTGTGTTGGCTGGAAGTGTATCAGAGCTTTTGGTCAGTTTGGGCTTAGCTGCTTGTGTTCTGTAGTATGCTTCATAGAGAAGAGAGTAGCTGTCAGTTTTAAAGAGAAGACTGAAGAAGTTTGGGTATAGGTTGTTGTCACATTTCAGATCTCATGACTTAGGTGTTTGTGGTGAAATCCAGTCCCTGCCTAAGGACATTGTTTTGTGTAAAGTGCTACACAGAATCACTTGGATTCACTGTCTGCAAGTCTTGATGCTGTCATTGACAGAGTAATTTAGGTGGTTTGATGAAGTAATAGGTGGTTATCTGAAATACTGTCTGATGTAACCAAAGGGAGAAAAGGCATTTTAAACTCATATGCCTGTATACAATCTCCTTGGCCTATTCACATCCTTTGTTCTCAGTGATTTAGCACCCTTCAGCAACTGAGACTCCTTACGAGAGCCTCTGTTTGTCTCAATGGATCTTAATCCTGGTCCAGGAATTGCTTCTTACCTGAAACTTTTTTTTTGTTTTGTTTTGTTTTGTTTTTGGTTTGTTTTTCTTTAAGAATATCATTTTAATCTCACAAAGCTTTTTGAGGCTGGTATTGTTTTCTTGTTGTTGTTTTGGGTTTTTTTGGAGTTTTTTGCCTGCTCACATGTCTCAGATTATATTTAAGGCCTCAGTTTCAAGTGCACTGGGACAGAATAGCCTACACCTACCCATGGAGGGGCCCCTCTGCCGCCTGCCTCTAGAGAGCCTTGCAAATGGACAGGGTGGCACTAGGCACAACACGTACAAATCGTGATCTTGCTCAGCAGTGCCGACGTCCTGGCTGCGCACAGCCTGCACAGCCGTGAGTCAGGCAGTGCCCCTCGCCTCCCAGCTCCTCCAGTGTGGCAAACGACACAGGGGAGGCCCGGGCTGGCACCAGGGGCTGTACCTGGAGCGCTGATTACGAAGATCCATACTGCTTTCCCAGGGAGTCTCTACTTTTCAGTCTGATCATACTTGAAAGGATGGGTAGGGAGGCTTGAAAAGTTTTAAGGAAATGCTTGATGCTTGCTAGAAGAACTGGTCCCTGCTTCCCCCAAAGTCTGTTTCCAAAGCATACTAAGATGACGGGTCAGCACCTTCTCCCGTGTCCTGGGCAAAACACCTCAGCTGTCCTTCCCCATCAAGCCTGTAAGGAGACAGGACCTCACAGGCACCTCCTGGCAGGCGGCCGCTGCTCTGGCCCTCCTAACCCGGTGGTCGGCTGGAGGCTGCCTGCACCCATTGCCAAAGAGCTCTGGCTTGTGGTTGTCCCTGACATCCTCTGAAACCAGCCTAAGATGCCTAAATTACAGATGAAAAATAAGCAACATCAAGAGGAATCTCTCTAGATGTGGTCACTATGTTTTGTGGCTTTCACAGTTTGTGGGTTGGTTGTTTTCCTTTTCTCTCCTCTTTCAATGAAGTGCTGCATCCCCAAAGTATGTTTGGCCATCCCTCTCCACTTTACATGGAATTTGGGCTGTTCGTTTATTCTAACTCCTCCTAGCCCATGATAGTGTCATACACTATGAGGTCTGTAAAAGGATATGCTTTGGGTGCAGAACCAGGCAGTTGTTGCTGTGGACAAAGAGCTCTGTAGTCAGGAGTAAGTGTTATGTAGGAACTTGCTCTTCTCATTGCTCTTCAGAAGACATTTTAAGAAGTTACAGAGAAAACAGATCAGATTCTGGATTATGTTGGCACTTATTGACCCTGTGCTGTATTAAGGAAGGCTTTTGGTTGCAGCAGAAGGGCTTTTTCTTTTTTGCAGGAGCATACAGTGTCCTGGCACAGCTACCCTATAAGCATGAAAGCATGGAAATTAATCTTCAATTCAGTTTGTCATACATAAAATTTACTTTAGATATTAAATTGTGTCCTTGAATATTTCTTTTGTGTGTCTTAATTGTTCTGAATGAATGCTTAAAATTCATCGGACTCTATGATGCTTCAGTTTCTCCTTTCATGGAATAAAATGTTTGTGATTCTCAGTCCCTTTGTTTAGAACTAAGTCACAGCACTATTCTTAAATCACCTGTCGTGGGTTGCTGTCTTCTATTGCACCAAATATTCTAAAGACAAATAAACATAGAAATATTTTTATATAAATCCTGTAAAAAAAATGCCCTTCTTTCATATTATAAATGAGTATGAATATTTATAACAGGATTTCCCTTCTTAATTGTTAGTTCTTTTTTATAGCATCATAATATATGCAGCTACTAGAAATAGGATGCCGGTATGATAATGCTAAACCAGTTTTTAGTCCACTTGAATTATTTTAATGTAATATCTCTGAAATTCAGAATTTTACAGCAAATATGCCAAAATACTTGTAGACACTGAATCTTAAACAGAAAGAAATCAGCAATGGGAAGAATGGATTAAGTAAAAGGAGCTGAGTGTTAATAGTGTTTAAATTGCAAACTTAACTACCATGACAAATTAAGAAGCCATACTTAGGCTATATCTGATGGCAAATAAATATTCTTTTTCCACTGAATGTGTTGAATTTTTTCAGGAATTACTTTCCTGAATTAAGTTTTACACCAAATATGCACAGGTCTGTGTTAGCAACCGCATTGTATAGTGCTTGTGCTGAGGTTTGCTGATGACTTATTCAATGTTTAAATAGAGGGTTTCATAAAGAAAATTGTGGCTTTTCAACCAAACATAATTGTGGTTATCCAATGTAAAATGCCTAGGACCAAATAAATAAACCTCTTTCACTCCACTGTAATAATAATAAAAAAAAAACATTTTACAGCATGACAAAGTAATTCTTTGCTGGTGATTGATCTAAGTCATAGAATTACTTAATTGTATATCTGGACAAATTTTATTCATCTGGCCAGTTGTGGATCCACAGATTGTCAATAGGAGAAATCTACTGTATTACAACTGTATGTATTATGCAGCTACCATCTTTTTAGTAACATGGGAGCATGCAATGATTTGCCCTGCTTACAAAAATGTTTGCAAGCATATGTTGCAGAGGTGAGGAGAAAAGGCACATAGCTTATTATGTAATTACTATGCATGCGGAACCGCTGCTTGATTACGGGGAAAATTATTCAGCCACGGCTGTTATGCTAGTGGGCTCATTTTGATGATGCGTTCTCCTAATGTATTAGCTATAACCTTTGAAGATTTGATTTAATTCCTGACTGTGCATCACAGGCAAAGAGATATGTATTCATTTCCATGTTCTGAGAAGGCATTTTTCCACATGATAAAGGCTTTGTGCATGTGTGCTTGATGAGCTGTTAACATGTTATCAGTAATATCGACTCTGGTTCACCCTTTTCCTGTTATATGGCTACTTACTGTTGTATCATAAGTATAAAAATTCTACTTTCATGAGACTGTGCTATTGGTTTCTCCCTTTAAAGAATCATACAGTAGTAAATGTGGGACACAACACAGGACAGTTGATGGAAACTTGCCAGCTGCCATATGGTGCTAATAATGTTAATGGCACGCTGTATTGTAAACTCAAGACTTACAGCAGTTTATGCATGTATGCAGTGTGATCTGACATTGCTGTCAAAATTTATAAACATCACATCAATTTATAGAAAGAATTATTAAGTTTGTTACACGTTGAGAACGTTTTGGACACCCTAGGTCTCAAATGTTCTAATATGTCCACATGGAGCCATAGATTAATACACCACCACGTATTAAGAAGGGGTCACAGCAAAGATTGTATTCTCAGGAGCCATTTTAAAGTCAAGATTAAGATCTGCTTAATTTAAAGGAATTGGGAATTGATATTATCCAGCAAGCACTTGGGTTTTTTGTTGGTGGAGTTTTGGGGGGTTTTTTGAGATGAAGAAGCCAAGTGTATCCTAAATATATGACCATATGCTCTGTATTAGTGACAGTGTGTCATATGTAGAAATGCATGGAGGTAATAGTGGAAATAAACATTACATTGCAGAATATATTGTGTAAGTTATGTGCTTAATCCATCAGTAAGCGTCACGTGCACATTTACCCAAAGTTACAGGCAGAGAAGATCTAGAGAGGTATGGAGCAGAGCTGCATACGTGCACATAAATGTGGCAGTTGTGGGTGGCCTGTGGTGCTCGGAACTTCGTGGCATTTTCCATAGTACTGTTTACGTTAGTCTGGTCTATATTACACTTGGCTCTAAAGTATGAATGAGCAGGAGTATAACTCTTAGTCTTCCAAGCAACATTAATTCATCTAAATATCACCAGCTTCATTTTTAGTGTAAGCAATGTAATTTACTGCATCGCTGAGTTCAATAAGTAATTGACCATATTACTTTCTTCAGCTACCACATTACCAGTTTTGGGCAGGGTAATGAATCTTTACTTACTGCCAAATTTTGCTTTCTGTGAAATTATTGTTCGTGATGCTGTCATGCTATGCATGCACATTTACTGCCGGTTTTATCAGCCCTTCAGGACTTGGTTTCAGGTCTCGGGAATGGGATAACCAAGTGCAGCTGGGCCCCTGAAGAGAGGCTGCATCCCCTTTCCTATGAGAGCCTAGCCACGCCATGCTGTTTCATCAACCAGCAACCAACCAGCAGCCCATTGCTCCCATCTAAATATCCTAACTAACCAATTTGTAATCTCTTTCTGGCTTTGTCTGCTGTCTTCAGTTGAAACAAATGCCTGCTGGGCCACAGTGGCTGGCATGATCTTGACTCAGGCAATTTCCAGCCTTCATTCTGTTGGTGTCAATTGCTGCTGTATTTGAAAGGCTGAGCTCCTTGAGCTACCACCTCAAAGCTCTGGTGCTTGGCACACTTCTGGCATTTGGTTCGTGAGTTTGAGGTGGAAGATGCTGGCAAAGGCAGCTAGTTGCCTCCTTTTGTGGTGGAGTAGGAGCTTAAAAGGAAGGAGCTGAAGGTTACTCACCTTGTGATTGTTGAATCTCTCAGTTTCTTCTTGAGACATTGTCCTGTCACCTTGACCGAGTTTAGGCAATGACTAATGGCTCAGTGGTGTACTTGGATCTAATGGAGCATAGAGTGAAGTGCTGTGCCTCTTGCTTGGCAGTGACCCCGTTATTCAGGGGGCTGGATTAGGGCAGTTGCGATTGACTTGGCATTGAAATCTCAACATATTATTTTTAATGAATTTTTATGTTAAAAACCTGCAAAATACATCTGAGTTATTCTAAAATGTTTTTGTTGTCTTTGCTTCCATAGTACCAGGATACGAATATGCAAGGTGTAGTGTACGAATTGAACAGCTACATAGAACAGCGCCTGGATACAGGAGGAGATAACCAACTACTTCTGTATGAACTGAGCAGCATCATTAAAATAGGTAAGAAAGAGAATCAGACATCTCTGAGCTGTTACTTAGCATCAGTGCACAGAACACTTCTTACGTGGTTGAGTCAATAAACACAAGTTTTGAGGGATAACAGTGTTTTCTTTGCATGTTGTCTCAGTATGAACTTACTTTACCTTTGGTCCCTCAGTGAATCCCTGATTGCACTTAAATGAATTGCGTCTCTGGAGAAAGCTGTGTATCCAATTGCAAAATTAGAGTCCCTTGTTAAATGAACCAAAGAATAGACTGTTCTACTTATGATGGTGTGGCAATGTCAATATTGAAAGTAAAAAAAAAAAAACTATCAGTAATATCACTGCATATTTGAATTCCTTTTGAAACAAAACTGAGATGTTACTGAAAGAGGGCGTATTTCTTGTGTGATTTTATATTACAGTCGTTTATCCATTTTTTTCTATGTGATGTAAGTACCTTTTGTGGTAAGAAAATACTATACATGATCAAACGATAAAAAATAAAACCAAAAAAATTCCCAATAACAATATAAGTGTAATTCGGCTTCTTTTTAGCCAGAGTGGATGTACTCAGACTTCAGTAGGAAGTATCAGTAGCTTTGTTCAGTATATCTTTCTGTCAACCCTTTAGAAAGGTTTTACCATCCCTGCTACTTCATCATTTTGTAATGATGAGTATTAGTTCTGGTTTGTATACATGATGTTTTAAAAGGACCACTTCTGTTTGCTAATTTTGCTTAAGTGGTTATTTGGATATTGATGTCCAGCTCACAGCAAGTCAGGCTGGATTTTGTTAATAGACAGCAAGTGAGAAGCTACAGGAGACAGGGTCTGCTTATCTTTTACAATCATTTTTTTCTCTTGTAAAGCAGATGAGATTTTTTCTTTGTATTTCCTTTACAGTGCTCATTTGCCTTCCAACTCAATATGCTTATATACTACAGCTGAAGGATTTAAAAGCTGAATGAAAATTACCATGCCCCAAACTCCCACTGGTGTTACACAGTTGACAATAAACAAGTAACTACACGGTGGGATTTTTTTCCTTTTGTCAAAGAAATGCAGAAAGCAAAGTGATTTGATCACACACAAGTATAGTCACTTCCTTGAAAGGTACTAAATGGATTCTTGTGTTCATTCATAAAAACTGAGTACCAGATATGTACATTTACTGTTTAGAATGTTTATTAACTGTTGGAAAGACAGACAGACTTACACTCAAAGTATCAAAGTCTATTGTGTAAAGTGGGGTAAAAAACATTGACTGCTATATCCTCTTCTGATTTTGAGAGTTTTCATTTTAGCAGTAAGTTATGATGGTTGGTTGACTCTGAACTTCAGATCTGGAGTTTAAAAAACTTGAATTTTACCCTGTTTCATACAACAATCTGAATCTGGCAGAAATCTGACTGGTATAAACTTTCTGGTGTGTGTCAGTGATTTTAATATGGGGCAGGTGAAGAAAATACAAACAGTTCGTTGTGAAACACTTTTTTATGGCAATATTTGCAATATTTTATTTTCCCATAATTTTTCTATCTTAAGGCAGGGACAAATATAGCTTGCCATCTATGAATGGTATTTATTTTACTCATGGAAATTATAATGTTATCCGGCTGATTATATTGTAAATAGACGTTCTTCTGTTAATTCTATACTGTCATATGAATTAATTTGAATTTACAGACATTAGGCCTTGGAATAAGAGTAAGACGTATAAAGAGATTGTTTCTAATTATCTTTTAGCATGCAGTAAATGACAATGGGGAAAACAAGAATTACCTCATACCTCTAACTTTGTAGAGTCTGGGAAGTTTCAAGGGACATAGCAATAGACCTTCACCTTTAGAATTTTAGATGTTTGTCCTAAGCGCAATTGAATCTGTGGTTTCACCTCAGAGATCTTGCATAAGTTCGATTTCCCCCTGTGAGTACAATTATTTCTTTTATTATTGCTTTGGCAGCTACAAAAGCTGATGGATTTGCACTGTATTTCCTGGGAGAATGCAATAATGTAAGTATACTGGATTAAGATACTGCTTTTCTGTACAGTTACAAGTGCATTTTCCAATTTGACAATGATATTTTGATTTTATTTTGCACGTCTTTTAGCAGGAAATATTGTCTGAGTGCTGAATATTAGTGTTATGTTATCTTTATTTCTGTAAAATAGAAGTTTATTGAACATAGTGGCAATGACAAAAATGTTCCCTGCATTTAGATCCTTGGCCTTTTAATAATTTTTAAAGATTTGGCAGTAGTGCTGTTGTGATTTAGCCCCATTATTAAATGCCTTTAACAAACAGAAAACTTAACTTGGATTTACTCTCTGCATAGCCTATTGTTGTCATCTAGTTATGTCTCTGGGTTTTTTTTAAATGTTATCAGGTCTTGTGTTAACTGCCAGCTGCAACATGATAATGAGATAATGTAAATTTCAGGCGTAGATTTTAGTTAGCATAAAATAAATTGCACATTTAAAATTTATGAATGGAATTAGTTTCTGATGTAGTAATTTGAATACCAGGGAGTCCAATATTTGCTGGTTTGTTATTTGTCATTTAGAACACATTACATTTTTTTCTGTCCAGATTAATTTGTATAGTTACCATATACAAGATTTCTTAGTTACTTCAAATGACTACTAAGAAGGAAATGCAGTTTATACTTCGGTCAGTTCCATCAACTTAAAAATCACAGTTTGTCATAAATTTTATGTCTTTCATTGGTTCAAGAAACAAATTAAACTCTTCTTACTGAAAAATGACTAGAGAGGAAAATATTTTTCTCATTGTTTTTGTTTTCTTGCTTTACACAGCCAGCTTTAATTGTTTATTTTTGTATAGTCCATTAGCCAATTTCCTTTGCTCTTTGTGAAATAACTGAGTTCTGAAAAAAGGGGAAGAACGTCATTTTTTAAATAGTGGAAACAGGGTTGAAGAAGTACAAACCTGCAGGTGACTTGAGCTTTGCCTGAGAATATTTTTTAGTTATTCAAAACGGTAGTGGCTAATTTGAAGGGTGTGGAAGAAGGACCATACAGAAATTTCCTAAAAGAATTGGAAATGGGTTTTTCATTTTTTTTTCATTTAATGATTATTTCATATAATAAAGATAACCCATTTTATTATTCAGAAATTGGGTCTGCTCTGAATTAATTAAGTATGTAGATAGCATATATTTTTTAATAACCCTTTCACTGGGAGGTGTAATGTAAGCAACATGTTGTTCATCCTTTGTGAATGCAATCGTTGGTTCTCACTCATAGGTGGCATTGTCCACTGTCATGGGTGGGGGTGATGCAAATGGTCACCGAAGGGCTTCCTCCTGCTGCTGAGGGCAGGAGCTTGCAGCAAGTGCAGCCGTCCCTTCTGAACATGCTGCACTCGCCAGCTTCAGTGGCATTAACTCCATGCCAGCTGAGCGTGTTCATCTCTACATGCTTTGTAAAAGATTGCAGTAAAATTAACTGTACAGCTTGAGACCTAGAGAATTCTTACTCTGGTGAGGTTTTTGCCTGTTACATTAGTGTGGCATAATATGGGGTTCTTCCTACTCTTCTGATACCTTGAGGGCCTTGGCACTCTATGACCTTCTGCTTGTTTGTTTGTTTTAAATAGCCTATTAGGCAGTTGAATCTATTTGCTTCCCAGTATAACTCTTTCCTTAAAGAAGTTCCAACCACTAAAAACACACATTGACTTTATTAACCACTGCTATGTAGCTGCATCTCCCAAAATGGAATGTTCTTCATGTAGTTATTATAGGGACTGATCCCAAGTCCTTTGAAGTTAGTGTGAGATTTTCCATTCGCATTAGTGGACTTTGGGCCAGACTCAGTTTGTAGTCTTGTAACTAAATGGTAGTGCATTAGCCTACTTTTTGTAAGAAATTGTCACTAAAAATTATTTTGGATTACTTTGTCCATTTAATATTAACTTTAAGGGATGTGCCCAAGTAAGATTAACCATTGTCCAGCAAATACTGGCAATGTATTTTTATTTATTTTTATTAAATATCTTTTTAAAATGAGAACAAAAAGATGCTGCATAATATAAATGGCAGAAAGGAGTTAATCCTTTAAGCTGAAGCTCCAAAAATGATAAAACCTCCTATCACTAGCCTGGACAAAATGGTTGCTGAACCTGTGTCCAGATGTTGAAGAATGGCTTCTCTTTTTCGGTGGCTTAATATTTTTTTGCTTAGTTTGTGAAACTAACTTTGGAAATTCACCAAAACTATTTTTTAAAATTTTTTTTAATTTTTTTTAAATTTTATTTTATCATTTGGCTTTTTGTTCGTTAGCTTGAGTAATATACATAAACCTGCTTGTATTTACCCAGTTGGCAACCTTGTGTTTCAGAACTAGACCTGATGTAAGTTATTTCCACTATGCATTCAGAGAAATAAGGTGTGCCCGAATACAGCTTTTCTGGAGTGTGTGTTTATGTCTTTTTGAGAATTAGGTACTGGGAGAGGATTGTAAGAGGGAGGAATCCTGTTAATAAGTAGATACCTACTTTTCCCCAAATGGTTTTGTAGCGTTTAGCGGTGTGTGTTCTGACTATATTCTGTAAGGGAACTTAGGATCAAAACTCAACCAAAAGCATTAAGTCTACTTCGTTTCAGCTCCCGCTGTAAATATGTAGAGGTGTATACTTGTGCCTGTTTAAAGAAAGCCAAATTTGAGAATTTTGACACATGTTAATCTCAGCTAAGGAATGTTTTTGCAATATGAGATTTCCATAACGACCTTTAGCCTAGATTAAATAGTGAGGTTTTAATTAGAATAGAAGATAACTTTCTTTTACAGAAATTCTCGGTATTTACAAAATGAAAACCAGCAAATGGTTACTGCATACTGTGTGCTATTATTTCTTAATATTGAGAGAATTGCCATGTCATTGCAAATTCTTTTCATTTTTTTTTTCCACGGGATACTAAGAATTCATTGTAAATCTTACTTTGGTGAAATTTTTAATATGGACAGCACTTCCCTTACATGAAAATTATATTAGAACTGAAAGCAAATTTGCTTAATGTAAAGAAAAGCTCTAGACTAGCTGGTCCCTTTCTGCAAAACATAGGTGATACACTGGCCTTTAAAGGAAGACCTTGTTTTAGAAAAAAATTCCTTTGGAGTTTAATAGCACAAATGTGAGTTTGTTAAAGCACCTGTCCATATGCAAAGTTTCTTTTTCTCTCTTTTGAAGTATACAAAACTATACCTTGACTTGTATTAAAGCTGGGTAACAGCATAAGGACAAGGTAATTTCTGGCTGACAGGTCAGGTCAAATGCTTTCAGGATCTTTCCTTGAGTGAATTTGCTTGAAATGGAAAATGCCACAACAATTGCAGGTTAAAGTGCTTTTCTTTATGCAAGTATCACTCAGAATAGGTGCCAGAATGAGTGTGGCTGTTTCAGTTATTTTAAGGACCTTCTGGTTGTTCAAATTGCTTGCAAGTGCTAGCAGTTGTCGTGCTCCTTGCTAAGGGCATGCTGATAGTATGATTCTGCTTATCAAGCGGTTGCCCCCAGGGAGGTAAGTACCACTCACATGCTCAACTCCTTCCTTCCCCGTAAAGTTGCCCTGTGTATCAGAATCTGGTTTTGCATATGCTGTACATATGGCAGAATGCACTGCAAAATACTCGGGTACTAAGAAAAATAGAGCTTCCACACCAGGGTCAAGTGATCTGAACAGACCCGTGCCCATACTGCCTCTGGTTCTTGAACTTTCTCCATATCTAGGAAATTATCTTTGTCCGTGGGTTAGTGCAGTTATGCAAATAAAATTATTTATTCTTGAGGTACATAACACCGTTTTGCAAATGCTTTATACTGGAGACCGGAAAGACTTCCAAATCAAACAGGAATTTTTCACAACTCTCCCGCAAAGGACTTGACTTTATTTCTGTTTTCTGTTTTATTCCTTATGGGGATGAATATATGGTTCATAATTGTCATGTTATGACCTTAGTTGAAGATCACCTTCAAACGTGACTTAAAGGATTTACGGAAATCCTCATATTGAGTGGTGTGTGTATGTAAATCATAGTGCCTAAGTACCATGGTAGCTGGGCATGGATTTAAGCCCATAAGCTGGCATCTTTGCAAGGCAGTATTTCTAAAATACTTATCCCAGCTCCAGAGTTTCTAATATATTATTATATTGTCTGATTCTTCAGATGCTTCTTGTTTATAGTCCTTGTTTGTGTGAGTAATTTACCTCATGATTACATTGTGATTCCTACGTAAAGATGTATGACTTCGAATTTAATAGGCATACACTTAAAGTAGCTTTTACTAGGTCTTGTGAGTGTTACTTAGCTCCTGAAACTGCAAATTGTGTTGACAGACAGATCAAACTTGCTTCAGATAGAAGTTTCCAATAGCTTTATTGTAAGAAATAATTATGTGAGGCCACAAATATGTGCACATACGCTGTGCTTCAGGGTGTATCTTATTAAGCTATTCCCGAATTTCTGGTCATGCAGAAATTGTTGCAGCTTGATGTGCAGTGCCACCTAGTGAACTTATGGGGGGCGTGATTTGAATTAAGAACCATGGAAAAAACCATCTACTGCTTGCTAACTGTCTCAGGTCTTTGTGCCAGGCTAAGCTACATTATTTTGAATGTGTAGACATCTTCTCTGAAAGTGAGTCTTTTAAAACATGTTTCCAGGTGAAACCCTTCTGGCTGCAAGTCAATTCAGAAAGTGTTGCTCTCTATCCTTGAATCAATTCTAACATTGTGTACTCTTTTTGTATATAAAGTGGAAGAAATCTGTTGCTTTCTTATTTGCCAGTGAATAGTGATACTAAGCAGAGAGGTAAAGCTGTTGATGAATTATAGTGTCTGAGTTTAACTCTGAGGCAATAAATTATCAGACTGGAAGAAATTAGATAAAGAAACGTCAAGATTCATTTCAGTGCAATTTTTGTCTTGTTTCATTTAATGTTCAGGTAAATGGACTTGTGGAATATGGTCATGATGAATATACTATAGGTAGAATACAGAACTAGTTAGAAAACGAGACGTAGACTAGTTGTGGTTCACTGTCAGAATGGGAGGGGTTTTTGCATAAATCCTTAAGGATTTATCCTGGATCTACTTTTGCTCAGTATATTCATTAATGTATGGGTGAAGGAAGAATATAGACTTGTTAAATTTGCATATTACATGAAATTAGGAAGGACTGCAGGTGTGTTTGTAGGGATGGATTAGAATACAAAATGATCTTAGGAAAGAGGAGTTCTGAAGAAACTGGACAAAGACTCAGTGAGGACAAGTGCTGGGCTCTCCATGGATTTCCTCTCTCTGTGTTGGGCAGTTGATGACTTTGAGAAAGATTCTGGGGTTTGCAGTGAATTTGAAGATAAACATGAGTCAGCAATATCAATGCTGTAGCAAAAAAGAAACTGTTGTATGTAGCAGAAGCAGAAATGTAGCCTTTGTGTAAAGTAATTTTCCTGTTCCTCTGTCCTCTGCTAAGGTCTCAGGTGGAATAATGTCTGGTTTAAGCACTGTACTTCTAAGAAAAAAATTGGACGACCTGAAGCGAGTCCAGGAGACAGCAGGGAGACTGGTCAGGAAACAAAAGAACTGATAGTGCTTAATCTAAAGAAAAGAAAGTTGAGGGGTGAAGATGTTCCTGGATAAGGCAGAGAAGAAGGGAATCCTCTATTCTCCATAGCTACGGTGTGTAGGGCAAGAAGTAGTGGGCTTGAATTGGCATTGGGAAAGCTTCCCCAGTCGTGGCAGAAATGAAGCACTACAGTATGTTGCTTGTGAAAGCTGAGGGATCCTCATCCCCGGAGGTGTTTGACAACAGTCTGGACAAACATCTTTCAGAAAATGCTTAGCTGACCATGCCTTAAAAATGGAAGGGATGGAAGAGAGGTATGTCAACTTAGTTGTCTGTGTCAATGAAGTGGTATAACTCTTGTGGTGGTTTTTTAGTTGTGTAAATCAACCAGAAAGTTTCTAGGAATGAAGCGCAGTTAGAAATTGATACCATTCGGAAGGATGAAAACATTACCGACCCCCCCC
>JANZLQ010000086.1:38230792-38285515 GCA_026212715.1 Elanus axillaris | reverse complement strand
TGTTTTACAGCATAGAAGCGCATTGTCTTCATTTCACAAGTATCCAACTTTCTTACATACTATGTGGTTTAATAATGCAAATCTCCTGTCAAGTACACTGTCAGTTATCAAGAAGGAAAGAAGAGGTTTTTATAAACAATTGAGGTAGTTGCTGGTTTTTTACACTTCTTTTATTCCTGTGTGCTTCATGTAGTAGGATTGCTGCACTAGTGTTTAAGCCCAGGACATAATTGCCTATAGCTCTTTAAGATTTTAGCATGGTGGTATTAGGCTACTACTTTATCTTAGCCAGTTTACAAATCCAAGGTTTTTGCCTGTGGATACTTTCCAAATTACTTCTGTTTGTTTGGTTTTCTTGGTCATCATTGCTTATTGTGATGAGTTTTATTCCTGAAAAAAACTGGCCTTAGGGCACAGCCATTATACCTGTCTGCAAATAGTTTTATCAATAGGCTGTGTGGTTTTACATGTAGGTTGTGACATCCTTTACCAAAAGTAAAAGTCTATCACTGTTACTGAACAGAACAGGATGTGAGCAGCAAAAAACATTGAGCTCACTTGATATTAACTTGCTTAATTTCCATTTCTCTTCAGTGTTTTTTATTTCTAAGCATCAAGTTGTATAGCAAAGCTTTAGTATTAAGGCTTTATTTTAATGTCAGTTGAATATTAAATGATTTTCCATTAAGCTTTTTTAGGGCTGGTTTTATCAGCAGAATTTGCTATGAAGAAACTGGATCAGGTTCCAGTCACACTTACCACCAAAACAGTTTGTTAATGAATGGAATGCTTTTCATGTGTGTACTTCAACCTTCATTCTAGTCATTACACCTGATTCTTATCCAGACCTCTTTTCTGCAAAGAAATTTTAGAAAAATCAGTTTATGATTGGTATTTACTTAGTTGTAAGGAGCATTATAAAAAAAGAAGAAACAACTGAGCCATTTATGACATGGTGAGCAATACATGTTTGCAGTTCAAATCCAGCCCTGGCAAAATTTCTGTAGTTAGTTGAATTGTTTCTAGCCTTTGTGCATTGGGATTTGGTGTTGTGTGGGATTCCCATGGGCTACATACCAACAGCCACCAGAAAAATAGCATCAATTACACCTGTAGTTGATGTCTTTATCGGAAGAACCAAAGACTGAAAGCACCTGAAAACCGCAGGTACTTCCTTATCACCGTGAGAATATCATGTCAGGAGGTGTGGATGGTAGTGTGTAATGAGACTTGAGCTGCTACACCTCATCTTTTCTTTTACTGGGATTTTAATCTGCTTCCTCTGTCAAGCATTGGATTTTCACTAGAAAATCCAACCATGGGGCCAAGTTACGACACCATGACAAGATGATCATCAGCAATTCTTCATGTGCATGCTCTTAGCTGTTACAAACGAGAGGTAATGAGGGTGTTTTCAGCCACAGTAAAAGAGGTTCAAGATAAATCACTTCATAATTTCAACAGACATGGCACCAAGAAAAGACTGCTGAAAGCAATGGTATTATGGCTTATTGGAGATACATATGTTAAGCCAAACATACTGGATATATACTAAGCCAAGTTTGCTGCGAATAGAGACTGCTGTCATGTTGGTGTCCCTCAAGAACTGATTACAGTGTACATCATTATGCATTCCTGTACACTGGAAGACTTGTACTATATTAGCATTTTCAAAAGGCATTAGAGATTACAATACCTGCCTATACCTAAAGTGCCGATGACATATGAAAGGGTGAATTTTGTTACGTTTGTCTGTGTTCACCAGTGGTCAAATCTTTGTGGTGGTTGTCATTTGGTTTGGACTTTCTATTTTGTTTCAGTTTGGTTTTTTTAAGCACCTCTTGTTCTCTGTGGTCACAATAAGGCCATTAGTGGATTCCAAGCCACACTGTAGCATCAGTCAAAATTATTAGGAGTTTTTTTGGTTGGAGACCTTCTCAAAGTGAATTAAGAGATTAAACTGGGAGGGAAGAAATTGTTTTGGAGATTTTGGGCCCGGCTGTCATGTCACAGAAGGCAAGAAAGGAGGAAGCTCCTCGTTTGCTCTGAGGTTCCAAAAAGGTATAGGAAGTTTCTGGTGTCAGACTTCAGTGTTCCCCTGCCTAATTACATTTAAAGAAAGAAGTCCATTGCCACGTGGAACTTGTTGGAAAAAGATTGGTAATAGGGTGGGTGAGTTTGATGTTGATAAGGAGATTCTGTCTGTGTCTGGAAGCAGGAGACACAGATCAAAATGGGGAATTGCAGGATCCTGTGGGCTCCTGGGTGCCAGAATGCACAAATCTGCAACCTTCCAAAGGATTCTCTCTCCAAGCTGATGTTTGCTTTTTTGGTAGTTTATCAAACCTAGAGTGACTCTCTCTCGTCTTGGTTGCCTTCTCCCTCATTGGAGTAGAGATATCTAAAGTTCTGTCTATACTAGATACCTTTTTTTACTTAACTTTTGCTAGGAGAGAGACAGTGACATTGAAATGGCTTACAATCCTGGCTTACATTCTCACGGCAAGTGGTTATAGCAGCAAAAGATACTGTGAGCAGTGCCCGGGCATCCTGCTGTCTCCTCAGCCTTTTCCTTTTACTGTATTGTGAGTTATCAGTGTAGTAATTGGGAAATTATGGTACTTTATATTTTCATATTTCCTTTTTTTTATTGACTATATATTGTTTAAGTTGTGGTTGAAATCCACTGATTTGATTATTAATTGCAGTTCAGTCATTACCAGATATGCAAATGGTTAGTCTGTTTTTGAAGTAAAATATTCAAACCCACTAAAGAAATGCAAGTAATTTGAAAGGGCCCAATCTATCCATTTCTTAATTTACTTGTGAAGCTGTATACAATATATCTGATGTCTGCATGGGAACATTTCTAATTACCCTTTGAGCTGGTGTAGGATGATTTGAATGTGCATTTGCAAATTAAACGAATGCTGGAGTGATTCATGGTTAGAAGAGAGTAGGTAAGCCCCAAATTTTGTTATTACTACAGAACATTTTATTTTATAAGCATTTTCTTAAGCAGAAGGAAAAACAGGAAATGTGAGCTGGATAGGTGATGTGAAAAACCTGGAGGTTTTGGGCAGTGGTGATTAAAGAGATTCACTTAAAGCTGTGTCTGTGGGATGCTTCAGAGATTATATTTCAGTAATATGCCATAGTAGAGCAGAGCATAGCTTTTTTGTTCTTGCTGCATTTTGTTTTGCTGACCTTGCCATTGATGGCTTCTAGGAATTCAGAAGCTTTGTTAAAAAAAAAACCAACAAAATCGAGAAATTTCCACATCCTTAATTGTCAATAAATGTTTAAACTCATTCAGATTTAAATTGATTATATATGGAATGTATCAGCAGTCATGAAACTTTGTTAGGTGTATGTAAAAAGCTAATGTGGAATGGTGGAAGCTTTTGGACTAATTGCAGCTGATATATGGTTATGAGAAAATTTATTTTTCTTTTTAATAGTGATTCATGGTCAGAATAAAATTATCAATTGTTCCATGGCCTTGGAGATCAAGGGTTATTGTTTGAGGTCCAGGTGGAGATCTGTCCTTGCACGGTCATAATTTATACCTGTAGAGAGTCAGGAGCAATAGCGGCAAATTTAGAAACTCCTGGGTAGTTTGAAGTGTTTTTTGATCACTGACCCCTTAGCAGTGGGGTTTGTAGTTTCCCAGAAGAAGCAGAATGGGATTGCTTCTGCAAAACCCTTTTTATCACTGGAATTAATATAATGTCTATGAGCTTTTTTCAATATAGGGATGCCTATTCACAGCGATGCTTCATGGTGGTAGCAGCAGAGGGGTTTACCAGCCAAACTGGTACTTACACAGGGACACGGGAAAGACTGTGCTGGTGAAAGCAACTTTTGCTAACAACCCTTCATGGTGTCAGCACAGTTTTTTGACCATTGAAGATCCAGTGAAGCCCTTTTCTGGAGAAAAATAAGTATGTGTGGAAGAAGTGAGTTCTTTGTTTTCTGGTGAAAGTGGCTGTTTGGGTTTGTCTTTTTTTCTTGTATTTTATTTTGAGAAACTGTTTCTGAGAAGAGAAAGATTTGTGCCTTGTTTTATATTTAGTTATGGGCATGACTCAGGAGACCAGTGTGGAAAAGCACATTTTATACACGTAATTTAAATAACACAGTTACTTTGCTAAGCGTCACACATTGCTATCTTGGCATAAAGAACCAAATATGTCTTACTTTTTCTTAAGTAAGAAGAATGGTGTGAATAAAAGTGTTTATCTTTGGAGAGATCAACTGTGGTCTCCAGTGTCCTGTTAATTTAATTTGACTTATTCCACTACTTTGACTACATAATTCAGACTTTAAACATTGTGTTTCATCTCCTACCTTTTGTAATGCTCTGCCATATGAACCACCTTTTCAGTACTGAATGCATTATAATGTTACTGTTCCTACTATAAAAGTACTTTTAAAATAGTAAATCTTTCTCCTATAAGCATATAGTGTAACAGGTCAAACATTTGTGAAGATATGTATTTCAGTATATCTATGCCCTTTATATCCTAAACCTTTTACTAGCTTTTTGGATAATTTTTTTAAAAAAAAAGATTTTATTTCAGAACACTGATTTAAATAAATCGTGAACTGTGCTTTCTTCAGTTTTATTAGAATAATTTACTTTTTTTCAGATCATGGGGTGCTTTTCTCAGATCTGTTATGTAAAATGTTCTTTTTCATTCCATTTAAATGCATGTAAATATATGAAACTGAAGCTTATGAAGGCAAATAACTGTGAAACTAAATTTTCATTTAAGAATTATATGTATCTTTATTTTATTAGATTATAAAAAAGAATAAATGGAGCTTTTTATTTTGGTAAATTGAGCAGGCTTGTTCTGGCAGATTCAGTGTTCTGATTTAATGGTTTTTGTTGTTTGGGTTTTGTGTGTGTTGCTTATTTATGTAGCACATTCTTGTAATTCATATGGAAAATAAACATTCTGACTTTTCATGTCTTTCACTGCTAAAGGCCACTCTTTAAAGAGGCTGTGACTGTAAATGGGTTTGAAGAATAAGGTTGAGGTTTGGGGTCAGAATAAACAGAAAATTTCAAGAATTCATGTGCTTGTACCATAGTGCAAGACATCAAAATGGAGTAAATACTGTGCACATTCAGTAGAGCTACTCCACGGAAGAAGTACCTTTCCTTCTAACTGCATGAAATATATGCAATAAATATGCTGAAATGACTTGTCAGTCACTGCCTGACTTTCTGCTTAAGAACAAGACAAATACTCGGTTAATGGTTTTGTCAGAATCTTGAGTGTTTTTCTTTTGAACTCACTAAATGCCCTGACCATTGGACTACCGATTCCTCTTGGATAGACCTCACTCTTGTTGTGGCTATGAAATCCATACTTTGACCATTTGTTTTCCCCCAGCATGAAGTCCAACTTTCTCCTTCCAAAATGCTGTTAATCTGTTACAGCTAAGGTACCTTCATAGCTGCAGGATTACCTATATATGGTGCATTATATTGCATCTCCCTAGATTCTGAACATTTCAGTGTGTTCTTCTTTGAATTGTTTAGTATGTTTTATAATGTGCCTTGCATGTTTGCAGAATAAAGAAATGATAATGATGAAAGAATGCATCTCATATCATCACTTCATTTTCTACAGCTGGCAGCAGATGCTGAATTTTCACATGCAAATGGTACTTTTAATATTCCACGCTAGAAAACAGCCCCTGTTTAGTAATCTACCCAGTCTCACAGGACCCAAATTGGTAACTACCGATCTTTGAAGTCTCTCCTTTCTTTCACACCTGAGTTTTCTTTGTCTTGTGATCCATTTGGCTCCCTCTAGCTCTAAGCCGTAGTGGCATTCTGTAGGCTATGTGGTGAGCTGTGAAGTTCGTACTCAAATGGTTATGGGAGCCTCAGCAAAAATATCCATATCAATACAAGATTTTTGTCATAGTTTCCATCTATAAAATGAGGATAGCATCACCACCCAGTTTACGGGGGAGTCGTAATAATGCGTAGTTAGAGATCATGAGGTACGTCACAGGTCTAGGAGAGCTAAATAAGAGAAATGCCACTGATTTCATGGTGCCTAGATTTCACTTTATTTCTTTAATGAATTAGCCCCAGAAATTTTTTTAGATTTTCTGTTGGCTCTTTTTTTCTGCAAGGAATTATATATGCATATAGTGGCATAATATTTAAATAATAACAATTCCAGTGTGAAGCTCCCTGCTTACTGCTAAGCCTAAGCTGGAATCTTATTTAAGCAAATAAGATTTTAAACAAATAAACGTTCTTTGTTCAGTCCTTCAGGGCAACACTGCATTCTGATCTACTGGAATCTGGTGTACCTGTGCACTTGCTTTTGTCTACTGTTACAGAAACCTTTGTGAATGATAAATGTAGGAGACAGATTAGAAGTACTTAACATTTATTATCATAACTGTTGATGCTGTAGAATCTTGGGTGATTGACCCTCATAACAGCCCTAATGAAAGCAAAGTCTGATAGTAAAATTAATCAATACAAAGGAGTGTCACAACGTGTGGCCATTCCTACCAGGAATGTTAGTAATACTTCGTGTGGTGGCACCATCATCTATCTGTGGTATTATATATGTAAATGAAAAAAAATATTATATTTTCCTGCAAGGATCTTTGCTTAAAATATTTCAAAATAGTTCGTATACTTTAAGTTCATAATTTAAAATCACACAGCTATTTAGCAGTAAAGTTACTTACTACAGGATTTCTGTATATATATATACTCCTGGTCTTACAAATTTATCAGTGAAATAAATTAAATCATTGATTATAGCAAATAAGAAAACATAATTTGCCCATAGAAGGTGGGTCTCTGATGTGGTGCTTTAGTTGTGTTTTAATATTAAGAACGTACAAGGAGGGATGGCTCAAGAGATTAGGACATTAAGCTGAAGTCTTGGAAATACAGATTTGATCCCTGCTGTTCTAACACTTTGCGTAACTTTTGCCATGTCATTTGTTCTTCATGTGCCTAAATTCCCTTTGTGTTAAAGGGTAATAGCTCCGCTGTGCTGAATAGTGTGTGACAGTGATAAATGCTTTAAAATTTTGAGAGCCTCTGGGATTATAGTGTTATGAGAGACATAAATCGATGGATGTAATGGGACAACGGTAGAAAAATAAAACAGAAGATGAAACTTTTTGTTTGTAAAATGAACTGTTCCTGCTTGATTGCACTGGAGACAGGGTTGGGGTTTTTTTTATGGTTTTCTGACTTTAAAATCAGTTGTCAGTAACAGACTTTTTCTTTGCAAGTTACCTGAGGGAAAAAATAAAGGAACATTTAAAGAGTCTGTGATAAGGATGTTGTTCTACAGCACTCTTCTGTTCCATGAAGCTTATTTTTCTTCCAAAAATGAATGAAATTTTAAATATGAAGAGTGTCTGGCATACAGAAGGGTTTGCATGTTCGACCTTTATATACGTGTTTAATTTTCTTTTTGTAAAATATTATTTGCATTCCCATTCATTCTGGTGGTGTTAACTAGTTTAATATTTCTGTTATAGAACAATTATCAGATGTTTCTGGATGAGTTTCATGATATGAATGTTGTCATACCTGACTTTTTAACAGATGAGACAGATTTAAGTAGGCATCAAGTAAGATAGATGTTTCTTCTATTACGGGGGATGAATGCAGTCACTTGGATTTCAGGAAATTTAGTGTAAGGATACTTTTGAAATGACTTTTCCTTGGGATGAGATAAACAAGAAATTTAAAGATTATCTCTGCTTTTTGAGTATTCTCTATCGAAACAAATGAGTGCATCCTAAGAAAAAAAAAATAAAAATCTTTCTCTTGCAAGGTAATGTTTTCCTCTGTGAGTCTTTCCGCCGTGTACTGTGTGTTCAAGGTAAATGCAATCCAATCCTGATATAAGCAATGACTGACTTCAGCAGAAGAGTTATCCATGGTCTGAAAGGTGACTTTAGAGTGGGATTTCCTAAGATTTCAAAACACTTAAGCAGAGTTTATCCAACTACTTTTCGTTGTCAAAAGCTGTGTTTCTCCGCATTACCTATTTTAGTCAATCCTTTATGCTACATAGGTAAAAGTAACCATGCTTTCTAATTGCATTCTTTTTTGTTCTCTTTTTTTTTTTTCCTTCTAACTAGAGTCTGTGTGTATTTACACCACCAGGAGCTAAAGAAGGACAACCACGGCTCATTCCTGCAGGGCCCATTGCTCATGGCACTACAGTATCTGCTTATGTAGCCAGATCCAGAAAAACGTTGTTAGTGGAAGATATTCTGGGGGTAAAAAGCTTTCTCTTTTTAATGAGATGATTACACCATGTTCTTAGAATGAATATTTTGATGCTGAAATGTTTATTGAGCTGAATGTATAATGACAGAATTTACATCTGTCTTGCTACCAAGAAAATAAATTTGAGTTTGGATTAGTTTTATGGAATAATTTCAGAATAACTCATTTATTTTTAAGTTTAAAAGTTTTCAGGTTTTTGTCTTTTAATGGTTTTTTGGTTGTCAGTTAAGGGAAGTAATTGTACCATAGTGACTTGGAGAGAAAAAACCCTATCAGTAAAAACTCTTGTCCTCCTGGTCTTGAAATACTTAGTGTGCTAATCCCAAACAAGAAGACTCCCATAACAGTCAAAGTTTGATTTAATTATAATGCAGGGCTCACAGTGACAAGAATGTCAGTCAGAATTCTGGTTATTAGACAAGTTTTTGATCTCTGCTTACACTAATGTAAAGCTCGAATACTTATAAGTAGACCTACATGAAAGGCACACTATATGTAACTGATATTAAAATTCAGGCCTTTGTCCATCAAAGGATTCAGAAAGCCCTAAGGTGATAATTCTGATAATTCTTGGCACTCTGCATGTCTGTCCTTCTTAACTATTTTTTTAAAACTTCATCCTCTAGTTTCATCTGTGCAATTGTGTGAAACCGGTATTTAAACTGTACTTTATGAGAACACTTTATGATCAGCTGGTTATGAGAACAACAAGGAAATTTAAATTATCTTCTGCCTTCAGAGTTTTCTATCCTTTTGAATTCTGCCCAGACTAACAGTCTTTGGATACTGTGGCCAAAATTGGACATTTGTGTCTCTATTTTAAAAAATACTCGTTTAAAAATGTATGACCTTTATTGGGCAAACCCAGGCCATAAACAAAACACCAAATGCCTAATGTGAGTATGCTTAAACAGAACCACAAAAGCAAGAAGCAGAAGCTGCTTTCCCTGTAGTAACAGTCAGTGCTTTCTATATACCCTGGACTGTAAAGATTTTATAAGTTGTTAGGCTTTTTCAGTCACATATAAGGCTTAAATTGTTACTGGTCATTATATCCTTGTATACAAGGTTGCATGTTTTGATTTTATACTCATAGCATCAGTGGATTGTTGACCGAGCAGGGAGGTTCGTTTTGGTGACATGGTTTGCCTTCATGTGATTTTAGGAGCATCTCAAAAGTGAAAGGGAAGTGCTTGGAGATAGATAGACTTGCTAGCTGTTTTTTTGGGGGGAGGACAGAATTAAAAAGTGAATGCAGGGGCTCGTTTTGCAAAGTGCTTCCCACTCTCTTTTGTCTGTCATTTGTTCCAAGCCTTCAGATTGATTGTCGTCTTAGTAATTAAGGTAGAGATTACTTGCTGTTTTCTTTGAGAAAGGAGGGATTTTGATCAGCCTTGCGGGAGTGTCTGTCTTGCCTAAGCACAGCCTGCAGGGAACATCTGGTAAGAATCGAGGAGGATTGATGTGCAACCAAGTTGGGTCTCGCCTGCTTCACGTCAGCTAGTTACTGCCTTACTAACTGTAACATCCAGCTGGCTTCTCAGGTCTTTGTGAGTTTTCCTACACAGGGAACTGAAGCTATGAAGCCTTGGACATACCCTATGTAGATTAAAAATTATGAATTTGGGCCTTTTATAGCAGCTGGTAGGATTATTTTAACATTTGTTCCTATAACTTTTGCACCAGTTTATTCAGGATGCATAAGCAAGGGAAGGAGAAAGTTTCTTACTCTCATGCATAACTTTGGGGGAACACTTTTTCCTCTTCAGTAGTTGGTTGAGGATTACAAATCTATATAACCTAAAGCCTTAGCCTTAGGTTTTGATTTTTATTCTCTTGCAAGCACTGCTGTCTGCTTGGTAACACTGAAATCTGAGCAATCCACTTCATAATTAGAAATGGTTTGGATTTTTTTTTTGGGGGGGGGAGGGCAGGAAGGGGATGGTGGGGTAGTGTTGTGTGTTTGGGTTTTTACTTAATCTGGACTGGCATTAGCAATGAAGTGCTGTTTTTGCTGCCTGTGAGATTAGAGAAAACATATTATAAAAACAAACCCAAAGCTGGATCTAATATCACACCTAATTCTGACTTTACATCAATAAGTTTATCTGTATATGTAAATTAGTGCCAAGACTTTTTTTATTGCATTTTTTCAGTAGATGTCTTAATACTGTGTGTAAATTATGCTGAAATATGTGTTTTAGTGAATTTCATCATTTTCCTTCAGATTTGATCGACCAGGAGAGGGAGGAAAATGTCCATATATCTTTCATGTTAATGTTATGATATTTACATTTTATCAGATTGTGTTTACATTTTCTAGGATGAGCGATTTCCCAAAGGTACTGGACTGGAATCAGGGACTCGTATCCAATCTGTTCTGTGTTTGCCAATTGTCACTGCAATTGGTGACCTGATTGGTATCCTGGAGCTTTACCGTCACTGGGGCAAAGAAGCCTTCCACCTTAGTCACCAAGAGGTGAGCTCATGCCTAACCTTTCCCCACTTCCCCACAATGGTCAGCACTTCAGCCCCCCCAAACTTCCTTCTCTTGCTCCTCTCTGGTCTTTTTGTACCTTTTTCATACTTGAGTTTTGTTCTCATTGTACATTACTTATGAAAAAAAAAAAGTAATGATTTGTATTTTCAGTCACAGGAGGTAAAATTTACATATTCAAGTACAGGGACACATCAAGAATTTTACCCTGTGTTCTTTTGTGGAAAAACAGGTTCAAGATTTCTTTATTGATTATAAACTCAATATGGAGTTGTTAGAGAAGTTAATGCAGAGCAGGTGAATGAAATATACGTGTAAATCAGATGTCAAAAAAAAAAAATCACTTTTTATATAAAGGGCACTGCCAAGTTATCCTGAGTCTCAATTTTAACTTTTCAGTAAAGCTGTATTTTACAGTATGGAAAGATTTATTTCTTTTAATAATTTTTTTTAATTGGCTGTTTTGGTGTGGCTTCTCAAGTGAATGAGCCCCATTGTAAAACATAATATTGCAAGTTTGTTGAAGCAGTATACCAAGTCTCAATGCTAGGTCTCACTGGAGGGGAAGGTGATTTTATTTTAAAACAGAAGTGAAGCAAAAGAGATTTCATGTATTTGCATTCACATTCTTGCATCTGCACACTCTCAGACACCAAGATGTGTGTGTCCAGGTGGTATTTCCAAGAGCTGAGTGCAGAGATGCGCATATCCAGGTAGTCTCTCCAGGAAGCCTTGCAATGGGAGGACAAGGGATGCCAGCTGTTGAGTCCTTACGTCTCCTGGTTTCTTCCTAGCTTGACAACCATGTGCTGGTTTCAGGTCAGCCTTTTGTTTAGCCTTTAGGAGCTGAACATCTTTTGTTTCTCTAGCCTGTCCCCTCTCAGTGAGTCATCAAGATTTACTCGCTGTCCTTTGTCTCCTGACCCAGATGTCCTTAGAACCTGTGTGTAGATATACTGGAACCTGGATGACCTCCCAATCTAGGTGCTATTCATAAAGCTCTCTTCTGCTTTTTTTTTTTTTCCTTCTGGTGCTTCCTCATCCAGATATTCCCATTCATAACTATCTTCCCATTTCCATGACTGGTCTCTACACTGCATGCTTTACTCTATTTATGAGACCTGTGTAGCTGCATTGTCCATACATGTCCATTTGTCAATCCAAAGTTATGAGTTGTTGGCCAAGTAGAAACAGATTTGAAAATGGAGCAGATGTCTCAAAGGCTATCGCTGTATCCAAGGTGTGGAAGTACATCTTGGCTGTCATGTCTGGGTGAGATTCCTTGTTATGTCCCATCTACACATTAAGGGGACTCTCACATTAAGATGAATGTGCTATTCATTTCTCTCTGTACCCTTCCCCCCTTCTCAGGAAGAGAACCTGAACACAGAAGTTAGGACAAAATGGGGTGAGTTCTAGCCAGGTCTGTTGTCTTGACAGTGACACGAGATGCACCATGGAGCAGTTTAGGTGTACTGGACAGGGATTATTCTTGTGAAAAGAACAGAAAACGTGCAGACAAGAGATATTAAAACCAGCCCTCCCCAGGAAGGAAAAAAACGGCAATATTTGTCAATTGTATATTCTGTTTATCAGTAACCTAAGCAGCCTAGCATACATGTGATGCTCATAAATGTATATTAGTTGGGTAGTCAACGTCGCTTCAACCTCAGTGTCTCACCTGGTATTTTTTTACCACTAAGTAGAGGACATAGTAGGGGACTGGATTAGTATGGTGGTGCCAGTGTCCCTGCTCACCAAACAAAGAACAGGCATTCATTGAAAACCAGGCTTCATCAATTCTGCTGCTTACACACAATGTATTTCTTTTTCAGAAACATCCTATAATATCAATATATCTACAATTCAGATAGGTCTCATACATGCATTGTTCTGTGCAAATATGAATCTTTTATGTTATATGAAATACATTCTGTAATTGTAGTTTATGAATGTTCTATTTGGAAGAGACTAGCTGCTACATAAAAGTATTTTATTAGTAAATTAAAAATATTTTAGGGTCACTTTCTGAGTGTTCCAAAGCATTCTTTCCATTTTCAGGTTTCGGAAGGCCTTTGGATACCACTAGCACTTTCTGTAAAATGTGTACAATGTGTTCTGGTTTAAAAAAAAAAAAAAAATAATTTAAAAGTACCTTAGGAGGGTATGAAGCAGCAGACCTCTTGTGCTTCTGTCCTCTGTGTTCCTATAAAGCTCCTGTGTTTCAAGGACATAAGATTATGTATGGTAGCACATCTTAGTTAACTGCAGTTTACATGACATTTGTTTGAAATGTTGCCTGGAAACTGTCATACTTAAAACGCTGGTCTTGAGCTGAGGGATCAGGTCTGGTTCTTCTGCCACCAAAATGGTAGTGAAAGAAACAGTGCCTATTTACAGCCGGAAATAGCTGTGGCTGAAGAGATACAGCCCCAGAACAATGTTATGGCATATTTTATTTCTATGGCAGATGCCTTTCAACAATGTACATAATGTAATTTTTAAAGCCCTTGGCTTATGAGATGTGTGTTTTGATGTATTTCTGAGCTGACGGGTTCCCAATACTGCTTCTGAAGGGCATTGGTAAGCTATTTTTTGATACAAAAAATTAGGAATTGTTCTCTTGTGACTCAATGTACCTTACTAAAACTGAAACACTTGCAAGTATACTGAGACTTTCATAAAATAACTATCTTCCCACAAATTGTTACTGCCTGCCTGTCTAAAACAGCTCAGTCAATTTACTTCGCAGTGAGACAGAGAAAACAAGCACATAACTGATGTGCAGTTTTCAAGGTTTCTTCAGAGTTAATTTCTTCTCTTTTGTTTCAGGTTGCAACAGCAAATCTTGCATGGGCTTCAGTAGCAATACATCAAGTACAAGTAAGTGTGGGTGGTTTTTTTGTTTTTTCATTGTGTAACCCTTCTGCCAGAACTTGATTAGTAGGAACATGGATTATGATCAAATTTAAATGGAGGTCACTACTAAAACATTGATTCGAGCACTTTTCCTGAACCTGGGAAAAATATGCTAATGTTCTTGGTGTTCATTGAGCTAGTTTTCCTCACTTGCAATGGTGGATCGAATAACTTAACAAACAGTATTTTCACTAAGGGAAAAAGAAACTTTAACAAAGTAGATAAATAGTGGTTAAAGCAGAATTGTAACAACTTTGCAGTTTTTTTCTTGTAAGAAAGAAGGCAACTACTAGGCCAGCTGGTTGCTTTCCTCCTGCATTGGTATTCAGTTTGAGATTATTAGGTGTTGCTGGCTAAGTCTAGTTTAAGCTATCCTTGCTAGCTGCTTCATGGTCCTGTGACTACTGTCACTAAGGATGCTTCGTGGTGTCTCTAGTAGGAAGCCTCATGAAGCTCCTCCACTCAGTGCAAGCTGCTCAAGCAAACCCCAGCAGCTTTGCTGGTAGCTTTTGTTACTTTGGCTAATAGAAGACGGTAACACTGGAGCTAAACATACTCTGTCAACTCACAGGAGATGCTAAAATGGGTTCTTCTGTCAACTCACAGGAGGAAGTTCATGACATTATTTTTTTCAAGGTGGCTTTCATACACTTGGCAGAAGACTTTCACAAAGCTTACTGCTTTTCTTTTCTAGACTCTAATATTTGCCACCTTGGTGCTAGAAGTCATTGACTTTGTTTGGGGTGGTCATTCACCCTGGCACACTCAGGCAGAATTAGCCTGGTGTAGACTGTTGTACACTCATAGAATTGCAATTGCTTGCAGTTATAGCTTCACTTTGTAAAAAACACTGTCTCTTTAGCTAAGAAGTCTTTCACACAAAACAAAACAGAAAGTTTAGTTTAAGCCTGTCCCGTGATCATTTTCATTTCTCTCCCTCCTGCTAAGCAGAAGGCTTGCCCTTCCCAAGTTTTTGCATAAGAATAATGCAAGAGTTTTGATCTGGCCTTGAGCCATACCTACCAGACTTACAGCTGGGCTTTAGGAAGTAGTGTATATCAAGAAATTGCACCTAGTTACCTAATTATATGCAAGAGTAAGGCTTGTGGATGTAGTTTGTCATATTTTGCATATTTATTTATATCTGCATTGCAGAGATGAAAGATAGTAGTTCTGAGTGGTATTTTATTCTGTAAAAGGTACAAACAGTAGAGTTTTGTTTTCTTTTTCTTACCTCAGTGCTTGCTCTAGTAATGCACAGTTGGACAATTGCACTTCAGATACAGAGTATGCAATTAGGTGAAGTAAAAATACAGTTCAAATCTTTGCTTCATCTAACACTTTGCTTCTAAAATGTAGTATGCATACTATTTGTTTTGGTTCATATTCATGCTGATTTCTCCCAAAGTTGAGCAGATATCATCTGCTACTTATCTTACTTAAACTTGCCTGATGTCAGTCTTCAGTTGTGTCTACATGCTACTTCGCAACCTGGAAAAAAGTGGTAAAGTTGTGGTAAGGAAGAAAGCAAACAAGATATTCGACATTTTCAGAAGAGCTGAGAGTCTGGATAAGGAGGTGTCAGGTTGGTTTGATAACCACATTCAGTGGCAGCTTTTGAGGCAGTATGAGCAAGCGTAACAACCAACATCTTTCAAAGAGTCTTAAGAAAGATGTCACTTGCATTTGACAGTTCTAACTCAGCAGCTAGATAGCTAAGGTTGAAGCCCAGCACACCCATCCAGCTTTTAATTTTATACACTGCTGCAACATATGTATATCCTGGTAGTGGTGTTTTTTTCGTACAAATTAAATGGGTAGACTGTGTGACTTCAGTTTCCCTCTGACTTCAGTGTTCTTCTGGAGCAAATGATAAAGTGATCTGTGCTTCCAGGTGTGCCGGGGCCTTGCCAAGCAGACTGAACTGAACGACTTCTTGCTTGATGTATCGAAGTAAGTGTGATTTGCACTATAATCTCATCAATTTCTTTTGATATGCTTTTCTAACATGGCTCTTCCAACCTACCCATGTTTTACACTGTAGCTCACAAGCAGGTGCAAAGGCACACCTGAGAGCGTGGGCAAACTTCGGCACAGGGACAAGAACAAATGATGTGTGTGGCAGTGGTGTATACCTGTCAGACTTTTTTTTGGTGGTGGTGCAGAAGAAAATGTAACATCCAATTATACCTTACGGGATTTGTTTACTCTTGTGGTCATTTGCATGCATTTTTTGTTTTTTTTTTCCCCCCCTCTTCTGTCAGAGTTAAATATGTCCCTATGTTGAGAAGTGGCAGATAGGCCTGCCAGCTCTTTTCATGGCCAATTTTAGAAGGCTTGAAAGGACTTTACGAAAAGTTAGTTAGCCTGCTTCAGCTTCCCTCCACTTTTTTGACATGTGTGTATACATATATGCATAAGTATATGCACTTCAGGGATATATCCTTGAAGAATCAGGGCTGCCACCCAATTGTTCTTCCCCTGCATTTTCTGGAGGCTCAAAGACTGTAACTGCATGTGGTATGTATTCTTTTAATTTCCTGTCACAATAAGTGCAAGATTAAATTGAAAACAGAGTTAAGATTATGAAAGCTTGGCCTCAGACTTGAAAAGTCAATTTAGTGTCTTAGGTGATGTGCTCCTCCTTCATCCCTTTTTCTTTGTTGCTGCTATTAGCATCTTTAGATAGTAGAGATAGCCATAAATTAAAAGACAAACCAGAGTTGTACTTTTGGTAAATCACAGTCTGGGGTGCTTAACAGTGTTTTATCAAACTAGTTGGTTGAGGAATTTTTAAGTGCATTGTAAAGGACTGACAGTACTTGGGAAAAATGAGATGTCTTGGATTTTTGCTGTTACAAACACTTCTGTGGGTTGTGATGAACAATTCTCAAACTGGTGAGATTAGAGGACATCCAAGATTCCTATGCCTTTGCTAGGAATGTACACAGCCGAATCAACCTGGCTGGAACGGGGATTGATACACCGCAGGGAGAAGTCTACTCCTTGCAAGGAGGGCAAGCTGGTGGTATCCAGTTGTTTTTCCTAGCTTTTTTCCTCAGGGATGAACTTTTTTTTTTTTATTTCAGCTTAAGGTTCAGAGTGTGTCTCCCAAAGGGCACTCTCACCATTCCCTTGCCAGAGCTTCCCACTTCCTGCAACGTCTTGCAACGTTATGTTCCTTTCCAGAGTGCTTTTATGTTGCTAACATCTGTATTGAGCTAGTTCACCAGGGAACTCTGGATTAATATACTCAAATTTATGGGCTGGCAATTTGTTGTCTTGGTACATAGTACTGAGATTGTTTTAAAGAAATTTGTGATTATTTTAAATTTTTAAGATAAAAATTACAATAAATGCTGCAAATATTTAAGATATATTTCTGTAAGAAAATACCTCTCATACAGCATTATTAGTTGCTAGAATTGTTTAGTTTTAACAACAAAAAAACCCTGTATTTTGAGCCATACAATTGGGATATCATTTAATAACAACTTTATGAACTTCATGTAGGTAAAGACTTGCACTAGCAAGAAAGTAATTCGTTTCCTCTTAGAAATGGTCTATACCTTTTCCTACTTGGAAAGAGGGTTTCCTATTCAGTGAGGGAATTGTTAGCATGCAATGTCACTGGGACATGTTGTGTAACATTTCAGAAAGAGCATAGTATGCAGTGCTCCACCTCTTCATGTCCCTGACAGTGTAAGACTAGGGTATTACATATTTCCTTTCCACTAGACCCAAACAGAACTGAGCTGTGTATATGTTCAAGGCCATGGGACAATGTCTTTCTGTCTGCTGGGAACATTGTAATCCAAGGGTTATTAAGATTTGGCATGTGAAAGATTTAGACTTCTTTTACTAATAAGTTTGACCTTTATTTTTCAATGTTCTTGACTGTCCTTGGACAGTTACTACTTTGCTGTGAAACTGAGATACCTTTTTTGTTTTGGTTTGGTTTTAAGTCACAAGATTAGTTTTTTTCTGCAACTTCAACATGCTACACCTGGGTTGATAGAGAAGACTCATTAAGAGTTTTATAAATTGTTACCTTTTAAATAGTGTTATTTAGCTACAATGCATAGTTTTCATTAGTTCTCAGTACACAGTCCTCTGCATAAACCTAATGAGATATTTTGAAAGCATGTAGGTAATTTATATCAGCAATGGAAAAAAAAATCTTTTTTTTTTTTTTAATCTTTTGCATTACTGTTCTTTTCCTTTTTACTTCTCCTTTTAAAATTTTCAGTGTGTATTCAATGTGTAGCAGGTGATGTTTGGTAGTCTTTTCCTTTACTACAGAGAAAATTCTATATATTACAGAGAATATTCTACAATTCCGTCATTGTAAAATAATGGCTTAAAGGAACAGAGCTGGGGCCATTTCTCAATTCCCTTGTGCTATAGCACACCAGTCAGTAATTTTCAAGGTGCAGAGGTTTGTCCTCACCTATTTGGGCTCCATAGTTAAGCAGTTGTGAAACAGGAGCCCATGACAGCCATTTGAGAAGTGTTTGACTAAATGCCAATATTTACTGACTTCTCTTTCTCTGCAGAACGTATTTTGATAATATAGTTGCAATAGATTCTCTACTTGAACATATAATGGTAAGTTGTCTTCTTTACTTCTGTAGTTTATTAGTCTTAGTTTTTAAACTCCTTCATTCTCCTTCCTTGAAGTAAGACATTACATCATTGAAATATTTTAGCTGTTTATAATGGACACTTAATGCACACAGTCTGTATATAGAAGAAGGTAGCAAAGGTCAGCTTGATTTTTCATTGTTACAACAACTTTGTTTCTCAGCTTTCATAAATTATGAAACATGACTGCCTCTGAACTAGTTACTATTGTGTTTTGGAGAAGGTTTGAAAATTGTAACAGAAAGGCCTCTGTTTTTCTTCCGATTTCAGCTTGTTGTCTTGACTTTTTTTTCCCCTAAATTCAATTTGCTACATGCTGCAAAACACTCCTGAAGAAGTTATAGTCTGTAGGCAGGACTAGAGATCAAGCATAACTCCTAGAGTATTTGTTCCAGTTGCTGAATGAGATGTGCAAGACATGACATCCCTTTTTCTTTGCAAAAGTATTTACGCCCATAACTGGAGTGACAGAGTCAGTCAATGTTTTATAAAAACCACTCAAGTCAAGTCGAGAAACAGATTATAATTTTTTGAATCAAATTTGAATTCAGAATTATTTCTTGAATAGTGTTTACAAATACATATGGACTGGTTGTTCATAGCATGCTTTGAATGTTTGATATATGAATTATGCTTTTGAGCTCTAGGCGCATTCATGGCATACTGCAGTTCTTTTTCCTGAATGTAAATCTTAACCAGGTCTGTGATACTATTATTTCAATTTGTGTATTCAAAAAATTACTCTCCAGCAGTACTCCAATACTTGCTCCAATCTTCAAAACGATATTCTTAGCTAGGCTATTCAAAGAAAACAAACTTAGAATGCAAACAATATTAAAGTGGTTTTATTTAGAAACTTGAATTAGTAATGGAAAATATTCTGCAGTGTTTGTCTTATTCTAGTTAGTACACAGTCAAGAATTCTGCACATAGGACACACTTCTGAACATTGACTTTTCCAATTTAAATGAACTGCTTAAAAATAGCTTAACATTTAAAAGAACTGGTGTAATATAACATATGGCATTGAGAACAAATATTGATATTCTTCCCTGTGAATAGAGATCTGGTGGAAAACACAATTGGCAGTAAAATATGCTTACCCTTTCATCTTTTTCAATGCTTGGCTGCATCATGATTCTGCATGTTAACCTGCGGAGATGTTTCATACTCAGCTTCCTTTGTAAGCTGTAGCAGTTGGCTGTTTCTTGGGCCAATTAATTGCATTACGTGTTGAATTACATTTATTGTCATTTTATGGGAGTGTGATTTTATCATTATGTGCCTTATTCTGTGTCTCACAGTAAGAAAAGAGTGGAACTCAATTTCACCTCGCTACTTCACCCTTTGGTGATTGCACTTAAAGTTTGATTTGTTCCTGTAATAGTAAAGGAAAAAGCACAGGCATTTTAACAATCTTTTCATTAAAATCCCTCAGCAAAGTTAATAATATAAGGGTGTTTTGAATATAGATGCAAGGGGGGGAAGCAGAAGTTTGAGTTGCCTTGCAAGTTGTCTTACCAGTATGCTTGAGTAGTTACAAGCAACCTACCCAAAAGGTGGTCCCTGGCCTCTCTATTGACAATGCAAAGTATACCTTTTGTTCTGATATTCCCCTTCAGCCTCTGGCATCGATTTGAGCTAGGGCTTTGGGGAAGTAAGACTCTCATCCTATTAACTATTTGTCTCAACTAGTAGTGTTTAAGCAGTTATTTATGAAAAGCATGAGTCGTGACCAAGGTAAGTTCTTGAGTCATATGCATTAGAACACAGAAGTTTAATTGTATAAAATCAACACTGTGCTGTTGATGTTACAAAGAAATCTGATAACAAATTCAGAATAGGTGTAGAGAAGCATTTACAAGGACCCCTTGTCCTTTTTGGCACAGTTTATATTCACTCTGTTTTGAGCAAAGGCATAAATGGTGTGAATGGTTGAGATCTTTAAACTTCTTAATGCTCTAAGTGGGAAATATTTCACAAAAGTTACCTCTTAGCTTGCAGTGTCCCTGACTTTCTACTCTGATGGAGCAAATGGAGTAGAAAGTGACAGAATCATTCCAGCTACAGATTCTGTTGGTACAGGAGGGCCCTCTAAATTCTGTAGAGTTGGTCTAGATTGTTTCTGTGCAGTTCCTGTTACACAGCTCATATGACATGGAATTAGAGTCTTCCAACTAATGATTTATTGTCTCAGAGGTTTTTTCTGCCAAGGTCTAATGTTTGTCTATTTGCATTAATATGAAATGAAATATTTTAGGTTTTTGGCTTTATGTTTGAAAGACAAGCGGGAAAGGAGGGGAGTTCATTCATATGGAAGTCTCAAGAATTCTTAAGACATGCCACCTACATGCATTGCATGCCAAGATATAGTGAGCCTCTTTCTGTGGCTGAATGACTGGATAGCTCTAATATACAATTTTAAAATTTGAGCAAGATGCACCTCAGATCATGCTCTACCATGCAGTTACTATACTTTCTGAGGAGATAAGAAACATAGGAGACATATCTGAATTGGATAGAGCAGGTTCTTGAACCTGAGTATATGGCATCTGAAGATCCCACAGTGATCCTCGTTTGACTTTGGTTCACTCTTTCCTATTGTTCTCAGAAAGCCCATTGTGTGTCCGAGAAGCATTTCAGTGAAGAGCTGCCATGTTCCTGGGACAAGATTCTGTTGTGACAATCAGTGCTGGCTGGCAGTTAGTTTTGCTAAGATAACACTAGCTGGTTCAAAGTATTATAGAGACCATGCAAGTCTATTGCTGTAGTACGGTACTTTCTTGACTAGGTGTGATACCTTGTGGGCTTTGGTTAGTTCATGTAGAACTACAAAGTCTCAGCTTTTGTGCAAGAACTGTCCCTAGCATCAGGAGGGTGCAGCTATTTCATGTACCGCTGCATAGGGCAATCCACAGTGACACTTCTAATATTCGCTATTTTTTCATTGTTATGTATTACAGGCACATTTAGCTTTTTTAGAAATAAACACTAGCCTCTCTGTTATGTCTGTCTTTGCCAGATATTCAATACCAATATATTTGCATTGAAGATGAACACAAAAGGCCAAAAATGTTCTTAAGTCTTGCTATATCCTGTCTATTTGAAGTCAGGTGAAGGTGAATAATATCTAAACATAGAGGGAGGAAAGGTACCATTTTGAAAAACATTCCTTGTACTCGATAAACAGTGTAATAGAAAAGCTTCTTCTCTTACAGCAAGCATGCAAGCCTCTAAAGATATTTCCATATTTCTCAAAGAGTACACTCCCATTTATGAAAAAAATATTGAATAAAAGACACGCTTTCGTTTTGAATTTATCCTAAAAGATTGCTATAAAGATGGATGCTACTTCAAACAGATTTTCATACTGGTTACTTTCTAAACAATTTTATCTTCCAGGGACCTACATTTTTATCAGACAATGACTAAAGATAATCTAACTCAGGATCGTTAACTCTAGTGTGTTGTGTTTTTTTTTTTTTGTCTATAGATATATGCAAAAAACCTGGTGAATGCAGATAGGTGTGCACTCTTCCAGGTTGACCACAAAAATAAGGAGCTGTATTCAGACCTTTTTGATATTGGAGAAGAAAACGATGGGAAACCTGTCTTCAAGAAGACCAAAGAAATAAGGTAAGGGTAGCTAGCAGAAGAATGCAGTTTCATTATAACTACGGATGTGCAGGCATTTTATTACCCAGTCTCTGTGCCTATCTGCAGGTACCCTGACAATACTTGTCATACTGTGATATCATTCCCACCAGGACCCGCCTCCAGAAGGTAGTACTTCTGGGAATGACATTGCAGTGCCATCGAAACAACGTCTCTGAAGCTATAACGTCACTCCTGGAAATGCCGTCTTCCGGAGGCGGTCCTTTTGGAAATCATGTTGGGAAAAAAACAGAGGTGTTCTGAGGTAGGTAAAGGTGCAGGTAAAGGTGCACCTAATCCATAGTCTGCAGGTATGGGACTTTTTTTCCCAAGAGGGTTCCCAAGAGGAATTGAAATTTGTGCGATTCAGGCACATCCAAAGCAAGGAAATTGCAACTTGTACTTCTTGTGGATGGATTAGGTGTATGTAGAATCTAGTATGGACTGGCCACTGGTTTTGAAGATTTCAAGTCCAGTAATTTAGTTTTACTTGTTCTCATGTGATTTTAGAGTATTTTCCAACTTTTAAATAATTGTGATTCTGAAGTATGCTTGAAGGTTTTTTTTGAGTTTTAAAATGCATATAGGCTTGTAATGAATACATAGGATTCTCTGCCTAAAATTGGTGTGTATTTCTGCTTCATGTCACAAGTACATAATTTTTACACATGCGCAATTTTTTTTAATGAAAGAGGCAGAACAGCAAAGTAAATATAACATTTTTCACTCTTCAAAAATTATGAATCCTTAATAGATACAGATCCAGATTTTCAAAGGCACACAGGTTTTAAACCTGTAGCTTCTTAAAAAGAAAGAAATGCATGACTAAATGTCATGCACTAAAATTTTGTTAAAATACTCAGCATAGAGTTTCTCCGATTTTTTTTTTTTCATTTCCTTCTTGTACTTTTAAAGTTTTAGGCCAATATGAGATGTGATTCATGTCTTCACTTAGACTCCTTTAGACAAACTTACTCCCACCTACTACATTGTGTGAGTGAGAATGGAAGGAGTCAAAATTGGTGCAATTTACATACTGACAAGCAAGGAGGTGGTGTAAATTAAAGAAGGTGGCCTGCTTTAACATATATTTTCATACTCCTTCTTGATAATTGTTTTTCTGGCTTATATCTTTCTGTCTTTTCTGTATGAAAATTATTGAAATGTTGACTCTGACTGCAAGGCTGTGAGCCATTTCACGGGTGCTGTATACTAAAAGAGAAGTACAACTTAAATAGCTGTAAGAAAGTGTGACTGAGTCAGTCAGTCATCAGGAAGTAGCTTTAAGTTGGTGTGATGTACATATCATAACAAGCAGCAGAAGAAACTAACTTAAAATCAGGTGTGCAAGGTGAAATCCTGTCACCTTTGTCACTAACTTCAGTGTGGGCAGGATACTACCCAGGTACATTTAGATTTGCAATTGTTCCAATTGTTCCACATGTGATTCTCTCTACTTATTTTTTTTCCACAAATTCTTTTGTGCTTGTGTGTCATAACTGTTTCATGTCAACGAATTGAAAATTATTTCCTTGCAAGACAGACTTGTAGATTTGTCTGATTCGACTCCAGAATATACTTCTTGGGTTTAACTTTCTTGTGGTGGTTAAGGGATGCAGTTAGTTCCATGGCATTGTTTGCATGTCATGAGATGAAACAAGCTGGTTATTCTGAAGTGGCAAACACATAAAATGTTTAGCTTTGAATTTTCCACTGATCTTTTTCCTGCCGCCCCCCCCCGGAAAAACAAGCTCTATATTGCCTATGATGTATCTAAAGAAACAATGAATATGTAAAAGTGATAAAATCAGTAGCTTGTAAAAGTAAACACGAGTCTCAGGTTCTGTACAAATATTTATTAGGCATAACCCCCGGGGTTATTGAAGACTTTGAATTTTTGTCATGAAAATGGTCATATTATGGTGTCTTTTCTATTAAACTATGTAGTTATGTAAAATGTTTTCAGAAAATATCTGTTAGCATATGCTTTTTTTCTTTTATTATTTATTACTAGTTGTTGTCTTGTGAGATTTTTCTCCTCAAAGCATCAAAATTACGCTGGTTGGGAACAAATACCCATTACCGTGCCCAGGACAGACTCCACTGGCAAAAGCATTTTTCTAGACAGTTCATATTGTGGCTAACACACATTTTTATTTCCTACAGATTTTCTATAGAAAAAGGAATAGCTGGTCAAGTGGCAAGAACAGGAGAAGTCCTTAACATCCCTGATGCCTATGCAGATCCACGCTTTAACAGGTAGGATGATACTCATGGGAGTGGAAGATAGTTCACCAAACCTTTTACTTAAATTTACTACATAAATTTCATATTAGGATGCATTCGTGGAGCTGTGATCCTCTGATGAGGAGACAACCTATAGAAATCTATCTAAATGCTTTAGCCATTGGAGAGGTTTTTAAGATACAATAAAAAGTTTTATTTTTATCAAATATAAGTATAATGGAGAAAAATTTAGTTTTTTTTCTTGTTAAGGAACTTCGCCCAGTTAGGTAGGCTGGTGCTGATTTTCTTTGTTAGCCTCCCTGCAATCTGATTAGTTTCAGAGGAGAAAAAAAAGTTCACTAACAAATAGCATGCCTAAGTACCTGAATGTATTTTTTAATTTTATGAATAAGCTGACTGTACATTTGAGGAAGTATTAATTCTTTATCTTGCAAGTGGAGATTAAAGAATTAAAAAGCTTTTTCTAAATATGACACTGTAGATGGAAATATTTGAGAGCTTTGGAGGTGAACTTCTTGCAGGTACTAATTACATCTACTTTAAAACTCTTCAGTATATTGTACATCAGCATTTCTGAGAATCAAGGAAGAGATGTTAATTAATAACATTAACTCTTTTTTTTTTTTTTTTTCCATTTTCTGGCTCTCCAGAGAAGTAGACCTCTACACAGGCTACACAACCAGAAATATCCTGTGCATGCCTATTGTAAGCCGAGGAAGCGTAATAGGTGTTGTGCAGATGGTGAACAAAATAAGTGGAAGTGCCTTCTCTAAAACTGATGAGAACAACTTTAAAATGTTTGCAGTCTTTTGTGCTTTAGCCTTACACTGTGCTAATGTAAGTTTTATTTAGTTTTGTAAGCTGTTGGTTATAATGAGAAGACTTAGAATCCTACTTAAGGTTTTTGATGTTGCAGATTGTTAAAGTGATTCATAAGTCTGTTTTGTTGAATTAATGAGGAAACAGGAATCGTTGAATCCTTTGCTGAATAATTGTATTTTAAGGGGATGATAGGGATTTGTTTGATGATTTCTGAAATAATTGTACTCTGGATACATCAATCTCATGTAGCTAAACTGAGGGAGCAAGCTCTCAAATGTGAATGATATCAGTCTGTCTTCTCTTTTCCATTAGAAAGTATGATTCTTATTTACTTTTATAAATTCAGATCAAATGTTTTACAAATTCAACTGGGGGATGGAGATGTTATGTATTCTCTTGATTCCATATACTTAATATTCAACGATACCAATTTATACATTTATATGCTGTCCTCATAATATACTCATAATAGCTCATATATACTCATAATTATCCATACTTCTAGATAAGAGTGGATAGCCTTTTTTTGTTTTCAAACCCTTATCATCACAAAAATTACTGTTCCTGTAGGAAACATAAGCAATTTAATGATCATTACTATACAAGTATAAAAATGTAATACCTGCAATAAAAATGCAATGCAGAAGAAATGTGTTATATTCATGGGAGGTAAGATACAATGCAATGCCAGTTAAGCCTGGTGATTTACATTAAGCCATTTTACCAACATTGTGCTGTCGGTATACTGGGGTAGCAAGTTTTACTAACAATTACTTAAACTTGTTCCACCTGACTCAAGGCAAGTAGAAAGGCCTGCATATAAATGAAACTTGGAACTATGCAATCACTTAGTTGTGTGTGAGTTCACTCTTTTTAGATGGTGAATGTTACCATTCAGGACATGCTGCTCCAGAAGATTGTCTTTACTAGTAAAATTGTTGTGTCCTCACTTGTTTACAAACCATGCCATGTCTGCAATAGCTGTCCGAACTGCTCAATAATTAACTGTACTTATTTTTCACATTTATTGCATAGTAATAGAAGTATGATAAAGATCTCATGTACTTTTTACTGGGCATAGGTAGCAGTTATTTTTACCAATTAATAGCTGAATACATGCAGCAGCATAAAATATGAATTGTGCCCTGTTATCAGTTTTCATTCTGTTAGCATATTGCCAGGGACTGAGCTCTGTTTCTCACTCCTGAACTTTGATTCTTTTTCTTGGGAGAACTCAAATGCAGTAGAAAATCAGCCAAGCCTTAGATATTTACCCAAGGGAGTAGATGCAGAACGATGTGATAGAAGGCTCAGTTTTTCTGAAGTACTGAATTTCATATAATCTGTCGCTTTTCTAATGTGTGAAGTTGAGCAGCCAAAAACACTATGGTTTTTGCAGATGTGTATTTTAAGAATAAGTGCTTGAATACAGGAAAGAAATGTTTTTTCCTTTATTAAAGTTTCACATTAATGAACAACTTCGCTTTTTCAGATGTACCACAGAATTCGCCATTCAGAGTGTATTTACCGTGTAACGATGGAGAAGCTATCCTACCACAGTGTTTGTACAGCAGAAGAGTGGCAAAACCTCATGCACTGTACACTGCCTCCTCATATTTATAAAGAAATTGAACTGTAAGTATTTTTCTCATATAGTGACAGTTGCATCTTGTATCAGTCTGTGAAAAAGATTTTTTTTTTTTTTCCCCTAGGCGTAGCGGAGGGTTTTGTAGGAAGCACTTTTAATATTGAACTATCCCAAAATCATAGGGGTTTATCTCTGACTTATACTTAGTTATACTTAATGACCTGTGAACAAAATTTATCTATCAGAGGTGTAAAATAATACCTACTCAGAATGGTAGCATATTCCTCAGGCATGGGTCGCTACAGTAGTTGCTTTAAGCATTAGTTTATGCCTAATGATTGTAGAGATGGGCTTGCTTTCTGATAGTCCCAAGTCACTAACAGCTGAGAGCTGGAGAGGAGGCTGAGCTGGAGCATCAGTAGTTAAGACCAAATGCATGTTCTCATCCCCTTGTACCTGTTTCAGAATAAAAGATTGAGTTCATTCCTGGGATTTTCTGGGTTGTGTGTTTTTTGCTTTGGCTTTTGGGTTTGTTTTTTTGGTTTTTGGTGTGTATGTTTTGTCCATCTGCTGTGTTTCTTAAAGGAGGGGAAAATGGATATAGATCTCCAGACTTCTGAAGATAATTCAGGGTTATGAATCCCAGGTGCTAGAGTTTAAAGTTACAGCCTAAATTTGGAGGAGGACTTCCCATCCAGCCTCTTAGGCTTTCTCTGAAACAATTCAGTTACTTTCAGCTCTCAAGTATCTGCTGTGTGCTGAAGAGGTACCTCTATCTGTATTTTACCAGTCAGTCCCCACTTAACGTGAACACTGGGAGTCATCTCATTTTTTAGTCACTGTTTTTGTCCCAGGACAATAAATTCTACTGTAGTAACCAGGTGCCTAAAATCAGGAGTCTATGATACCGAGTCACCAAATCTAAGTTGTCTTTGTAAACCTGATCTCCAGAGCTTGCTCAGTCCCGTCAGGCACTGAGCATTGTAGCTGTGAGCGAGCAAAGCATGCAAGCATATGCTTAACAAGGGCTGCACAGCTAAAGTTCATTACATGCTGAAGTGGTTTGCTTGAATGCCAAAGTATTAGCAGCTTGCGGGATTACACTGTAACAGAAGCTTATACTCTGCAATACAATTTCTTGTGCTTTGTTAGATGGTATTATATAACCCACCTCCTCAGCAAAAATGACTCCTACTTGCAAAGATGACAGGTTTCATGCTAAATTATATTGACATCCTTTAGTTCGAGCAATCTGAATACATTTAACCATTTTCTAAGCAATTCAGCTACCTTCAGCTCTCTTGCACCTGCTGCGCTGTTCAGTATGCCACATATGCGCAAGCCTTTACCTGGGTTCAATGGAAAGTAAATAGAAGACTTGCAGCACGGCAGGTGCAGAGAAAGGGGTTAATTAATAATCGAAGGACAAACAGTGCTGCTGAGCAGGTCCCTAATATTAGGCCCAAATGTTGCTATCAAGAGAGAGGAGAAGTCATCAGCTAATGAAACATAAAAAAATGCAGCATTAAATGTTTGATTCTTGAAGTTTGGGCTTAATTTCTATTAGCCAGTAAAAGTTGATTTTTTTCTCTGTCAAAACTAGAGTGAGTCTCACTGAATTCATGATAGAAATTACTGAAAAAAGGCCAGTAAATACACTGTTAGAGACATCATCTTTACAATTCCTGGGAGGCAAGTCTGGAATATTTTAGGAATGCCTGTAAAGCTCTCATCATCCCTGTAGAACAAAGATTTTTTTACATTAAGCAATGGATTCTTAAATAAAGATTTATGTTTCTATTAGCTAAACAAAGCCAAAGGCTAGCCAAAGGCTAACCAAAGGCTAGCAGTTGTACTTGATGATCTTAAGAATCTTTTTCAACATAAATGATTCTGTGATTCTATGAGCATAGTTTTGTTGTTATATTTAGTGGAAATATATTAACTTACACTGCTGCAAAATACAGCCTGTAAAGACAGTTTTCTGTGTATGTTCAGAAACACAGAATAGTGAATGCTGTCAGATATACATTAGCTTAGTTGTTTTCACTTGGGTTTAGTACAAATGAAAAGGTGTTTGTCCTTACTAAGTTGAAACTTTCTTCTTAGGTACCACTTTGATATCAGTCCCTATGAGGATGTCTGGCCTGCTATTTTTGTCTACATGGTTCACCAGTCCTGTGGGACAGCCTGGTATGGATTTATTGCTTTAATTCTGTTATTTATGTATTTGTTTATCAGGAAATTTTGAGATAAATATTTTCTAATTCAAGGTCTTATTTTCCTTGGAGTTTATTTACTATGTCTGGTGTGTACAGGGCTGTAATAAGCAGGCTGGATTTCTTGTCCCAGTTTCTTGGTCTTCAGTTAATAAAATTTGGGAACAGCCAGGTAAAAGAACTCATGATATCATCCAAACAGTTGTCCTTCCAATATGTAGAAGTATTGTTTGGCTCTGAGAAGAGATTGCTTTTCAAATAGAAGAAGGTGAAGATACTAAAGGCACTCTTGCCAAAATGAGAAGGTCCATGAATACGGGTTTCTCAAATATATAGTTGCTGAAATTAATATAGTATATGGTTAAAATAATCCAAGGTTAGATCTTATCATGCTAAATGAATCAGTTATCATCATCATTGTGCATTAATTATGGAAGTGAATGATTTTCAAATGTAATGTTTCTTTTATTGTCCTTTCTCTCAGTGTCTATTATCATTACTAAGATCAGTAGTCTCTTGGCTAAGTATGTCCCATTGCTGAAAGAAAGGAGCTGCTCTGAATTATGGAAAAATCTACAAATGGGCAATTGAAAGGGGAGGTATCTCCCTTCAAAAAGGAGCAACATTTGGGAAACATTTGCTGGTGACTGTTTCATCTTAGAAACTGGATGAATCTCCATGCCCTCAAAGCATACAGGGTCTTTCTCCTGTCTTCTTCAACACTGTTCTTAATACATTTCTCTACTACTCAGTGTAGATAGTGTGTTTCCATTCCTGGCTGAATGGCTGTGGATGCAGGACTGGGGTTCATGTTTTCAGCTAAGCTCAGTTTTTTTCCCTCTCTGTCTCCCAGTCTCTTTCTTTCAAGGTATAACTTTGATGGGAAAGAATTGATATCTACTTGGCATTTTTCAACTGAGTCTCAGCTTTCACATACAAAGTTAAAGAAACAAAAGTGAGGAAAATATTTGAAAAGGAAGCTGTTGGGACTGGACTTGTGTTTAATTTCTGAAAGAACAAAACTTCTCAACCCTCTGAAACAAGTATAGCTATTTTAAGACTAAAATATGATTTTTAATGTATCAAGGAGTAAGGTTGTGCCTTTAAGTAAACACCTGTGTAATGTATAACTGTCCTGTCCACAGAGGATTTTGGAGAAAAAATCTGTGATATTCACTACATCTGCTTTCCTCTCGTGAAGAAATTATCTTTTACTGCTTTAATCAACGGTACAAAATGCAGCAGTCGAAAAAGTAATAGTAGTCTACGTTGAGGTATCATTGATAATGATTTTCCCTTTGGCTACAACTGTACTATCCCATAGTAACCATTGAGTTGATATTGGATGTAGATGGAAGTGACTGCTGTGATATTCTGAACTATGATGTACTAGTTTAAACAGTAGTTCTAACAATTGTTCTAGACCTGTCTGACTTAACTCTGTAGAATTAAAAAAGAAAGCCTAAAGTTTTTTTGAAAGACAATATGCCTCCATTTTTACTAATGTCAGACTAAGGCTAAGAAGAATAACCTTGCTCAGCACACAACCACAGAAATATGTTTTTGTATCTAACTGGCTCCATATAGTGGATGTATTTACATTTTCACATGTAGCTCAGAGACATTCAGCTTTGTTTTCTCAGCCCACATGTACTGCAAAACTAGAACATTAATACCACTTCCCTGAGATACCTAAGAAATTATCAAAACAGGGAACTTAAAAAAAAAAAAAGTCAAACCACAGTAACAGGGGAAAAAATGTGAATAAAGGAAAACTGATCTGTTATGAGGGAAAAAATCAGTGACTTGGGACTCTGGCATCTTCTGTTCAGTTCTGGGCTCAAGTGTAATATTCTGTTCTCACCCCAGACAGCTCATATTAGGTACTTTAGAAAATTTTACCTGATATCTAGTCTGTGCTTGAATTTCCCATCTGTAAACAATAAGTATTCAGCTTTCCTTTCAAAGGAACATTGGTAGAAAATGTCTATTAAAGATTGTGCAGAGCTGTGATACTACAGAATATGAACTCTCCCAGAGGTGTTTTCAGTGAGCACATAAGCCAACCGTAACAATTACTTTATTACTGCTTTTTATTATTACCTTAGTGAAAATACTCTTGATCATAAATTCATTTTGCTTGTCTATCTTAAAAATATTTTAAAAAATCTTTGAGAAATAATCCCATAAATGGGGTAAATTTGGGGCATTTTCATGGTTGACCAGCAATTACTTAACAAAATATTGTTTGTTGAAAAATGAAGAAACGGTGAAATGTGAATTTCCGTTCATTTGGCCAAACTGGAAGAAAAATCTTAAAGTCTTTGAAAAAGTAAAATCTTCTTCTTTTCATGGTGTCAATATGAAGTATCTCAGTTTCTTTTATTCAAAACAATGTATGCATTTGGCATTTGACTGAAATTTTAAACAGGTTTATTTCTTTGGTGTCATTTGTTTAAAACCCCTAATTTTCTGATTTGATCACAAATGATGTTTTCAAATTGTCCGTTAGATGCCGACTTTCACTATTTGACAGGTTGAATAGATAACGATTTAAAGAAATCACACTTCACATTTCTGGGAACAGGGAGGGTTATGCAATTGTGTTGCCTGAGCTGGGTAGCTTGACTTACGTTCCAGAACTTTACGGATTAAACGAAGAGCATTGTCTTGTGTCCATGGTCCTCTGTCCTTGCCAGAACTCGAATGGCTCTTGTAATCAACTAGTCTTCTGCAATGAGAGTCAATCCTAGCAAGAAGAGTAAATCAAAGAGCATCTTTTCTCCTCGGTTGGTTATTTTTCCCATTCTTAGTTCTTGTCTCTGACCAAATTAATTTCTTTCTAGCTTTGAACTTGAAAAGCTATGCCGATTTACTATGTCTGTAAAGAAGAATTATCGCCGTGTGCCCTACCACAACTGGAAGCATGCAGTTACTGTTGCACATTGCATGTATGCCATACTTCAGAACAACCAGGGGCTTTTCACTGACCTGGAGGTAGGTGAGATGATGGCATCAGTTACTAGACCTCATCAGAGGTATCAGCCATTGCAGAAGTACATTTTCTGTGCAAAACTCTACTTTGCTTTTCAGCTTGGGCAGAGTGTATATAAAGGTCCTCGCAGAGGAATGGGTGTGAGCAGAAAGCTTGAGGAAGGAGAATTATTCAGATTCCTAATCCTGGTGTTTCCTTCAAGTTTTTCAGGCCTGTCCACTGAAGAAGCACTAGCAGATTTTTTATAAGTCCATATCCACGTTTTGAGGTTCTCCCTGCCCACTTAAAACCACAGACTTTATTTTAATTATTTAACTAACTGTCAGATCTGTACTGAGAGGAGGGAAACACCCTGTATCATGAACCCTGTGAGGACTGGGAAATCCTGAATAGGAGGACAAGGGTTACAGAGATGGTTAACATATGTGAGCAAAGGAGAAGAGTAGAAAGAGTGGAAGGAAAACATTGTCCAAACGTGCTAGTTCACTGAATAATGTTTATTCTACAACAGTTTTCCTTAGCATGCGCGTACATCTTTTAAAGATAAATGCATAGTGTTTAAAAAAAATCAGGAAAAAAAATACTTTGGATAGATCACTAACTGGTAAAGTTATAACAATAAAATGGAAGGCTTAGAATGGTTAAATGTTAATATACACTACAAAGAATTATCATTTGGTTTTTTTCTGAATTATGGTAGGTGCATAACCTACCATAACTGGGAGTAACTGGGTAACTGGGAGTGGTGTCTGTTAATAATACTACCTGAAACTTGTGGCCGGGAGAATCTGTTTTCAGTTGTGTATAACTTCGCCGAACACTAGCCATTTGGGCTGTAATTTTCCAAGCTCCGTGACTTTCTCAAGCTGATTCATTTGGGGTAACTTCAGCCAAAATTGTTTGGCTTTTTATAAAGAAATGTGCTAGGAGAAATCAGGTTTTTTGTTCAGTGTATAAGAGTAAAATAAAATTTGGTGAAAAGGTCTAGTTTGTTCTGCTGTAAAGCAGGGACTTGAAAATTGACACTGAAATAGGAGAGTGGCATTTGCGAGGCATATGCTAAAAGCTGGCAAAGCTATACAAGTTTAAAAAAAATCAGTATTCCTTTAACAACAAAAATGTGTGGACTGGAGCCTCAGGGAATATTTAAAGCTCTGATACCATTCAGTACTAACCAAGTAGTAAGCCACATCTTTTTGGAGATGCAGAGTAAGAAAGACGGAGAGCAAGAAAGACAGCTGTTCAGAGAGATGTAAACAGTCTTTGTAGTCTTTGTTCCCCGCCAAACTCCAGGCAGCCTTCACCCATTTGAATGCCTTATCCCAGTCTATGTTCCAGCTCTTTCTAGCAGCCTGCTTTCTTGAGACTGGAGATGAATCCAACAAGAATACAGAAAACTGCTGAAGGCAAATTTAGGGAACTGGGATGGGCTGGTCTCAGGTGAGGGATGATGACATGAACCTTGATAGACTTAGAGATGGGAAGAGAAGTATGAAACACTGCAGAGGGGGCTGTGATCTAGAGACAAATACACGCAGCAGTTGGCAGTGGTCAAAGAGTTAGGATCCAAGTGGGGACAATGTGTACAAGGTCAAGAACACTGGGATTAGGCATTGTATAATCCTGAAGGACTGACACAAAACTGACTTCCTGGGACATAGAGAGTGGGACGAGGTAGACAGAACCATCTGGTACAAGGGACAGACTAATCAGAGCTGTAAGACTGCAAGACCACGCAGGCTGTAAAGGACGCAACAGGAGAATGAAACTTGGGGGCGAAGGACAGAAGATCTTACGCCCACTAGATCTAATGTGTAGCATAAAGGATTCTGAGACTCATCTTTCTCTTGCTGTCAGAGACTGCTTTTCAAGTCTGTTGGTTACACATCTTGCCTGTCCTGATAGTAGTGAAAAGGGGATAGCAGCTTCCTGCAGCTGTTACTGCACAACTTCAAGTAATATGGATGTGTGTGATGTTCTAAAGGTTCCAATTCTGCTGAGGATCTGTGTGGATGTGTGCTGCTGCATCTTCTGTTTTACTATATGCTTTTTAAAAACCCACTTCGGAAGATGCAATATTGAAAAGACATCATTAAAAACAAAAGTGAAAGATTTAAAATAAAATTGAAGGTCTCAAAATCAGAAATACATTTAGGGTTGCTACAGCCTGAGTTCTGCACATTGTATATTTGTGATAAAATCTTTATCATCATTGTTCGCTATTTTTCCACAGAGTCATGTGCCTCTTAGTACAGTATACAGGTTGAACGTTGCTCACTTAGTAGGTGGTTAATCAGTATTCTTTTTCTGCTTCATTTTATAGCCTTATCCTTGTTTACTAAACACTCATCAGAACCACGTATAAGAAAGAGCTGCTAAGTCTATAAAGACATTTTCGTGATACTCCATGCTGTCAGTGACTGCTTCACAAACATTAATATATATGTTTTCAGAACACACTTGCTGTGTGAAAAACTTTTGCAAGTGTTCACTTATTTTGTGTGTTGAAAGACAGATTACAGGGACTCCGTTTCTTCAGGATGTTAAAAGTTAATTAAATGAAAAAACATCTTACTTGGTTTGCAGTTGCTGTTGGCCAGTGTTTCTGTGGCTCACCTTAGTGACTTCCTAGGACAAGTTTCACCTGGGAGATTTTGTCAGTGTCTCCGAGGGGTGTTACGGAGGCAGGTCTAGCATCGGACTTTGGCGCAGCTGCCTCGACCAGGAGATCATACATCTTCTGTATTTCCTCTCCCTCAGTAACTGCACTTCTTATTTTTTAATAAACATGGTAAGGATTCAGTGGATGACCAGGCTATCTGTTTAAAACTCAGATTTCTTCCTGAAGCAGAATCCCTCCAATAGTATGTGATTGTGCAACATTTTTTTAAAAATTCATGATATACAAGAGGTTTGAATTACAATTGGACTGAGAAATTTAATTCAGCGTGTCCTCAGTTTTGTGTTTCTTGCAATATTAAGGATGTTTCTCCATGTGCTTTTTGAAGGCAGTGTAAGCATAATGCAACTTTTACAGTATTTTGGGAAGAGAGTGACATCTAGGGGCAGGAAAGACATCTTACTTTTCATGTTTATCTCAATTTTTTTTGTAGCGAAAAGGTCTTTTAGTTGCATGTCTCTGTCATGACCTGGATCACAGAGGTTACAGCAACAGCTATCTTCAGAAATTTGATCACCCCTTAGCTGCTCTCTATTCCACGTCAACAATGGAACAGCATCACTTCTCGCAGACTGTGTCTATCCTGCAGGTAGGATTATTGAAATTGTGTCTTCTGTGCAGTAGAGTCCAGTGGTGGAAATAGGAGTCACATCATGACCCAATAGATTTTCTGAAGCATGCTTAATTTAATTTCTGGATTGTAGTGCTCATTTAGAAGAATGGGAGGTTTATTACAGCAAGCCAGGTTCCCCAATTAGCAACCCAAGCATTCTATAATAGTGCAAAACATAGATTTTCCAAAATCTTGATATTACAAGAAATACTATGTGTCTGGAGGTCTTTGCTTATGGCCTGCCTTTGGAGCTTTTAGCTTCTGGGTCAATGAGGGTTTTTCCTATGACCATATGGAATAGGAATTTTGAAAATGAAAAATCAGTTTCTCACTTACTTAGATATTTCTGGCATAATGTGTTTCAACAAAATCTTCAGTCACCCTGAAATTCTGAATAAAAGCTCAAGTACTGGCAAAAGTTTGCATGAGAGGCTTGAAAACCTGCTGTAATAAATTCCGTGAACAGTAAATGTGTGGCATGAAGGAGGAAATGTTAATTTTGCACGCATGAAAAGTTTAAACTTGTTTCATTACGTTATCATGTGCTTCTTTGTCATTCAGCAATTTGAAGTAAAAGAAACCTGAGCAAGGTAATATTCTATGAAAGAGAGTTCCTAATACAAGGTAATATGTCTGTGTGTTTAATTAATAGAAAACTACAAGAAAGCATGCAGACACATTTTGGGAAATCCAAGTGTGCTACTGACACACAGATATTTTCTCATCAGTGAAAATTTTTTTCATGCTTAATTAGAAGAGTGAGAACTCTCACCTATGAAACCACTGCCAGTCCACAACATATTTGTGCTCACTGGTTTTAGTTTACCGTGCACACACTCTATGCACAGCCTTACCATGCTACTGTGCCACTAATTCATTGTTAACTTTTCTTTCTTTCTGGTCTTTCAGGGGGAAGATATTTATTTTCTTAAATACCTAATCACCTTTTAGGAAAAATACATATTCTGTATTGTATTCAGAAGCACATCTTGTGATTATGGTTTTAGGTATCATACACATTTCATCAGAGAATGGAAGCTTTATCTCTGAATGCTCCTCCATGTAGGAAGGTGTACTTAAATCCTTCAGTGGTGGTATGGCATTAGATTTTTAGTATTCATTCTTCATGTGAGTTTGTGCACAGTGAGCAGGTTCCTCAGTCATTAACACTCCTCTGTCCTACTATGGCTATGTGAAGCAGACTTCAGTCATTCTTCAAAAACTGTTTTGTATTTTTCCTGCAGAAATGCTGTAGTCGGTGAAAGTCCCAATTGCCAAGAAGGCAGGGAACATTTTTGCTTCCCTGCTGCCTCCTCGCTTTGGCCATCAGCCGGAGCGAGGAAAGGGGAGATAGGTGGTCGGGGCTTCAGGGTGAATTCAGACACTGGCTACCCAAGTGATTATCAGCAAAGGCAGATTAGAGCGGCCTTTTGGACTTGCTGGGTTTTCATGTGAATAAAAAGCCTTACTAAATTCCTGGACTGTTACCAAAAAAAGCCAAGCAATCCACCCAACCTTTTAGGGTTTATCTCAATGAGTTTTAATTTTGTGTTAGTAACCTGCAGTAGTTCTCACTGAAATTTTATAGCTGCTTTGCTCATCCACCTGCGGTTCCAGGGTACACCATACTTCTGAATACAGAGGATTCCATTCACTAGCTTTAGCTCAACAGGGAAAGCCTAAGTGACATGCTCAGAAATGGCAGCTTCTGTCAATACTTTACAGAATCCGGTCTTTTCTAGTAGTAGGAACAGAAGCTGTCACAGTGGTCTTTCTGACAGTGCAGCTTCCCTAAATAATAGAATCTAGAATAATTTAAATATTAGGACAAATAGCCTGTTCTCATGGATTAGGCAAGCAAGGCCTGGGAGGAAAGTGTCCCCAAAACCCTAAATCATGAAAACTAGTAGTAGTCATTTCCTGCTACCAAAGTGTTGATGATGGGTTGAAATGTTCTGAACTTTTTTTAAACATCATGTTCTGTGACTTATGACTCTGTCAAAGGAGCACTGAGACATAGACAGATTGTATTTTCTATTCATTATTCACAATAAATCTACTTGTCCAAGTAAAAATGTTGGAAAATGACGTTTATATTCCGGTTGGTGAGAGAAACCAAGCCTATTTGCACCATGGCGGATTTATTTTGAACAAATTATGTAAATGCTTGACAAAAGTCAGAGAAACTTTTTATAAGCTTCAGCCCAAAAGCCAATTAAATGTCAAAACACATCTGCATTTGATATATTTTAATAATATTTTCTATTTGTAAATGTGCACACCTTGACATGGCTGGCTCATTCGTTGTTATTTTCCTCTGTTTCCTCTCAAGAGTAGGAAGACTTTTGACAAGTTGTTTTTCCAAATCTTAGAGACAGCGAATGGCATGGACTTTTCAAAATGTGATATAGCTTCATGAATGATCACAGTGCATGGGTATTGTCAGTTAAATGCACAATAATAGTTAGTGGAAATATTGAAAAGGGATGACAGTGACATGGTGCCTCCATAGTGGAAACCATTGTCTTTAGTTTATGAGTCAGTCAGCTCATGGTTGAACAAAGCAGCTTTTTTCCCCTAAATGTTCACATACATTAAAGTAATTAACTTTATACAGAAAAATGTATTAGTAAATGCAGCAATTCCAGTTCCAATTTCATTTGGAACACTATGAAAACAAAATTATTTTAGTACTTTAACTTGGATATTTCCTTATCCATATCGTGGGTTATGTGGTATCAAAATTGTACTTCAGGGTGAATCAGACACTCAGTTTACCAACTTTGCAATGCAGTACTCTGGATCAGGATTGAATCACAAGTTCCCAAGCTAATACTGTCTGGAAGTGCTGTGTCTGTAGTGCTTATAAATCAGAGAAGAAAAAGCTGACATTTTTCTCTATTAATACCTTTAGGCTTCAGAAGGAGCAGTCCCAGAACCAGATCAGTGGCTTAGTCATATGTTTCATGACAGTATTTAAAAAGGAAAGATAAAAATGAGAAATTCAGGCTGTCAGCATTTGAATTTGCAACAAAAATTGTCATTGGGCTGTAAACCCGTTGTAACCTGTCTGGTGAAGTAAAGACTGAAATCATCTCAGAATTAGAGCTTGTGCTTTTTATTGGTTTTTTACTTTTTCATAGCTGGAAGGGCACAATGTCTTCTCCAATCTGAGCTCCAGTGAATATGAGCAAGTACTTGAGATCATCCGGAAAGCCATCATCGCCACAGACCTTGCCCTGTATTTTGGAAACAGAAAACAGCTTGAAGAGCTGCATCAGACGGGGGCATTAAACCTTAAGAACCAAGCACACAGGTAAAGCAGCAAACCAGTATTAGTTCACTATGGCATTAGTCCTAGAAAGAAAAACCTTACTTTTCCAAAAAAAAATTCTGTGTGCACACTAATTTTCTTACATAAGAGATTTCTAAGACCAGCTGTGTGTAAATTCCAAGTATGTAACAGTAATTTCCAGTGTTTTATATTTGCGTGTCACTGCATTTGGATGTCAACTGCACAGTTCAGTGACAGATTGTCTGCAGAGAAAAGTTAGTGCACAGGCAGTTAGGTGATGGGGACACAGGTATAGTGCAATAATTACTTTTATTTTTTATGTCAATATTTTTATTATTCTGTCAACATGCTTTTTTGGAAGGAATTCTGGACAAATCTCAACCTTTATGAATTAAGATAGCTCTAAGTTTTAAAAACGTACATTTATATTCATAAATACGTGACTCTGTTCATGTAAGCAAAACACAGTGCACCCTGGATGAGAGGTGTGCCCTGTAAGAGGCTTCATTAAAGTGCTCATGCAGCTCTTCAAGGCTTCTTTACTAGAAAGTGGATCCTGTCATTAATCTAATGCAGGGAAAAACTAGAGAGGTAATATGGGAAAATACTGAGTCAGGATTCTGATTTTTTTTCAAAAGGAACTTTGCTACTTGGGTCTTATTTCTGCGGAGTTTTACAGGTTATTGCCACTAGTTTTGAATAAATTATTACAACACTGTAGGAAGGGCAATTTTTGAAAACTTACTTCCCAGTATGAAACTGAAGCTTATCAGACTTGAATAAACCTCAGCATCTTAAAAAGACAAAGGCATAGTAGCTCCTGATGCTTTCAGAATGACATTTACCAGGAATCTTGAATTTAGGGTTTATAAAATTTAAATAGGATCACAACTATTTAGTATGTGATTGAATATTCTATTTTTTTTATCTTACTTGCCCTCAGAGCATTTTCAGTGCAAAGCCACATGCCTGAAGGTAGGACATCAGTTTGGAATGTGGCTAAAGAAACCAAAACTTCTACTTGTTACCTGTACGTACAGTGGAATGCTAAATTTGGCCCTTATGTGGCTGATGAATCCTCTTGCTTAACTCAGGGGAATTGCACTTTACCATTTATCTATTGATTATATTGTGTAGTTGTTTATTTTACCTGGTATATTTGACTGTTGGTATAGTTTTAATGACATTGGCATGTAAGCATTATTAACAAAGATGCAGGTGTCCTTAAGTCATCTTAAGTTCTCCATTTGGTAGAAGACAGATTAAATCTTTCATTAATTTGCCAGTTTTCTTTCTAAAACTTTGATTCATAAACCATAGGTTGGGAGAGTAGATGAGTGCTAGAAAAGTGTTTAAATGAGTTTTTTGTGTCTGTGCCTTATTCTAATGATTGTAATCCTACTGATGCTGTTCAGTTATTCTGTGAACAGGTTTGTCAGTGTATAGAACAGGGTTAAGTGTAGGATTCTTGTTCTGTCAGGGTCAGAATTTGTTCTAACAAAGCAATGACAAAGTACCTTGACATAGACTCAGAACTAGTTTTTCCTCTTTCTGGAGCATGCGTTCCTCTCTCTTTAAAGAACAGAAAGAAACACAGCAACAGGATATGCCATCTTTCTTTCTGAAGACTTTTACTGTATTTTCAGAAAATCAAGGAGGGGCATGTGAGTGTTTTAACAGGCAGGCATTCTTATGTAGTTTTCTGTGAATGTGGTTGTGCAGAGGATAGTCAATGAACTCTGGTTGCAAATGATGCAGGGAATGCCAGGGGGAATATAATATGCAATTGGTGTGATGCCTTACCAATGAATTGTGAACAAGTGAGGAAGAAACAAGCAGGGTGGGAGAAATTTTGCAGTATATATTCTTTACTGCTGATTGAACTGAGGAAGGGCAAATAAAAGCTTTGCAGTGCGATCATTAATTCTTTACCAAAATTACAATTTAATGCTATTTTATTTTAGAGATAGAGTGATTGGTCTGATGATGACGGCTTGTGATTTGTGTTCTGTAACAAAGTTGTGGCCAGTTACCAGACTGACAGCCAATGATATATATGCGGAGTTCTGGGCTGAGGTATGTGTCTTTCTTTTGTTTAATCTCTTTATAAATGGAAGTATCCAGGAAGAAAAAAAACAACCATAAGTATTTTTCAGTCGATATCTCAGCGTGCTCCTTTTAAAGGGTGTTCAGTCTCTTTATAAATGGAAGTATCCAGGAAGAAAAAACCAACCATAAGTATATTTCAATCGATATCTCAGCGCTTGTTTTAAAGGGTGTTCATAGGTGCATGCATGTGTTTTGTTGTTTACTCTGAAGCTATTTAAAGAGCTGAGTTAGCTTCCTAATTTTCCGGCAGTGTCACTAACTGTAGTTTTGTGAAGGATCTATTTCTATTCTAGAAATCCAAAATATAAAACCAGCTTCTAGGTCAGCTACCTTGAAACACACTTACAAAGCTGTATGAGTCCAGGAAATGCTAAAGCAAATATGACAAACCTTAAAATTGTTCTGATCTGACCATTTTAATCTTCTCTGGGAGCCAGCCCAACAACTGGGTCTCAGAGAGAGCTGATTTTTTAATATGCTGAAAGTTACTCCACAGATAAGATATACTGAGAATTGAAGCAAGGCATTGAGCTGTGCTAATGTAATCATGTTCATAAATAAAGATGCAGTCTCTCACATGTCTTATGCTGAGGAGTAAATGTTCTAATTGTTTAATTTTTGAAGTGGAAGTGACTTCTTTAGGGATAAGGAATAAATTCTGAGGGTGTTGCATAGAGTTGAATTAAGCAGTTTTAGAAGATACGCTGTATTTTCAGAATTACTATTGCACATGTGTATCATAAAGTGTTGTTCTTTTCTGTTATGTGCCCTGTGGAAGTCTGCAGAATTCAGTGGGCTTATTTCTGTTTTACACTGGTGTAAAATGGAAATCAGGCCCCCAGAGTTGATGTCGCATGCATATAGTGTGGAGATTGTTGTCCTGCCTGTTGCATGTTCATCATGAAATTCGGGATGTGCATGGCTTGCGGGAATTTTTTGTATTCACATGTTCTCAGCTCAGACTACAATAAAATATTTGAAAAATGCAGACTGTATAAGCTCAGAGATCTAGTTCAGTACTCACTTTCTAAAATGTCAGTACTGGAAAGTGAGTGTCCTTATGAGTGATATAATAGAGGTATAACGTTGATGTGCCTCACTGATTACATACTTAACTTTTTTGCTTACAAGTAAAAAGACTTTTTAATGCAAATCTTGTGAACTCAGTGGAGAAGGATCAAACTGATTTTTCCTACTCAACAATAGTAAAGATGGAATTATGAACATAATTGAGCCTGCCCAGACTTTAACCTGTTTTGTAATCAAAGGATGAGTTAATAAAGGTGGATCTTGTTATACTGCTACTTCATGGAGCAAATGTAAATTAGAAGTTATTGACAGAAATTGAATTCTGTAATTGGTGTTTTACTGAATCCTCTTTAAGAAGAGCTTAACTGATACATGGGAGAAGTTGAATATGTCGTGATCTAGTCAGGATGGCTGACTAATCCAGCCAGGTCTAAATGCTTCCAGAAATTGGAAAGCTGGAGTTAGATACAGAGAAATTCCTAGGAAAGTGAAACCAATAGAAAGTTTAGATTGTGTTTCACTGCAGAAATTGTTACTTAATTGGGAAAAAAGGTAAACTCTAGAGAAGGATATTTGACTATATTGAATGGTTATGTTACAGTTCTAAAAGTAGGATAAAATGTTGCTTCTCATTACTGAGTTCATAATCTGAGTATGTTGAATGGTGTATTCAGAGCATTTTTATAATATTTCTTCTTTGTGTAATTGTTAACTAGAAAAATAACTGCAGAAGAGGTTGCAGCAATTTTGTGGTATGTCACACTGATCTTTTTTCATTGAACGAAGCCCAGTATAGCTAGTGTTTTCAGCTCAGATCTACCCTGATATCACTCAGCATGAAGCTTTCCCACAGTGCTACAACTCAAGCAAAATAATACGTTTGCTGCTCAATTATGATAGGATTACAAGCTTGTATGAGATTTGTCTGCTGTGATTTTGTTTTGTGAGGTATGAGGCACTAGGCAGTTAGTTGTTAAACCCTTTCTTGCAGTATTTAAGAGTCTTACAAGCCACTTACAGCCATACTCCAAGTATGATGCAAACTTGTTTGCTTAAAGTTTCAACTTTAACTTTCTGATCATGATCATCGCTATGAGGATAAAAGCAGTATTTTTTATAACAGTATATCATATATGTGTTTGCACATACTGGACACAAGAAAACACTTGTGTTTCTAGTGCATGTGTTGCATCTAAATGTAGTACTTTTTTATGGTGGTGGTGGTCGACCAGTGGCACAGATTGCCCAGAAAGGTTGTGGATTCTCCATTATTGGAGATATTCAAAACCTGACTGGACACAGCCCTGAATTGCCTGCTCTAGCTGATCCTGCTGGGGTATGTGTGTGGGATAGATTGGATGATCCCAAGAGGTCCCTTCCAACCCAAACCATTCTGTGGTTCTGTGATACCTTTTTTTCTTTCAGGGTGAAATGGTAAACATAAACCTGAGCTTTGCTCAGTGTTGGCATCATCAGAGGCTGGACAGCTTCCTCAAAGCTCTGACTTCAACTGTTACTCAGGCACTTGATAAATATCGAAGAGCAGCCTGATCATATAATCATGATGCTAAATGGTTTAGTGTTGAGGCTCTTATCATTGAGACTGTGGTAGCTGCAGACAGTCTTGGATCAATCAATTACAGTACTTCAAGCAAATGGGAAAAAATTAAATATTATTCACTTGGGGCACATAAAACCAAAGTTTGCTTACAATTCCTAAATAACAATCCAGTGAATTTCTGCGCTTGGAGTTGTTACAGGCATCTCTTTTTTTTGTCAGCTGAGGAAGGAGGACTTTCCTTTTGTTTCTTTCAACAGTTAAATGTCTAACAGAGACTAGATTTGGTGATTCTAGCCTCTCTAAGTACTTGGTGAAATACGTGATATGAGAATAGTACAGACACCAACTCAAAAACAGCTTCTTGACTGCATCTCTTGTTGGTTAATTGAGCAGGATCATAGTTAATAAGTGATGGTGTGCCAAATATGCAAGACTTCCAGAAGCCCCCGTCTTTTGTACACTCAAGATAGTTGCTAGACAGTCAAACAGAAAGATGGTCTGCTCAGGCCAGGATAAATTTATTATATTGCAAACTTCTCTGAGTAAAGTTGCCAAAATCCTCCCTTGGAAGGGCATGTTGGCACTTGAAACGTGGCTTGATAAAATCTTATGAGAAAGGTGTAATAAACTGTCTTCTGGAGTTGCCTTCACTAACTGTAGCAGAAACATACAACATGGATTTTAGGGAATGTCTCAAGCTCTCAGATAGCTAAACCTCTGTAAGCTGAATCTCACATTAAAGGACACAGATAAACAAATATTGTATGAGCAGTTATCCTGCATAAACTTTCTTCCTAACTAAGATGTATTGGGTTTGGCTGGGATGGAGTTAACTTTCCCCACAGCAGCCCTCATAGTGCTGGCACTGACTGTCAGACATGGGGGAAGCTTCTGGCAGCTTCTCACAGAAGCCACCCCTGTAACCCCCCTGCTACCAAAACCTTGCCGTGCAAACCCAATGCATAAGGTTAGCAGCTTGAAGAGCACATAGATTTTGGAATCTCAGACATGAGCAGCAGCCAAAAGCAACCATTCCTATGGCTGTAGTTGCCTTTATAACCTCAAGTTTAAACATCTGTGGTGTTTTGACAATGCAGTTGAGGAAAACTTGGAAAACTTCAATTTGTTTCAGAAAGTAGCCAGCTACTTATGGATTTTTAAGAAGTAATTGTGTTCAGGCCCAGTATAGTGCTCAGAAGTGTGTTTTGGCTGCTCTGCTGGTAATGGGTGAAATACAAGGAGACAGTACATTACATATATCTGGTCTTTGTATATACTGCATCTTTCCCAGTATTCCCCTTAAGAATGTAGAGGGATAACACCCTTAAAGAATAAAAGGCTGTTTGACAGGCAGCAACTTTCTTTAAAGCAGCATGGTCAAAAAGACTGGATTGTTGACAAAGAGAGCACATTGTAAATTCATCTGTTTTACTCAGCTTTTCCTTGGATGGGTTATCTGTGTTCTACTGGTCAGTGTATTATATTGCTTTAACAGGTATGGTTTTGAAAGATGAAACTACCTATGAATAGAACAGAACAGAATGAACTGATTTCTTTGGGTTTATTCTTCCAGTTGCTTTTTAATATGGAGACACCCTTGGAAACAAGGAAAATGTGTACATTGGCTCAAAAACTTCATTTTCAGGATCTGCTATTCACATTATCATTTAGGTGAATGTATAAAATGAGCCTGTCTTTAGGCAGTTTTTTGAGATTGCCTTAGACCAGCACCACACATTATTTTAATTTCCAGTTTTTTAGATTGACACACAATAGAAGATGGAAGTTAATTCAGATCTTGTAGTCTTGATTTTTGTTTTCCTAATCTCTCTCTCTGCTTTTTTCCAGGGTGATGAAATGAAGAAAACAGGTATTCAACCTATTCCTATGATGGACAGAGACAAGAAAGATGAAGTCCCTCAGGGTCAGGTATGAACATGGTATAACACATGTATGGAAGAAAACATTTTATATATTAGTGAATGTTGCATTTGACATTAGGGTATGTGGGCTGCTGAATTCTATGTTCTGTATGCAAAACAGTTAGTTTTTTTTAAGTAGCAGTGGAAAACTTGTTTTCAAATGTTTACTTAAGTGACAGTCTGCTCTTTGCTATTGTCACCTGTTCCATTCTTTGTACTTGTAACTCTAGCTAAAACCACAATCACCTATGGTTTTGAGAGGTGTCAGTAACACTTTTTCAACTTAGGAAATGGTTGCTTCAGCCCTTAGATACAAGGTTTCGCTGTTTTATCCTGAATGGAAAATGAACTTCATCACCTGTTCCTGGTGAAAATATTCAGGTTCAGATTTCAGAATATTTGTGATTTTAGACCAATACTTCTTCATTAGTTTTTTGGATAACTACAACCACTTCTTTTTGACATTCCTAAAAAAAAAGAATAAGCAATAAAGGGTGTATTTTATTTCAGTGGCACTTACAAAGCATTTAATGAACTCTGAAATTAGCAATAATATTTAAAGTAAATTAGAAATTACAACGTCTCACAAAATCACTGTAGATTAATTACTCGGTAAGCAAGACTATGGAAATGTTTATATTCAGACAATTTACTCCTTATGCTCTATCATTTTTTAGCATAAAAACTATTACCCTTATTATGGTAAGGAATTAGCAGTTAATTTACTAAATTTATGTGTTTAGTATAAACCTAAAAAGAGACTAAACATTTTTCTGCACTGGGTTTATGTTTCCACACACTATATTAGTTATCTTTGAACATCTTGAAAAGTACACAGTATTATAGTTTGTAGTCATCTTGGCATTTGTGAAAGGATTGTTAATGGGGTGAAAGCACAGATATAAGAAATAAGCTAATTTTTTCTCTTTAAAAAAAACCCAGTAAATATTTTTTCAGGTACTGTCTTCATCAGGTTCTTTTTTACTTTGTACTGTTTCATGCTGCTTAAGAGTATAACAGTAGAATATTAAGCAAACTAGGACATAAAAAACCAACTTCAGTAGTATAGTTGTAGCTGCTGTATCTTACAACATTACAGCAAAACGTGAGATGTAGGACATAAATAATTCTGTGAAAGTAACCGTTCCTATATTTATGAGGAATTTAATAAAGCATAATCATCCATTTCCTTGGGGTCTAACAAAAAGCATTAATGAGTATTTTTATGTGGATTTTAATTAAAGCATTAATACCTTATTTAAATGACAATTATGTTTAGGAAATGAGGATTGGTATAAACATGCAATCTCTGAAAAAACCTACTTCTGCCACAAGTACTCATCTTCTATGAGAACAGCTTGTACTTTGCTCTTCCTCTCACTTGGCTGGCTAGATCAGTTGGTCTCTGTTGCACTTTACACCCTTTGCAGCACAACTTATGCAAGGTCTCTGAGTTGCATGTCTTCCTACAGTGGAGCCTGCACTGAGGATTCATTCCTGACTCAGCAAGGATCCCATCACCCTCATTTCTGCCCCTCCTTCTGGAACCTGTGAAGAAAATAAAAATGCCAAAACTATGCAGTGACCTGAAAGCCCTTTTAATAAGCAAGTCAAGCCAGCCTGAGTAATGGAACGGAGAGAGAAGGAACAGTTCATGTGCTTCAGTCATTCAAAGCTCATCCCAGAAATACAGTTTTCAAGTTGAAAATTAAAAGTTTAGTCTTACACAGCAAGGATTGAAATGTTAAGGGTGATTTCTTACTTCAGTCAGAGCATTAAAGGTCCAGCTTTTAAAGCTAGCAGTGTGTTTAGGATGCACAGTTGCAGAGACAGGAACAATTTGTTTCAGACACAAAAAATATTTTCTAATACCTGTGGCTTATACATCTTTAGGATACACATACACTGCCTTTTCTGCAGTGACTGCAGTAGTTTGCCCATACCCGAGTGAACTCTAGGCTTTCTGTCTAGCCACAGCAACTTAAAAATCAATCTGGAATAATTTATTCAGATAATCTAAACCTTTTACAAAATGGATTTGTGTGCGTTTGCTCTGGTCAGAAATGGAAACTCTCATAAAAGAATGTTTTTAATTAGCTTGGCTTTATTCAAAACCTAAATCCATTGAGCCTTTTAGGGTTTTTCCCCCTTGATTGATGTGCATTTTAAATTAAAAGCTGTCAGAACCTTAAAGGACACATTTTATTCTAAATACTGGGGTTCCAAAGATATGGTTGTTTGGAATATATTGCAGATGAACTTAGTTTGATTGAAATATTTTGTTTTGCAATGGCAACATACTTTGAGCCAAAAGATCTACAGTGTGACTGTACCTAAGGTCCCATTTTAATTTTTGATAGCTATGGAGTAATCTGCTATTTTCCAGTGAAATAAAATAGTCCCCCTTCAAAACAAACAAACAAGAAAAAAAACCAGCAACAAAACACAAGAAAAAAACACATAGGAAGAAAACAATGCACTATCCAAAATAGCAAACTTTTTGTTGATGAGCCGACATCACAGCTGTGTGTAGCCTTGCCTTCTCACCAGCCGCAGTTTCCTTCTTTGTTACACCATGATTACTTAAACTCAGACTGTTGGGTTCTCATGTCAGAAAATGTTTCTTATTTTTTTTTAAAGTACAGAATGGTCTTGGTTACATAGCAGTATGGGAGGAATCTGTATTGACAGAGGTGAGGACAAGAGTTGTTCTTCAGTTTCTGAATAAGGGCCAATGTTTTGCCTGTTAAAAAGAGACTCTATCAAACGCTTTGGTCACAGTACAATACATGGTATTTCACTAAAAGGCATTTAAAAACTGCCCAAAGAAAGGGATCATAGTGCACTTCTGTAACTATCATGAGAGTCTGGGAGAAATGAGTGGTGTTACAATGGATCTGAATTTAACCTGTCATCCTTACTAATATATAAGAAGCATTTTCTAAAAATTCCCTTGTGTCATGACAATTCAGCTGTGACGTGGTAGCTGTCATAGGCCCCTAAGCATGTATGAATCAGATATCATTGAAAAGGTGCTCATTTGATGTTCTCTAAATAGGTTTATATGGTAATGGTAAAAATAGGTCGTTGAACCACGTACATGAAAAGAAATTGGAAACCAGTTATTGATCACAGTGCACACATTTTAGAAACTTTCCAAAGGTGCAAAGCCCCTAGCATCTCAAGTAAATTGAGCTACGGAATATATACTCTGGAGGACATCAGAATAAGCCAGAATCTGACTGGTTTTTGGCAATCCTGCACTACTATGCTGTTTTAAAAAAAAAAAAAAATCATCACAAGAATAATGTTTGCAGAAATGGTTCTGTCATCTGCACCTCCTTCGTGCCACTACTGACACCAAGAAGCCAGACAGATCCTGAGCAAATCAATTGAATCAATTGCATAATAAAAGGTCCTGTAGAAAATCCTATCTGAAGCAGCCATAGTAGTCATAAAAGACAGGCACGTCAGCAACTTGTAATTGCGAGAGATTTCCCTGTTAGTGCTTCATTTTAAAGTATCTGGATATTAAGATGAGATGCAGAAGTATGAAGTACTAATGTAAGTAGTAATGCAGTAAGTAGTCAACAGCTTTCAGCTTGTTGGCTGTTAACTTTCAGTGTTGTAGTTTGGCAACATTTAACTATTTTTTTTCATTGTTGTTTTTCATAGATTGGGTTCTACAATGCTGTAGCCATCCCATGTTACACCACACTTGCACAGATCTTTCCTCCGACTGGGCCACTACTCCGAGCATGCAGGTGAGTAAATGTGCAAGTTTTTGTATAGCGTGCAGCTTGGTTAAAGAAAAAGCAAACATGCTTTGCAAGTTTGTCTGGAAATACAGACTTTTAATTTTAGAATTTGCATGCAGATAAACAGGGATATGCATCTCGCATTAATCTATGCAGAAACCTAGAGGCACTAACTACTGGCTGGGACTATCCAATACAGATCTACAGACACAGCTGATTAAAATGTGTTTGATGCCAAAAACATTTAGAAACAGGTTCAGTGCTTACGTATCCCTATCTAGGCTGATTCAGTGCAATTTCCCTCTGTGTCCTTTATACTTCAACACAGTTCTCACAGCTGAGATTGGCTAGAATTCTGTTTCATTAAGAAAATGTGGTTTTGGCATGTGGTTTTATTTCATGTCACAACATTTTTATTAAAAAGCAGGAAAAGAAAGAGGCCTGGAATATTCAGTCATTGGGAGCATAAGGGTAGTACTGCTGGGATGTGGGGGAGGCAAATGTAACTTTGTCCTGTCAGTCAGTTGGGATGTAGCTTGGGATCTTCTGGTGAGAGGCAAGGGTCCTTAACCAATTGGTTGCTTCTACCCTGGAATGACAGTGGATCTTTTTGTAGGTAGTTCTGCCTAATAATTATATCCTGGACCTTAGCAATCTTTCCTGACAAAACTTCTGTTGAAACCAGTATATGCTTCATGAAAATGTTCCAGTTTCAGGTTAATAAGTGCTCTCTATAAAGAAAAACAGTTGGTTCATAAAACTCCAGCAATCTTTAGTTACGTCCATGGAAGAGAGGCATATTTTTCTATGCTCTTACTAGCACGTCTCTCATAATCTTTTGGGTTTTTTTATCCTGTATGGCAGACCTACCTACTCTGTCATTTTCCTGATCCTGTGGACTAAATGCTCTGTGTGAAGTAACAGAAGGGTGCCCACTATATACAAAATGTGGTGAAATTTAATGTAGTGGTTTGCAAAATAATGTCATTCACACCCAAACACTATTTTGTATAGCTATGAGAAGAGTATGTAGGTCTGTACCAGTGGGACAGAGGACTATCTTAATGAAAAACAGTGAGTATCTAGGAGCCATCATTAATAGTCAGCTGCCTCTAAGGTCCTGCTGCTGAGCATGGCTGTGCAACTCTTTGATGGATATGGAGGGAATATTAAGTAGGATTAGAGTCTATACCTCTGTAGTTATTACATTAATGGGGCTACAGCTGGAGTCCTGTTTAGTGTCTGTGCTTTAAGAAGGGTAGATAAAGACACTAGCAAATAAGACATTAAGAAAGGGCTTAAAGAATGTTTTGACATCTTAGTAGTGAGAGACTAAAAAATCTGACATAATGTACTTAGTTTATCCAAGAGAATGACTTTATCAAAATCTGTAACTGTCTTCATAGTATGTTTTCTGATTAATTTAGCGGGTAAAGACTACTCAAAGCACAAAGGTTCAAACAAGGAATATGGTGGATGTCTTTTTTAGCATTTGGAATAATACCAGTTGAAGATCTTAAACCAAAGCTAGGTATACTTTTTAAAAGAGAGAGGTAAAAGGGATACAGGTCTGAGGCACAGTCACTATGATGCAATTGCCAAGGCCCGTCTTTTCCAGGCAGTCAGGCTAGGTGATCCTTACAGTAGTGTCTTTTGTCCTAACAAGCTGTGAAAGAAGCAATGTCTGGTAAATAGCAGGCAGTAATTTGTTATCCTAAATTGACTAATCTGGAAGTATTCATAAGTGCAGATTTTAGTGGTTCCATCAGTTACAATATAGCATTAAATTCTTCTCTAGTTTCAAAATGCCTTGGAGTGTGTTACTACCATAATGGTATCAAAGTCCAAATCCTGTTTTGGAATTCGAAGTTACAGAATGGGGTAGGAATGTGTACAACTTGAGCTGTGTTGACCTAATATATATGTGTTGATAGTTTGATTATACATAACTGAATAATGTGTACCCTGACAAATAAAGAAGATTTGCTTTCAGTGTGAAATCGGAGAACATGAAGTAAACTACAGAACTGCTTGTAATCCTTTCAGTCTTAACAAGGTCATGAATCGTCCAACTGCTTTACTGAGAGGTGGTCTGAGATCTTGGAAGTTTTCTAACTTCTTTCTCTTTGTAATCCCTGCTTGAAGGCATGTTGCTTCAGCTGTATTGTTGGCTGCAAGCTAAATGGTTATTTGATCCATGTAACTGGAACACAGATTGTGCTTTGTGGAACCATGTTTGCAGGCAGAAAGAGTTTTGTACTGTTTACATAGACTAAACAGCATCACCTATAATACCCACCATTAGAAAGGCAGTAATGCTTATCATGAGTGTTTCCAGTTACTTGTTTCTACTCAAGCTAACAAATATTGTCAAACTGCCTTATATATATGAAAATTTTTATTTCTTTTGTATTACTTGTCAACATCTGGGTGTACTTTTATTCCCCAAAGCAGTATTTATATGCTTTTACCATGAAAATGTCTTACAGAGTCTGTATGATTAATAAAGTAACCTCAGTGCTGGATGACAGGGAGGTTCTGTTAGAGCACAAGCAAATGGGAGGTCTTAAAAATGGGTTTGTGTTTACTGTAGAACCATTTGCATAAGCCTGCCAGTACCTGTGGTAAGAAGTTAGCATTGTTATTCCACTTAATGGGAACTGAGGCTTAGGGAGACTAGGTTGAGTGCTTAAGACCGCACAGTATCTTTTTCAGGAACAGGGTTCTGGGAAGACCCTTATCGTTTGATTTCCAGCCACATGGATATCCAAATGAGGCTTATTCGCAAAAGTGGCTTGTAATGCTTGATGGTCCACATTTCAGTACTCAGCTGCAGAGATTTAAAGTTGAATTGTAGAGTATCAAGCGCCCACGTACATATGAAAGTTTCTCCATGATTCTGAAGATCAAGCATGAACGTCTTTTCAAGAGTGGGTTTCTCTGCAAAAGGTGTGAAGTTTGAAGTAAAAGCAATCACACTCCTGGCAGAGATTACATGAACCTTTTCTATTCTAGAGATTATGTTTGTTGTTGGGAATTCCAATTATAGTTGTAATACTGATACTTACGAAAGCAACACTGGCACAGTCTCCAGACTGGGCACAGCTCTATAGAGACACAGCTCCCCACCTTGCTCTTGTGCATTCCTTAATTTAGATTGCACTGATGCAGAACTGGGGCACAGATGTCTGGATGGTGTTTAAGATCTCTGTAAGACTAAAGAGCTTCCTAAAAATCCACACCCTGGCATAAAGATTTCTGAGGAGTGGTTTAATAGTTTTAGCTTAGCCTTGAAATTACCCTCTACTGTCTGTTTGAGGAGGAAGTGTTGAGAGTTCAGACTTGGAGACACAGAGTAGGAGATCAAGAACATAGATCTAACTTCAACTCCTCAATTACTAAAATGTTACGTGTACTAAAATTACTAAAATATTATATGTACTAAACATACTAAAATGTATGTTATGGCAGGGTTTAGGTTACTCCAGAGTGTTTCAAATAGCTGATTTTGCACTACACTTTTTTTTTCTCCTTTATTTTTGATGGGTGATTTTTATTGAGTGTGATGAGAGGAATCCAGCGTCATCCCTGTTTAGTATTGCCTCAGCTGCTGGCTGAACTGATTTTGATATCACTTCTTTACCAGCAGTGCTCGTTCTTCGAACGCAGTGTTTAAGCTGCTGCGTCCTTGAGTTGTTTGGAACGCAGACAGCAGCTGCAAATAATAGCTGCAGAAGCAGCCAAGGCAGGATGTGAGCATCAAGGTTGTTGTTTTGAGAGCCTCTGGGCATTTATTCCAGACACTTAGGAGCCAGGGCTTCATTGGGAGCACAAAGGCAAATGAATTGTATTATCTACATCTTTTTTTTTTTTAAAAAAAAAGTATCAGTCACTGATTTCCCTGAGGTAAGGTAGCAGCTAAGAATCTAGAAGATTTTCTTGTCCAGTAATTTATTCCACATTTTTAAATACTCTCTTGTCATTCTGTGCAGATCAAAACTACCAGCCACCTGTGTTACAGTGTTTAGAATAAGTCCTATGTGTGCTTCGTAGCCCATGTACTCAGCAGGCCTACCAAAGTGGCAAACCTATGATTGTATATTTATTTTGAGGATGAGGTGAAGTGATTAATTTTTTTCCTTTACTCCAGACCCAATAATTTTAAACAATTTGTCATGTTCTTTCAGGTCTCTCAATTCTTGCTGAAATGGGTATAATTTTAAAATATTTTGGCTGCAGTTCTCTTCATTACTTTCCCAATTTCAGGAGAGGGACCTAGAAATAGTGGCAGTTCTGTTGTTCTGATCCTTAGTGTCCAAGTGTATAAGCTGAGATTCAGAGCCTTATTTGTGCTGGTTTCATGACTTCAGTTGGCCTGGAGCACTGGTAGAGCAAGTTTCCATCTGTTGCAGAAAATGGTGGAGGTGTTCAGCTAAAGGGCATCAGCTTTCTTCGGTAGACTCCATCAGATCCTGCCTTTCCTTGTCCCCAGAAAAAGCAACATTTCCTCTTCTTACCTGTTCTGTCTTTCCAGCTCATTATTTGCTGTTTTATCAACTGTTTTGGCAAAGCTGCGACATAAAAATCAGAAGAGCTCTGCCACAGAAATGCCGATGTAGTATGATAATATGACACACAACATGTACGACCTTAGTACTTTTACCATCCTGTTTGTTTACTGAAGACTTCTAAGAACTGTTGTTTTAGTAACTAGGTATCTGATAGTATGAAATTGAAACAGTTGAGCTCGCTCTTTCTGTATTTGAAGACTGAATGCCAGATTTAGCCATAGGTTGTAAGTATGGTCCACTGTTGGATACCATCAACATAGACTTCCAAGTCAACCGGAGTGGTACTAGTGTACAGCGAGTAAGATTATGGGTCTGTATGAGTCTGAGTTTCAGATCTTTAGAACGTTACCAGCTTAATTTTTCATCATGTTATGGCTTGCGAATGAAAATTTCGACTTGGGGGTTGGCCAGGCTGTGAGACACTAAAAAACCCTTCTGTCTTGAGGAAGGGGTACTCTTAAAATGTAGCAGATTGACAGTATGATCAACACATTAGTAATTGAAAGGTGATACTATGATGTTGGCATGTGACATTTTGTACGCTGTCAAGCAGTCCACGTGCAGAGTTTAAGAAAGCTTAATGCGCTTCTGTGGTTTCCAAAGAAGGATGTATCCTGGCAAGACTCCTGATCTCAGTGGTGGTTTTGAAAAGGGCCAAAGTATTCTGTGCTAAAATCCCTGAAGTCCAAAGGGAGGAAGGCCGTTTGTCTCCAGATTGCTGTTTCAAAGTCTCTGCAGGCATGTCTCTCTTGGGTCACAGCTGGGTTTTCTCTGCAGCCGTGAGGGCTAGAGATCTGTAATGGAGGCAGGTACTGCTAGCCTCTAGCTCCAGGGCTTGTTCTGGGGAAGATATGCTGTGGGCTTATACACAGTGAACATGTATATAAGCCACATAGAATTACAAAATGGGATAACTGAAGGTGAAGGATGAAATAATGTAAAGATGATAAAAGCTTGATGACATACAGGTACTTACATGCAGCATAAAGCTACATCTCAAAGTATAGTAGAGTAGACAGTATTGTTAGGAAGAAGTCCTAGTAAACTTATGAACAGTGCTTTACTCCTGACTTTTTTGCATCTCCAGGGACAATCTCAACCAATGGGAGAAAGTGACAAGAGGTGAGGAAGCCTCTATATGGATTCCCTCGCAGTCCCTTGCTGGGACCTCAGATTCACTTCCTGTGAAGATCGATGACTGAACAGCAGCAACAGATTGCTTTAACCCGAAAAGCATCCCTTCTTGTTTTGGGGGTTGTTTTTTGTTCCGTTTCATTTTTATTGGGGGTGGGGTGGGG